>BSBK01008118.1:0-600000 GCA_027943335.1 Chamaecyparis obtusa
TAAGAGGAGTAGATAGAAGAGAGAGAGAGAGTGAGAGAGGAGAGAGAGAGGAGAGAGAAGAGAGAGAGAGAGAGAGAGAGAGGAGATGAGAGAGAGAGAGAGAGAGAGAGAGAGAGAGAGAGAGAGAGAGAGAGGGGAGAGGGTTTGAGAGAGAAGGAAAGTTCAAAGAGATATAGGGTGAGATAAGTAGATAGAGAAAGGGAGAGGGTTAAGAGAGAAGGTAAGAAAGAGATCTAGGGTAAGAGAAGTAGATAGAGAGAGAGAGAGAGAAGAGAGAGAGAGAGAGAGAGAGGAGAGGATGAAGAGGAGAGAGGAGAGAGAGAGAGAGAGAGAGAAGGAGCGAGTGAGAGAGAGAGAGGCAGGGAGAAGGTTGAGAGAGAAGGTAAGAAAGAGATATAGGGTAAGATAAGTAGATAGATAGAGAGATAGGGTTTAAGAGAGAAGGTAAGAAATATATCTAGGGGTAAGAGAAGTAGATAAAGAGAGGAGAGAGAGAGAGAGAGAGTAAGAAGTGAGAGAGAGGGAGAGAGGAGGAGAGGAGGAGAGAGAGAAGAGAGAGAGAGATGATGAGAGTGAGAGAGAGAGAGAGAGAGAGAGCAAGAGCAAGAGGCAGGGGGAGAGGGTTCAAAGAGAAGGTAAGAGAGATATAGGGTAAGATAAATATATAGATAGACAGAGAGGGTTAAGAGAGAAAGTAAAAAAGAGTTCTAGGGTAAGAGAAGTGGATAGATAGATAGAGAGAGAGAGAGAGATGAAAAGAAGGAGAACGTAAGAGAGAAGGAAAGATATATATATATATATATAATATAGGGACATAAAGAGGAGAGAGAGCTTGAGAAATGCAAAGGGGGAGAGGTGAGAGAGAAGGTAAGAGAAAGATATAGGGTTAGAGAGAGAGATAAGGTAAGAGAGAGATATATAGGGTTAGAGAGAAGGGGAGAGAGAAGGAGAGAGAGAGAGGAGAGAGATGAGAGAGAGAGGAGAGAGAGAGAGAGAGAGAGAGAGAGAGAGAGAGAGAGGGAGAGAGAGAGAGAGAGAGAGAGAGAGATGAGAGATGAGAGGAGAGAGAGAAGAGAGAGAGATGGATAAGAGAAGAATAGAGATAAGGATAGAGAGAGAATCTAGGGTAACAGAAGTAGATTGATAGATAGAGAGTGAGTTAGAGAGGAGAGAGGGGTGAAGAGAGAGAGAGAGGTAGGGGAGAGGGTTGAGAGAGAAGGTAAGAAAGAGATCAAGGTAAGAGAAGTAGATAG
The DNA here is from genome assembly GCA_027943335.1 of Chamaecyparis obtusa. NCBI lineage: Eukaryota > Viridiplantae > Streptophyta > Pinopsida > Cupressales > Cupressaceae > Chamaecyparis > Chamaecyparis obtusa. Next base: position 1,254 of record BSBK01008118.1, read on the forward strand.
AGAGATGAGAAGGAGAGGGGTTAACAAGGGAGAGGTAGATAGAGTTGGATAAGAGAAGAATAGAGATAAGGATAGAGAGAGGGGAGATAGAGAGACAATGAGAGGAAGAGGATGGGTGAGAGAGAGAGAAATAGGGGAGAGGGTTGAGAGAGAAGTAAGAAAGAGATCTAGGGTAAGAGAAGTAGAGAGGAGAGAGAAGGAGGAGGGAGAGAGAGAGAGAGAGAGAGAGAGAGCTAGGAGGAGAGGATTTCTCAAGAGAAGGTAAGGAAAGAGATATAGGGTTAGATAAATAGATAGAGAGAGAGAGGGGGGGTTAAGAGAGAAGGTAAGAAAGTGGTCTAGGGTAAGAGAAGTTAGATAGATAGATCTAGATAGATAGAGAGAGAGGGTTAGAGAGAAGGCAGGGAGATGAGAGATGAGAGGTTGAGAGAGAAGGTTACAAGAAAGAGATCTCAGGTAAGAGAAGTAATAGAGAGAGAGAGGGTTAAAGAGAAGGGGATGAGAGAGAGAGGAGAGAGAGAGAGGCAGGGGAGAGGGTTGAAAGTGAAGGTAATAAGAGATCTAGGTTAAGATAAGTAGATGGATAGATAGAGAGAGAGAGAGAGAGAGAGAGAGAGAGAGAGAGAGGGTTGAGAGGTGAAGGTAATAAAGAGATCTAGGACCTAGAGAAGTAGATAGAGAGAGAAGTTTGTGAGACAAGACAAGAAAGAGATAGGATAAGAGAAGCAGGGAGAGAGGAGAGGAGAGAGAGAGAGAGGAGAGGAGAGAGAGATGAGAGAGAGAGAGAGAGATGAGAGATGAGAGAGAGAGAGAAGAGAGAGAGGAGAGAGAGAGATGTGGGAAGATAGAGAGATAGGAGAGGTAGAGGGAGAGGGATGAGATAGAAGGTAAGAAAGAGAGGGTAAGAACATGGACAAAGAGAGAGAGAGATAGAGTGGGGGGAGGGAAGATAGAGAGATAGGGAGAGGTAGAGGGAGAGGGATGAAGTGAAGGTAAGAAATAGATAACTAGGGTAAGAGAAGTACAGAGAGAGAAAGTAGAGTGAGGAAGATAGAGAGATAGGGAGAGGGAGAAGGAGAGGGATGAAGTGAAGGTAAGAAAGAGAGAGAGAGAGAGAGGTGACAGAGAGAGATTTTGGATGACACGCTTTATGGTTCGAGGTGCTTCTAATGTATTAAATGAGGGTTCCTAATGTTTTTTAGATCTTATTATGGCTCTTTAGCACCTATTAAGAACCATAAGAAAATATTGCAATCAATTAATACCTCTTAGGACACACTTTGAGGATCTAATGTGTCCTAACAGGCCGTAATGTTGTCTAAGGGTTTGTAGTGGATCATGAGAGTTCTAACGTGTTCTAAGGGACAATAATGGGTTGTAATAGATGATTTAGAGCCAATTAAAACCACTATGGAATCATTAGGACACATTAGAATGGGTCCTAATGGTTCTTTAGAGCCTATTTATGCTTGACATAGGGTGCACGCCAAATAGGGCGCACACCCTATTTGGCATGCGCCCTATTTCAAGCATAGATTCAAATAGGGCATGCACCCTATTTGAAGGCTTATATTTTACCAAGCCTAAGGCTTGGATTTGCTTCGGAGATCCAACCCAAAGGCTTGGATGTATAAGCCATGAGTTTGATGTGAATTCAAAGAAACATTAGAAAAAACCTTCACTTTTTGTGTGTGCTCTCCATCTAGTTTACACGTGATTCGACAATTAAAAAATCAGACAATGTGAGATTATTGGTCTCTAAGTTAGCTATCTAAACATATAATTTATTTCCAAAAATGATAATTTTAAGCCTATCAACATTAATTTCCATTGAATGTATGTCAATTTTTTGTCAAAAACCAATGTGTAGTATTTTGGGTATAGATTTTGCTTCGTTTGTCAAAATTTGCAAAAACTTAGTTTTTTAGAAACTAGACTCCATTCTACACACTTTAAAAGAAAAAAAAATTGATTTTCGACTAATTTTGAATGATTTCTAGGGGGAGCACACCCAAATTTCATGTGTTTTGGGATGTCTGAGTTCAAAAAGTCATAGAAATTCATACATTCATAAAAAAATTAGCAGAAAAATCTGGGGTAAACTACGTGGTGTTAGCTAACTTCTCACTAGAGTGATTAAATAATTTCAAAAAATAAGTTAACATTTTAGGGGGAGCACAACAAGCGCTATGTTATTTTTTTCACAAAAAATAGTACCACTTTTTGTGCTCCCCCTAGTTGAAGGCCTTAATCTTCACCATTTTTCAAATAAATTAGTAGTTTAGAAACTAGATTCAGAGTACTACAACTCTTGTTCTTGTTGTGTTTTGAAATTTTGAGTCGAACTATCTTCAATTTGTTATTGAAGTTCAGAGTTTGCTGATTTCAGGAAAAAAGTGGCATCTTAAACCCCCTTTTTGGTACCACATCTTTGTGCACATACCCATACATAGTCCTTGTTAGAGGACAAACCCTGTTAGGAGTCAAGAACAATAGAGGGCTCACTACCCAAAGAAGGTTAAATCCACCTTTAGAACTCACTAGTTCGCAACAGGTGTATATGAAGAAATACACAATCTTTTTAACTATTTGTCAGCAACTTGTCTTTGCTTGATCAGTTCCAATGAAGTCCACTAGTAATCCTTTTCTCTACATACAACAAACACAAGTTTGCAACCTTCACAACCTCCTTATATCACACATATCCCATCCATATCTTTTCCAAGGAAAAGACCTTTCATTTATACCTTATTACAATTTACCAAGATCAGGCCAACCCATAAGGCTTTCCTAATTACAAACAATTACATAAACCCTTGATAAGATACACACGGTATCTATAAAAAATTTACAATGATTACATTACAATAATTAAGGACTTACATCCTTGATTTTAGCGTGCCAAACAAAACACACGCTTCATTCCCTAAGTCAGCTTCAGAATAAGCTATCACTAGAGCACATGCCACAGATGACATCACCAATCACTCTATACCTTGCACTGACCAATGAACATCCATCAGTACCTCTTCCATCATCCTTCAAGTTTTCATACCTTGAATCCAATCCCTCTGAAAGATATATCAAAAACTCAGAGACTAACTTTGTCAATTCTCACTGTCACAATCCATTGACTAGTCTTTACCAAAATAGTTGTAACTCCCTTAATATGAAATACCTAGTGATGTGATCATAGATATAAGATCAAAACATCCACCTGAACTCTCATCTAACTTCACAGCATCTAAAACATCTGTACACAAGCCATACACTGTGATTACCAATTTGGTTCCTTCATAAATGTATATGTTGACATCAGTGACAAAACATAAATGACAACAATATGAGTGCTCATTTAGTAGCATAGTGATTAAACATATTACATGTCCCAATCACCACCCATGCATTAGCAATATCCAACAAGATGATGATTCCTACATTGATTTCTTTACACAAGATGATTTAAGGCTAGAGATGTCGGTCCTTGTTTCAGACAGGGATGATGTTTGCAGCACTAGGGGTGAGGTAGATAAAGATGATAATGAGGTTCAAGGTCCATTAAGAAGTGAAAATATTTTATCACTTTTAGCTAATGAATTTCAAAGATATGCACCTGTTATGGACTTTGATTTGCAGCTCCCCTCTAATATATCATTTGACACTGATAGAGGTAGGTTTTCAAAGTGATGAAGTTGATCCATGTTTGCTAGAGTTCCCCTCATGTAGTGACTCTGCAAAAGAAGAAGTTGAAGTCCATGATAGTGTGTTTTCTTATCATAAAGATTCCAGTGATGAGCAAGTTTCTTGTTCATATCCTTTTCCTTCTTTTGCTAAGTATGACAGTGAATATGACAGTATTGAGGACTTTGTCTTCAATGATTGGGACAAAAAATCTTATGATGAAAACAATGATGTAGATCAGTTGTCCCTATCTCACAAAATTTGTGAAAGAGACCTTCACTTGGCTCATGATCTAGTTCATGAAGACATCAAGGAGGAACCAAGTTTCTCAGTGGCTGAGGCAATTCATGAAGGTGAATCTGAGGATCCAAGTCCTTCTCAGCCAAGTAATTTTGTAGTAATGCATGATAATCACTATGTTTCATATTCTAATGCATTACTAGATTAGTTTTTTATTTCCAGTCATCAAGAAGAAGTAAATGATGTCCCATACTTCTTGGAGTATCAAGGTAATGGTTGTAACTGGAAAAAAATGGGTAGTGATCAATACAATTTCATTTTCCAGCCCATAGATATTCACATATGTTGGCAACAAGATCATCATGACACTTTTAGGTGGTAGGTTACATATGTGGATGAAAATTAGACCTTTGACTCTGGAGGGTTTTGATTTTCTTTTGGTGGCCCCGGGCCACCAAGGAAAATTTTGATCTTGTAAATATTTTGTACAGTTTTCCCTTTCAGTTGTCTGTTTCCCTTCCTATTTCCCTCGTTCGGTTGCCAGTTTTTGAGAAGGTTCCCTATCATTTTTTGTCCAGTGGGTGGTCTACTTCCTCCAAAAATTCTGAATCCTTGTCAAGCCTGCAAGAGGCATGCATCCCCAGACATAACCACTATTAGGCCATTTTCCAATCATAGCAAAAATCCTATGAAAATGGTTTACTTCCACTAAAACCTTAAGAAAATTATCTTTCCCTGGCTGCAACTTATTTTTATCAGTGAAGAAGATCTAACAAGTTTCATGGATTGCGCCCTTAGCCATAGATATTTTATGGTGTGTCCAAGCTCCAGTCAAGATCACATGTGCTAATGTGCAAAAAATAGTAAGATATGGCATTTCTAAGGTCTAAGAATTTGGTCTAGGTCCATATCTAGGGTTCCATAAAATTGTCTAAGTCCAAAAAACCCTAGCTTTGTTCTATTTTCTCATTACCTTTTCCTGGCCACTTAAGTCTCCATTTTGCACATGTCTTATTTCCTTGTCTAGGCTATTATGTCTCTTTTCGAGATCACGCGACCAAGGCATTCACCAGTTCTCCAAGTTCTTAGGTAGTTAGTCATTTTATTTGGCAACTCAATGAATACAATGTTTGTGTGTTCTCTTGATCTTGGTGGCTAAGTTATAATCATCTAGCGACTCAGCGAGGACCGTAGGATGTTAGCAGGATCAATGGCTGGCATTTGATCTCATGATTTATCTGGGGTTAAGTAAAAGATCTTGCAACTTGGAAAATAAAGGCTATCTCTAGTTTTCCAAATTAAACCCAGAGTTAAAGAAGGACTTGATGATCTAGTGAATGTCTTTGTTCGCATGATCTCTAGATGAGACCCAGGTCAATATAAACTTCTAGCGATTAGGTGAAGTCTTTGGTCATGTGATCGCTAGATATAAGATGAGTTAAAGGTAAATATGTGGAGGTTATATCTGAGCCGTCGATGAGATTTGATCAATGGTGGTCATTGTGCCTTAGCCTGGCTTCTCTGACAATATTCTTCTTGCGGGGCTACGACTGAATGACACTTATTCAAGCGGGCCCAGTTCCTTAAGGCTACATGGCTGGTTAAAGTTTGATCAAGATCGATGATCATCATGTTTCTACAAAGGGAAAATGTAGGATGGATATTCATCGTGATGTTGTGATAGCCGTCTGATGGAAAGATCGAGGTCTAGGTGGGTCTAATGCCAGGTGTTGTAGAGGTGCATGTTTCTGATTGGTTGCCAGGGATGGTGATATGGAGGTTTTTAGTGGGGCCAAGGATCTCAGCATGTTAAAAGGATGCCATATGTAAGTTAATCTGACGGTTGTCATATAAATGCAAAGGAGAGATGTGTGAAGCTTTACCGATCTTCATGTTGCGATAGTCGTTGATCCTTTCTTAAGTGAAGATCGACAATCCTATTTTAAAGATCGATAAAGGGCTAAGTGACTATTGTCATCTAATCATATTCGTCTGATTTGTTGAGAAAGGGATGAAGATCGACAGTCACATTTTAAACTTGATCAATTAACCATTGTGGTTGGGATTTAAATTGATTTAGGGGTATCTGTAGGGTTTTTGAACATTGAACTAGATACGACAAGGCTAGATCTGATTTGTTTGCTCCAAGGACGGTTGCACGTAGAGAATTGATGAACAAGATATTAGGTAGTCACCTGGATCTGATTTGCTTTCCTAAAGGTGCCATGTCAGTTGAATGTAGAACTAATATTTTTAATAGGGTGGCTAGGGTTTGATGGATGTCAGAGAATTCCATGCCCTAATTCACGCAAGAGTTTGCCAAGTTGGTTCTGGAATTTAAAGTTGTTTTTTCTACAACAAGGAATCGGTAATTTGTATTTTGCAGTTAGCCTGATGATGAAACCCAATTGATTGTACAATCAGATTTGATATGATCTTCCTGGGTTTCCAAGCTTTTCTGATTGCTTTCATTTCTTGTTGTACCTAGTGGTTGTAGACCTAATTTTGATCTAAATGATCCCAAGCTTGTTGCAATCCTTTATAAGGATTTCCAAGATCATTTAGTAGGGGTTCCGATTTCTCTATAATTTTTAGGGTTGGTTCCATGAATGGTTCCTTCTGTTTATAATGCCCTCTTCTCTTCATATAGGGTGTTCTTGTATCCTTTCTGGTTTTCAAATAAGATTGTAACTTGTAACAAGTCTATCTTATGTATAAGATTTCAGCATATTCATACTACTATCATATTGTCTCTATTTGGTTCTTAATCTTATTGACTTGAGCATCAAGGGTGTTTTAGTCTTTCTATTGTATGTTTGAAGATGTCTACAATAGTGTTGTTTTTGTAGAAACAAATGAGTTTAGGAATGGTTTTCAGATGTGTATGAGTTGGGATATCAAGGGTATCTCATACTTGTCTTTCAGTGGATGATGATTAATGTATTGCTTATTTCTAGGTCTCTTCTAAGGGAAGGGTTAAAATACTTTGAATAGGTGATTGCATATCTAAGTACACAGGTGGATTCTTGAGTATGGTTTGATCAATGGTGTATGATTGGTGTAAGGCATCAACATATTAGAATCTCTTTTTTATCTTGTTTCATAGCTCTCTGTTGCAATGTTCATTTGACTATGTTGCCCATTGGATAAGGCAATTGTCTGTGACAAATTTGGGGTATTCCAAAGATCCATTCCACCCAAAACATAAATCAAATTCCAAATCTTTAAGTTAGTAGTTGTGGACTAAATAGCAAAATCCCCTGCTTTATCTGTGAGTAACTTGATAGTGTGCTTAGCTTCACATCCTATCTCTTTATGTCACAGATAACAAGAAATATTATGGGAACATATCTGCTTTGTGAGGATTAGTGGAAAAAGGGAAAATTAAGTGATCCTAATCCTAGGTGCACCCGCCTGAATTCTGCAGAGCTCAAAGTGTAGAAAGTCTTAGTGCTTTGTTCATTGGTCCTTGTTCTTGTATGAATGTACCGGTTGTGGGAAGTAAGCTACCCCATAGGTATATCTCTGCATTAATAAAGGTTGTTAAAATCTTGTTAAATCAAGAGCCAACACCACTAGTGATCAATTTTTACACATGTATATTAATTTCATTTATAAAAATAATAAATTTGGAAATCTCATTACATAGATTTTTTAAAATATTTATTATATTCTATTTACTATTTATTTTTAGATTTTGATGAAAGGGGTATTTTACTACCAAAGTTGAAATTGATTCTAAAAAAAAAGTAAATTTTATTTTAAAAAGAAAAATCATTGCATTAGAGAGAAAATTGTAATTGAGCTTATTTAAGTTTTATTTTTATTCTTAAAATAGTTGTCAAAATATTTGATGTCATATAAAAGTGATATATTATAAGGAAATATGACTTTAAAATATTTATTTAATTTATTTCTATCACTTTTTTTGCATTTCTTTAAATCTAAAAATCACTAAATAGACATAGAAAAAGAAATCAATGTTTAAAAAATAAACTTTATGAACTTTCTAAAGGAATTAAATAATAATTGACTTTTTACAAAAAATAAACTTCATCAAACTACTTTTTAAATTTTATAAAATGTCATCATAAACTAGGGTGAAATAGCTACTTTTTATTTTATATCTATATCTAAATATAATCATCTCAATTTTAGATACTTCAAGTTCAAAAGCTAGAATTTGTCAACTTTCATTAAAAAAAGTGAACAATTTTGTGTTTTTACCCTTTTTCATCATATTCGTCCATGATAGCATGCTAGAACCAAACATTTATGTCATTTATATAGAAAAACATATTACTCTTACATAATTTATATGTTTCCTTATTTGCCCATCTCTTACACACTATTCAAGTAGATCCTACACAATGACATTTCTTCCATGTCCATTTTACTTCTATCAATTATCTTTTTAAAACTAAAATACATTGGTGTCAATCATTTTCCCCTTATTACTTAATATTTCATAATGGCATCATACAACAGATATAATAATGTTATGTACTCAATTTGGGGTATATTATATCTACCTTTAGTCTCTTTTGATCTTAGTTTTACATGGTGTATACCAACATGCATCATGTGAGGGTGAGTTGTTCACAACTTTATGATTTCATTTGACTCAATTTTTAAATGGTCTCATAGGAGGTAGGTCATTCAGAACTATGTGATTCCATATTAAGCTCATATTTACATAACTTTATTGAGGCCAGTGCTTTAGGTCGTAGACATATTATATGAGCTACTATGTGCTAATGAGTCAATATAGATGAATTGAGAAAAAAATAAAATATCCCTAACCTTTTAATTAACAAGTTCTCATTGAATGGAAGAATGATAAAAAAAAGTGACAATGTCTACCAAAGGCTCCCATAGAAGGGCAAAACAGCTAACAAATGAAAGGAAACATTGTGCTAAAATCATAGCATAATCAATTTTGTACACTATGTTATACCTATTCAGAAACTTTATATGTATATACTAATGGAAATAATTGTGGTAGTGATCAGTATTGGGATTAAAATGTCCAAGTTTATTGCACATGAAATATTGAGATTTCATTTCTTTAGATATCTAATATATGAAGTGGGTATATTTTTTATCACATTCCATCTCCACCATATTAAAGTCTCCACATAAAACCCAAGTGGCAACAAGTATTGAATAAACAATTGGTTTTAAAAGGATAAAATTTTCACAATAATATTGAACATATAAGCATGATTAACCCAAAAGGAATGATTTTCAATACTAAAATATTACCATAATACTCTATTGTTGGAGTCACTAGTGTTTTAAAATTCATACTCAATGGTTTTAGCAAAAGTGGGGTTGGGCCATATTTTGTTTGGTCTAACTAGGTTTGGTTGGATTTATTTAAACCAAATATGTTTATTGGTAGTCTTTGCTTTATTTTTTAAATGTTGGGCAAAATCACTTTTTTCTTGTCATTTATGATCTCACTTTCTACATATGCATATTAATTCTATTACAAAAATAATAAATTTGGTAGATCTCATTGCATAGATTTAAAAAATTATTTATTATAACATAATTGTAATATATATTTATTTCTAAATTTTGATGAAAGAAGGTATTTAGTACCAAAGTTGAAGTTGATTATAGAAAAAGGCTAAATTTTATTTTAAAATAAAAATCAGTGCATTAGGAAGACGATGCAATTGAGCTAACATAAGTTTTATGTTTAATATTAAAAATAATTGTCAAAATATTTGATATAACCTATATTATAAGGAAATGTGACTACAAACATCAATGAATTTCTTTTTATCACTTTTTTCTATTCATTTAAAATCTAAAATTCACAAAATAAACATAGAATAAGAAATTGGCATTTAAAAAACTTACTTTGTGAACTTTTTAAAGAAATTAAATAATATTGACATGTTTACAAAAATCTTTACCAAAATATTTTTTTTTTTTAAATTGAAAAAAATGACACTATAAACTATTGTAGCTGCATTTTGTCATAAATCTAAATATCTCAATTTTAGATACTTCAAGCTCAAAAGTTAGAAGTTGACAATTTTCTTTAGAAAAAGGTGAACATTTTTTTGCGTTTACCCTTTTTATCACATTTATCCATAACAACATTCTAAAATTAAATACTTATGTCATTTTAATAGATAAACATCTTACTATTACACCATTTATATGTTTCATTGCTTATCTTTTACATATCATTCAAATAGATCTTATACAATGACATTTCTTCTATACTCATTTTACTTCTATTAATTGTTCTCCTCGCATTAAGAATAAATTGGCACCAATCATTTCCCTGATTACTTCATCTTTCATAATTGCATCATACAATAGATATAATGAACCAAAACAATGTGTTGTTATACATCTCTTTACTCCTTAAATTCAATGATAACATTATGCACTCAATTTGGGGTATAGTATATATACCTTTAGTCTATTTTACTCTTAAATTCAATGATAACATTATGCACTCAATTTGGGGTATAGTATATATACCTTTAGTCTATTTTACTCTTAGTTTTACATAGTTTATCAGCAAATGCATGTGGGTGACTTGTTCACAACTTTATGATTGCCACATCTATCATTATTTCATTTGACTCAATTTTCAAATGGTTTTATGGGAAGTAGATCATTCACAATTCTATTCCATATTAGACTGAACTTTACATAGCTTCACTAAGGCCAACATAATCAAAACTTCATTATTCTATTCAAATCTTATTTTTACATATCTGTATATTCATTATGGAAAGAAATCACTCACAACTCCATAATTTCTTACTCATTTGCACTACTTTCCACCTTACCATTAATTCATTTATACATTTATTATCATAAATGCATTGATACGTTCACTACATAATGAAAATGATTATCTATATATATGTGCATAACTCACTATTTCACTGGTACAATTAATTGCTTTGTGTGTAGGTACAGAAGACATTAATCTAATAATATGCAATTCGAACAAAAATTGAAATTAAAACGTATATAATTTATATATTATTGATTGGGGTACACTCCTGAAGTCATGTATATTTCCACTGAACATAGAGTCCTCATAAAGGTCGTCAAATTATTTCTACCGTCCATTTCTGTTTGGGCATTAAATAACTATCTCCTGAAACATGATTTTCTTCTTTTTTTCTTTGATACGCAGTACTGAAACCTCAAATTTTAATTGGTAGTCTTTTAACATTGAATACAACTGCCCAAGCCATTACATTTTCCTTGGCACATTTTAATCGTTACATTTTCTATCCCTCAGATTTCGAAAAGAAGACTGAATTAAATACATATAGTGACACATAGCTATCAAACTGAAATTCTGCAGCAACCTTTAAATGCTTCTGTTCATGGAGTACTCTGATTTAGCAAGACAGTAAAGATGATAAATACAGACATATCCATCTATCTATTCATTCATATGGCGCTCTCTTTCACTATCAACCACCATCATTGAATGAAATATACGATCAGAAAACTATTTGTTATAAATATTAATTTGAGGAAGTGTATCAGTAATCATTATAGATAACTTTATGTAGTGGAGATTCTATGGTACATCAGATTTTGACCAAAAAAATAACAATTGTCTTCAAATACGACTTAATTGTTTATAGATGTTGTTCTTGCTTGTGGGTAGTAAAGACAAACGTTGTGAGAGCCATTACGTGTGTGATGGTTAAAAAGTGGTCATTTCAAAGTGCCCTACGAAACATAGTTCCTTTTGTCCCATTAGTCAATTACTTTAACAACCAATAAAATTGTGCAATTGATACAAATGCTAACTTTTTTCCCCAAAAAAATGGGCAACTATTGGCTCATAGATGATTTTCTAGTAGGCTGTTAATTTAAAATTAATATGCCTTAATTAGAACATGGAGATGCTCTTCCCCTATCATATAGAATTTCTTAGGTGGGTCCATGAAAGATTATTCTAGTTGTAGAGAGTGTGATTTGATATAAGGGAAGAGCATCAATAGTTATTATAGTTAACTTCGTATATCTTAAGTTTCTAAACAAGTTTCTGAACAGTACGCAATGCTATTTACCTAAGTGAACATAATGCACGCACACTAATACAAACCCCAATTTTTTTCCCAACTTCCTACACAATTAAAATAATATTTCAAATATTCTAATCATGGTCTTAGATTAATTAGATCTTAGACTAAATAGAATCATGAATATAAAACTCAAGACTTATTGTTTATCTATACAAACAAATAAATCAATTGATTTAAATTTAGAGCTTATATGTTGAGCATGTGATAAAACTTGAATGTTCAATTTGATATCATAGATAAAACTTTAGGGTAATTTTAGTAATTCTAATTTGACTCAAGATTCTTGCTACAAATAAACATATCCAGCAAAGCATTAGAAAACATCTTTGGGAACAGTTGATTATGTATTTAACATTTTATGTAAGATTTTATTTTGTATTAAAATTATATAAATTCAATGTGTAATTTTAAATCTAATATATCACTTTCTTGGGTCATTTAAACTTGAAATGTTAAAGATTTATAAGATTTTCAAAAAAAAATCATGTCGTGCTCTAGATAAACAATAAGACTTTGTTTTGTAAAATAATAGTTCAAATAAGAAACTAGTGAGTTTAGTTGTAGACAAAACTATTCTTAACTAGTTTGATTTTGTAAAAGTAATTTTGGACTTAGATCCTTCATTCTTCCATCTTTTTAAATAACTTGAATTTTTCAATTTTGTTGAGGAATGCGAAAGTTATGCCTATTTAGCTTAGACTAGTTTTGTGTTAAAAGAGAGAATGATGTTACATAAACGCCCAACATTCTCTTCTGACATGTGATAGAAGGTTACACATGTATAGATATGATTACAACAATTAACTTGTTTCTTTACCTTATTGAAATTCATATAAAATGTCTATGTAAAAAAATTATTGATCATTTTATAAGGATCATCAAAAGGATCTAACATGATTGATATTTTCTTAATTACATGATTTCTTTCTTAAAGTCGTTATTCTTTATATATATATAGTAGTAAATGAATTGTTAACCATTTATTTATTCACATGAAAATATAAATGAAAATTATAGTCATCATTACTCAATAATGAGACTTGTATTTAGTAGTTGTTTATCATCTTGGGATTCAATTGGATTTAAACACCCTCTAACATTTGTAGTATTAGATTAAAAATATATAACTAGAATATTTAAAATATATAACTAGAATATTTAGTGATCATGATAAATGAAATACACAAATTAGATGATGTGTTGCCAGCTACCATTGTAGTGTTTATAGCTTCCAAATACTAATTATAGTTATTACACCGATATTCTTTGTATATGTGGTTTAACAATACACTTAACGATAATATATGATGCAGTCAAGGCTGGAGAATCCAATTAAGGATGGTCTAACCTTGCAACCAAACACCAACACAACGGAAAACACAACAAGAAAATAGATGTCTTTATTCATCAATTAACTGATTACATGCAATGTGTCGAGCTATAAGGCCTTCCCGGTTACAGCCAATTACAATGCAAGTAACAGTTCTACAAGATCACAAAGGATCCAACACACTTCTCCTCAGTTAGCCCAGGTCTGCAACACAATAGGACACTGGTAGGCACTCCAAGAAAGATCTAAACCTGTACTCAAACTTCCAAGCAATCTTTCTACTACCTAAGCTCACAAGATACTAACTCTGCTAGATCTAATCTAAACTCCATATCGATGCCTAAACAACTACCCAAACATCTCTTAAATACTAAACCCTAGCCACAAGTCAGCTTTACAAACAATTAAATCCCAAAAGCCAGTCGGCTTCCAAATATACAAATATTAAATGTCAAACATCAGTCGGCTTACAAATAACTTCATAAATATTTAATTCACCAAGTCAACCTCTAGATCCACATAGGATAATGTAACACGCCAGATCTAGGTCGCCACATGTCCAACAGTCAATCCATAACTCGAGGAACGTGACCCAGATTAAATGCATCAGTCGGCCAAGCCAAATCTCCAAGAATAACTGTTGGTAAGTCAAACTACTGAGCATCAGGAAATACACCGATCATCCACACCAATCAAGCTCTTCAAGCATTACCGAGTACCAACAATGCTAAGTCTCCTTTAATGATCGATCTCCCTTCAGTGATCGAGTCCTCCAGCGACCGAGCCACTTCAACAACCGAGCAACAAGCATAAACACTGAGACCTAGTCGATAACTGAGCACCAAGCAAAAAACCACCAAGTCACCGAGTGACCATCATCCATGGAGATCCACCAGAACTTCCAACTGAGAATCACCACCAAGACCATCAAGCTCCATTGGTGAAGCCTAACAAACTTTGACCAAGAATCACCATCAAAGACTGAGAAATGCCAGTCTTCTATAGATATTACCAGCCAAGTAACCGAACTACACCAGACAGTTAAAGAGACTGCCAGAATCTTTAGGCACCGACCAATAAGCCAGGATGCCACTGCATCAATATAGCAATTATTTTTATTGTTGCTAAGTTGTCTTGCATATTATTATCATTGATATAATTAACTCATCTTGATTTAAAGTACATATTAAAATAATGCTAGAAAACAATGATCATTAGTTCCAATTTGATCTGATTTGATATTTATATATACATTATTATATAATAGCCAATAATGACATAGATATAAGTGTCGAATGATTGTCAAGGGTTCATATCTAGGTGTTTATTTTTTAAAATTATCAATTTTACATTTCGTGATTAGATTTTGTATATTATATTTTGTGCTTATTGACATTTCTTACTCAATTGATGTTAATACTATCTCGGTTCTCGCTTTAGTCTTGGTCATACTTTCAATATAGCTTATACTCAATATTCTCCTAGGACTAATTATTTTTTATTATAATCAGCAACCTAACAAGGGGGCTAACCCTTACATAACCATAGCTTGAAGGTATGAAAGAGAACAACATAAAAATAGGGGTGTTGTCTTTTACATAGTATCAATGGCTTATTAATATCACACAAACAAAATAGGTGTTATCAAAAATAAAATACAAAAAAAAAGACAGTACGCTAGCACAAAGGTTAGTAGCCCTTCTCAAGGGTGGGATGGCAGTTCAGTCACTGCATGTGGAGATGAGTGTGAGTTTGAAGAACTATTTTTCCTATGCCATCAGACAATTGTCCAAGTAATGTTGTCATTAGGATCCCCACTACCAAGGGGAGCAACTAATGAAACTCCATTTGGACAATTGTCAACACAATTGCTTAGAGTGTTGAGAAATTTATACATTGGCAGTTGAAGCTTGGAGCGGAACAAGACCAAAAGATGAAGAATGTTGCACATGGATAGAGGGGGTATCACTAATAGGATCAGGAGTGTTATTCTCATAGTTTACAATAGGGGCATCACCTAGATTTGCAGCAAGAGAGATTCATCCTCATCATCATCCTGTGAGGAGTCCTCAGAGGTAGAATCAAAGAGAGAATTAGAAACTCATACTTTCAAATTATCATCATCTTCATCCTTCCACCAAATGGTAGCACCTTTACAACACAAAAGAAAATAATTTGTATCCAGGTGGCCAATAGAGAAGCATTGCCAACACTGAAAGGTGAGGCCCTCATAATCTAGAAATTAATTCCAAGGCATATCCCCAACCATGAGCACCACAACTCTTGCTAGTCGTGTGGAGATATTCATGTCAACTAAAATGTGAGAGAACGTAGAGTGGCCCAATAAATTCATAGCCTCATCCACCTTCAATGAATGACCAATAGAGGTTCCAATGGCCTCAAAGCAAGAAATGTCCCAAAAATAGAGTGCAATATTAGGGAGATGAACCCACATAGAGTGCACGCTAAGAGGTTCAATGAGGGGGTTGAAGGAGAGTGTCTATGGTTTGGCCAAAAGAAAGTGATTCCCCCAAACCCACAGCTTTCTTAGTAGCAAATCATGGACTTGCAACAATAAAAACCCATTTTCTCAAGGGAATAGTTTAATTTTACTGGGGACTAAGGGTTGCCAAGAACTTGTTACCAAGTGATGCAAATCTGGAGAGGAGGCCAAAGACCAATGAATCTACAAACCAAGCCACAACATTGGTAGAAATCCACATTATCCACCATATCTGAGCCACCCACCACCACAAGGAAGGCCTTGGCATAGGCAATAGATCAAGCTTTCACCTTTGGAGGAACATCAAATTTGGCTAGGACTAATTCTTGTTATCCTAACAATTTGCATTATCCTTTAAGAAATTAAAAAAAAATTCTTAGCTAATGTGCCTCACTCATAAATTTAAATACCTCATATTTACCAACCCCAATTAAGTTTTGAAATTAAAGCAAAAGAAGGTTTTACAAGGACCCAAAATACAAAATTATTAGTACATTATAGATAAAGCCTTGAAGAAAAAAAAAAACTAACAACCAGGGGGAAAAAGACACCCCAACGCACTAACAACAAAAAGTAGAACCGGCACCAGCAAAACAACCAGTAGATCAACCAACAGTATGTTCCACCCCTACGGTCTTCATGGTAGTCTCCATCTGACCATCCAGCTCTAACATCCTCTATAGATTAGCCCTCGTATCATTGATCTCCTTAGGAGAAGAGATCTATTTGCTTTTAGCTCTGGTTCTAGAGCCTGGTCCTTTACACTTCCCCTTCAGAGTATCCACAACATCCCCCTCCACAAAATTATTGCCCTTATCCAGCAAGTCAACCAGGATCTTCAAATCACCAATGGGAATTTTCATACCTTCCTTATTGTGCTTTAGAATGTCATAAAGGACCTTTTCCATATTTTCCATCCTAGTAGCAGTGTCATGATCATCCTACATAACCTTCAACGAGGAAGGGGTACTATCCAAATTGTTGACTTTCTCTACCAGTATGTTGTGCTTAGCCTCCAACGCTCTATATTTGAGATTTGGGTGCTTAATTTCATGGAAGCACCATTTATCCAACAAAAATGTATACAAATCCTTAGCCTTAGTGGATTGAAGCACACTAGTCTTAATTTCCTCATAATCAGTAGAATCTTCCAGAGTCAATTTAATCGACGAATCCCTAATTTTAGGATCACGGGGTTTAGAATCTTCCACATCCACATAATCCTCAGTAGAAAAATAAACATCATGTTTCTCTTTGTCAACAAAATCTTCATAGATAGGGATCCCAGTCTTCCTCTTATCCATTCTTCTACCATCCTTCATGCCCTTATTATCTCCATCATTACCTTTATTTCCCCCTCCATATTAGCAGGACCAACCACAAAGTCAAAACCTTGAACCCTCTCTGAGTCACCACCACCCTTAGCGGACTCCTCTAAAGCTAATGTGGAGGATGAACCCTCAACCTTCTAGCCTTTCTTCTCATAATTAGGGTTATAGTTCTCATCCTCATCTGATGAGACCTCCTTGGAAACATAATCAGGATTCATCATGTCCTTAGAGTTGCTCGAGTAACCAACTATATTTTTTGTCTTAGAAGCACCAACAGGATCTTTGGTTGGGGTCTTCTCAGTCTTGGCCTTTTCCCAGAGGTAATGATATCCCCCATATCCAAAGAACCAAATCTCTTCCTTTTCTCCTTAGGGTTCTTGTGAATGGGTTTAGGGATATTATCTCTCATGTTCTCATAAATGAGGAGAATGAGGCCCTCATGAAGCACAGGTTTCCCCGCTTTTTCTCTATTCTCAACTAGACTATGATATAAAGAGCTATACAAATAAAAAGGAAAATAAATCCTATCTTTGTGATGGAAATGGTTTAGGAGCACAAAATGGTGAGATTGTGCTCGCATGAACTTTTGATCCATAGTAAAATATTCTATTAAAACCAAAAGGATTTTCTTCTAAAATTCATCAAAGTGCTCAATAACAAAAAACCCCTTATTCTTCACCATAGCATTCTTTTCATCTGCCGAAATAGGAAATTTTTTAATGTAGCCATCTTAGAAACTTTCCTATCTCTATTAAAATTCTTACCTAAATTTTGCAAACTTGTAACCTGGGCTATGAGGTCGACCTGTGAGATCAATCTTCTTTCCCCCAATATTAACAGAATCATTCCTCCATCCATCAATAAACTTTTTCATAATGCCCTTATCGTACCCATGCATCTTCTCAATGTAGGTAATCATCCTCCCCTTTCTGAGTTTTTTCCAAACCTAGACATCCTCTTTAATCTTGGAATAGTCATCTAGCCCAACCTTCTTCAAATCACCTCTCATCATAGTAGAAGCCCAAAAATTACACTCCGCACTAGAGAGGCTCCACAACTGAAACAAATTATAGCAACACCAATGGTACAGAATGTACGAATGAAATGTGAGAAAAAAGACCCACAAAATGTGTTATTTGAGGAGGAAGTAATGAAGATTCATTAAAAGTACTCCTCTTTAAGTACCCCTAAAGTGGTCATCATTCCTTATTTTTCATGCCATCATTAATAATACTAGGTGCTTCTCTACTATTAGTCTTGTAAAAATAAATAAGAATAATAACATCCTCTTTTAAATCTTTTTTATTATTGAAAGTAGTGGGAGCCTCCAAATTAATCCCTAAATTGGTAAAGTAGTCTGCCACTTTATTTGATTCTCTATACACATGAGATAAATGGACATTAGAAAAAGAATCACATAAATATTTTATCAAATTAATGAAATGAGCTATGGACCAAGATATTTTGTTGTTCCCCCTTAAGAAATTACTAATATTTAAAGAATCTCTCTTAATCCAAATATTCCTAGCATTTAAATCTTTAGCTAGAGTAATAGTATGAAAAACCCCCAATGTTTCACCATGTTCTTATTTTGAAACCCAATGGGAACAACAATCATTGCTAGGAAGTTTCCCCTACAGTCTCTTATTAAACCACCACAAATAGCTATTCTTGGATTCCCCTTAGAAGCACCATCAAAGTTAACTTCAATCCATCCTTTGGGGGGAGTCATATAGGCACAATTATCCCACTTTCTATTCTTATCCTTAATACCACTAAGATTCCAATAGTCAATTTCCATAGCAGTACCATGGTTAAATTTGGAATCGTAATTCTCCTGGATGCCTCTGAAAATCACATTAATAAGCATCACAGGGGACCTGAGTTGTTCCCTAAAAATCCTATTGTTTCTTTCTTTCCATACATTCCAAATGAGATGTGGAATAGCCATGTTCCACACAATGCCAACCCTATGATTTCAGCTAGGGCAGGACCATTACTGGAAGAAATCCTGGACAGAGTTTGGAAGCACCCAGATGATATTCCATCTTTGAAATAAAACCTCCCACAGTTGATGAGTATAAGAGAATCTGAGTAATAAGTGGGGAGTGGATTCTTCATCATTACAACATAAGCAGCATCTATTGGGAAAATAGAAGCCCCTCCTAACAATATTATCCATAGTTAAGACTTTATTTTGGAGGACTAACCAAAAAAGGTTTCCACTTTAGGGATAAAAAATTTATTCCATTGCTTTTCCCAAAAATGAGGATCAGAATAATGGACTTGGGCCTTACATGAAGAAGCTGCAGAAAATGATCTAGAAGGTTTGGGATCCACATAAAAAGATCTTCTTTCTCAACAAAAACTCTATGAGAGATCAGCAATTTATTTAAAAAATCCACACCTAAGATATTAACCCAGCCATCATCTCTCCAATAGTCCCCAACAAAATCCCTAAAAAGATCCAAACATATATCCTTGATATCCAGAAGCTCGAGGATTAAGCTCAATGGTTTATCCATGATCCAAGGATCATCCCAAAATTTTATTTTTCTATCATTGCCAAGCATCCATCTTCCCCCAACAGCAGCAACATCTCTGGCTTTGAGGAAACTATTCCATATTCTTGAGATAGCAATATGGAAATTTGTTTGAAGGATTTGATCAAGCAAGAGGTTAAGGATATACTTATTTTTCCAAATAGTATTCCACTCTTTCTCTTCTCTAAAGAGTCTCCATAAATGTTTAGCTAGGAATGCTTTATGCATTTGCCTAATAGTCCTAATACCCAAGCCTCCCAAATTGTTTGGTTTGCACACACTATCCCAAGCAACTAGAGGGATACATTTTCTATCCTTAATACCTAACCAAAGAAATTTTTTTTGAATCCCCTTCATCTTATCTGCAAACTTAGCAAGAATCTTAAATAAACTAAGGGGGTAAACGACTAATCTCTATAGAGAAGATTTCAGCAAAGTGATCTTACCAACTTGAGACAAGAATAGCCCTTTCCATCTAGCAAGCTTCTGGTGAAGTTTGTCTATAATATCCAGCCAGAAAGATTATGTAGGCTTACCTCCCAAAGGGAGACCCAAGTAGGAAGTTGGGAAAGAGGCAACCCTCCACCCCAAAATGGTAGAGATATTCCTTTATCTTTCTCTCAGGGTGTTGATGAAAAAGAGGGAACTCTTATTCCAATTAATACTCTTCCCCATGGCTCTAGTGTAAGTGTTAAGGAAAGCCTTCAAGTATTTTTCCTCCTTAATAGTAGAGAGGTAAATAGTAACTATGTCATCAACAAATTGTTCATGGGAAAAGACCAAATTAGCAGAGGATGGTCTAACCCCTTGGAGAAGGCCATCATTGATCAACTTCAAAATATATTTTCCCAAAATCTCATCCATAATGGTAAAGATGATAGGATACAAAGGGTCACCTTGTCTTAATCCCTTGGAGTTTTTGAAGAAACGAGAGGAAGACCCATCAATCAGAATAACAAAAGAAGCAATAGAAATAATTTGGTCAATCAATTGTATGACTTTAATCCCAAACCCAAAATTCTCTAGCACCTAAACCTAAAATTTCCAATCCACTCTATCATAAGCCTTTGCCAAATCCAACTTTAAAAGAAATCACTGCTTATTGGCTAAAGGTAGAGAGTGAATATTCTCATGGACATAAATGACAAAATCAAATATTTGTCTCCTAGGCACAAAACCATTATGTTGGGGGCTGATAATACCAAGGAGAATCTTGAGCAATATCAGGGTAAGCACCTTGGAAATGATCTTATAGAAAGATTTACATAAGCTAATAGGTCTAAACTGATCGAAGGAGTCATCTCTTGGCCTCTTGGGGATGAGAGCCAAAAAAGTGGCATTAATTTTTTTCAATAAACTTCTACTACTAAAAAAATTCCTTCACCATGTTAGAAATATATTCCCTCAAGATATGCCAGTATTGCTGAAAAAAAAATATAGGAAAACCATCCTGACCTGAAGCTTTTTCCCTTCAAAGGAAAAAATAGCATCCCTTATTTCCAAAGAGGAAGGAATGGAAGAAATCCAACAATTTTGGTCCCTTGTGACTAAGGGAGGGATGGCTTCTAAAAGCTTCAACTACTCTCTCTCATCTAAATGAACATCAAGAGAAAAGGAGGAGAAGAAATATGCAACCTCCTTCTTAATGTCCTCTTCCTTGTCTAAAAAAGAGTTCCCCTTGGTAATCTTGGAAATCTGATTAGCTTCCCTATGCTTCATGGTGGTTATGTGGAAATATTTAGTATTTATATCCCCTTTTTTCAACTAGGTAGCTCTGGATCTCTACCTCCAATAGACTTCTTCTCTGGAAATAATGTTATGGTATTCAGCTAAAGCTTCATTCTCTTATTTTCTACTCTTCTCCAAGTAACCATTCTTCTAGATAATATTTTGAATATGCTAGATATTATTCTTAGCATAGTCTTTGAGCTGGAAAATATCTCCAAAAACTATTCTACTCCAATTCCTTAGCTCATCCTTAATGAATCTTAACTTCTTAGCCACCCTAAACATAGTAGTACCTTCAACCTTAATATCCCACCACTCATTGATTCTAGAGGAAGATCAAGGTGTAAAGACCGCATCTTTTCAAACCTGAAAGGATGCCTCCTTTTATAGGTAAAAGGTTCAACCAACAGATATATAGGATAATGGTCTGACCCAATCTTAGAAAAAGAAGATAGAGAGAAAAGGTACTTACTCAACCATCCATGAGAGCATAGATCCCTATCCATCCTGACATGAATATATTCCTTACCAACTCTTTTGTTAGAACAAGTATAATCAATACCCTAGAGATCAATATCTAAAATGGATTCACTATTGATGAAGTTCATAAGATCAAATCTTCCCTCCATTTGGGAGAAAATACCAGAAAACTTTTCTAACTCCTTAAGGGGAGTATTGAAATCCCCCATGATCATCCACCATTCCTTCTTAAAATATTGTCTTCGATTAGCCAATTTAAGAAAAAATCTAGCTCTTCCATTCTTCATATTATGTGCATACACATTAGTGATGACCCAATCAAAATTATCTCTAATGTTATGTATTTTAACAGACACCATATTATCATCTTACAAAAGAACCTCTCCATTAATAATTATCTTATTCCTAAAGATCACAGTCCCTCCAGAAGCAGCCTCTGAACTACTACTGCTCACACCACAATTATGGAAGAACTTAAATTTTTTCACCCTATCTTTACTCATCTTAGTTTATTGAATTAGTAGAACATCAAGTTTATGATCCCTAACCAAGTTCCTAATAATATCATGCTTATGGGGAGCATTCATTCCCCTAATATTCCAAGAAATAATCTTCATTTCTTACCTGTGGAGAAATCCTTTGGGATGGTATGTTTCTTTCCATCCACGATATCTAATAAAATTTCATTTCCTCTTCTTATATGTTTAGATAGTCTTCCCCTTACCTTATTACTTTTACCCACATCTTCCTTCACCCTTCTAGTGGATATAGCAAAATCATCCCCAGTCTTCTTGCTATTATTTTTACTACTTACAGATTTATTTTCCTTCTCAGAGACACTTTGAAGATTCAGAAATGGAGAATTCCCTTCCTAAAGGGGGGTCCTCGACATATCTAACACTATTGAGATGGCCAAGGAGGAGTCATCTCCAGGCATTCCCAAGGTATTTCACCCATGGGCATCATTTATATACTTCCTACTAGGAATCCCGGTTGACTTCACCACTTCCAACAAATCATCCTTCCAAGACATTCTAGAAGGAGGCTTCCTCACCTTCAAGCCACCAGGAGAGAAGTATGAATGAAACTTGATTTTTTATATGACTTAGAACAACAGAGAGGGGGGGTGAATCAATTGTTCTCAGGTCTAGATGTATAAAAACAAACTTTAAATTCTTCAACAAATCAAATGTAATAACCAACACCTACTTGGTCATTACTGATTGCATAATAGAAACATATAACAGTGCAGTCCACTTATCCAATAGCATCTAACTTGTAAAACATAGAAATGTTCAAACCAAAACATTCACACAAGTATCAACACCGGGATTTATAGTGGAAACCCAATTAGGGAAAAACCACCTTGTAACATGTTAATATTATGTTCACTCTTCTAAAGTGAGCTCGGTGAAAAGCCAACCATGTCAAAGGTTACAAACACACTGTCAGGTGTGACCCAGTTAAAGGATTTAAACCACTTTGTTAAAAGTGCACCTTGTTATAGGACTTACATACACTCCATTAGAATGCAACCTTGTTCAAAGGATTTATACCTATGACTATTAGGTCAACCTCTGTTAAAAGGATTTTGACTGTTACAATGGTTAGAAAGTAGCAGTAATAATGATCTGAGAAACATACAACTCACTTTGCAAATATCAAATCCAATTTCATACACATATACTAGCTTACTGACTGTGAACCTTGTCCATCTCCATCACTGATCTGCTCGAAACCCTCTTCAAGCAATCACAACACTTCTCCTTCAGCCTTCTCTACTTAGACAGTCAATAACATCAACAACACTTCTAGCATCTACTCCTTTCAACCTCTCACTTAAGTTTCCTTAATACTACCTCTATTAGGTTAATACATCTTTTTCCCCTTAATCTCCTTTGTAGATCTTAGGGTTAGGTCAGATTCATTGAATCCATCCTACATTATGTTCTTCGACTATCCTTTTGAAATATCTTGAATCTCTTAAAGATTTACAATAAAATGTTTTACAATACATTAAATTCTTTCATACAATCAATAAATAAAGTCAACACATTTTACATAATCCAAGAATTCAACAATGTCGGCTAGAAATCTGAATTCTTCATCAAATGCAAAATACTAATGCTTGGTCAATATTATGTTCAACTTCTCGGTCTTCTCTAGAAAGCTCAGTCACCACATAAACTATTTCCTTGGCTAACACTGTCTTCCTCAGCAATTAACTGGTGTTTGATGAAAAATGATTTTACTCGGCATATACTAGCTCAGTTGACACTCGGCTTAAACTAGATTTCTTCACTTTTACTCGGTTAAGCCTACCAGTTTAATCTTCATTCTTACTTAGATAAACAATACATTATCTTATCATTGTGCCACATAATCAAGTACTCATTGAAGTATCAAGATAACTCAACCTTTCCTTAGGTGTTGTTGTTACCAACCTTGCCTATCCCCTTAGCAACACTCAAATAGATATAGTACTTTCTTAGATAGAAATAGTCTTACCAGTTAAGGTTTGACATCAATGACAATACAATAATTGCTTCAATTGTAGTTTCCAACAATCTCCCTCTTTGGCATTTATGGCAACACCATATGCATATCACATGAATTACCAACCAATCCAAAACTTATCTGTCCATCAGAAAAATTTATAATATCCTTAGCTTCATTTTGATATAGAATCAATTAGCCATGCTTGACCATCCACTGAATTTATTCCACTATCTTGATCTTCTCACTCTATATATTCATCTATCATCATCTCCCTCTTTGACAAAAATTCCAAAGAAGCAACAAAAACATACATCCTATAGATGTAGATATCATCCTTTCAGTTCAGTACAATATTTCTCCCTTTGTCATCTTGCTTATGACTAATTCTAACTTTGCTATGCTCTTCACAACTCTAGGTTGCTCCTAAAGTGTGACCTTTCTCTGCATCAATTTGTGAGATGTTCTTTGCAACACATTTGATGTAGTGCTCCTAGCTTGACTAGGCAACGTTAGTTAGGGGAAGGACCCCTAATTGACTTCTCAAGTATTCATGAGCTTATTTAGGTAAAGCTTTAGTGAATATATCTGCTAATTATTCCTTTGTATTCACATATTCCATGTGAACCTCTTTATCTTGTACCAGTTCTCTCAAGTAATGATACTTGATGGCAATGTGTTTGGTCTTTGTGTGCATCACTGGATTTTTAGAGATGTTGATAGCACTTATGTTGTCACAAAAGATGACAACTGGTTTAGTGATTTCTTCTTTCATGCCTACCAACAATTGCTTTATCCATATCAAATTTGAACAATTTACAGCTGCAGCCATATACTGAGCTTCAGCAGCAGATTGGGAAATGCAATTTTGTTTCTTGCTTATCCAGGAAACTAATCTCTATCCAAGAAAGAAAGCTCCACCACTAGTACTCTTTCTATCATCTACATTTCCTACCCAATCAACATTTGTATATACTCTTAGTTCAAATTTGTCATGCTTCTTGTATTACAATCCATAGTCAGTAGTTCCCTTCAAATATCTCATGATTCTTTTAACCGCCATCATGTGAGTTTCCTTAGGATTGGCAGAGAATCTTGCCACAATCCCAACAACTAATGCAATATCTATTCTGCTATGTACAGCATATTGTAGTTTTCCAATCATATATCTATACAAAGTCTGGCTGACTTCTACAGCATCATCATTCTTAGACAACTTTTGTCCAGTAGCCATGGGAGTACTTACTAGCCTTGAATCTTCCATACCAAAGGTTTTTAGTATCTCATGAACATATTTAGACTGGGTGATGAAAATTCCTTTCTCCATTTGATATACTTGTAAACCAACAAAAAATTTGATCTCCCCAAACATACTCATTTCAAATTTAGTTTGCATTTCATTTGAAAATTTCTTACACAAGGCATCTTGTCCACCAAATATAATATCATCTACAAAGATCTTAGCTAACAAGATTCCTTTACCTTATTCATCTGTCATGTATAGATTGCTTGTGTCATTTGTCCTTGAGAATCTAATATGTATTAGGTAGTTGTGCAATCTCTCATACCATGCTCTGGGAGCTTGCTTGAGTTCATACAGTGCTTTATTCAGTTTGCAAACCATGTGTCTTCTGTTTGGATCAACAAATCCTTCTGGTTGTTCAATATATACTTCTTCTTCCAATATACCATTTAAAAATGTAGACTTGACATCCATTTGGTATACCTTCAAACCTTTGTAGGTAGCATATGCAAGCAGAGTTCTGACTCCTTCCAATCTTGCTACAGGGGAAAATGTCTCCCCATAATCTATTCCTTCTTGTGCGTAGCCTTTGCATACCAACCTAGCCTTGTTTCTTGTGATTTGACCATGTTCATTTAGCTTATTACGAAATACCCACTTTGCCCCATTGACATTCGTATCTTCTAGTCTTGGCACTAGAGTCCAGGTATAATTCTTCTCTATCTGGTCTATCTCTTCATTCATTGCTTCTATCCAGTGTTCATTTTCTAATGCCTCCTTTGTTGTCGTAGGCTCATATTCACATAGTAAACATGTTGGATCTCTTGTCTTGCTTCTAGTCTAAATTCCAGTATCTTTATCTCCAATGATTTGTTCAAGCTTGTGATGTCTCCTTACATATTGTGCTAGGACAGGTTCTGATCTTCTTTCATTTTGCTCATCAAGTTCACCAACAAGATTTTTAGATTCAGCTTCTAAATGCTTGGAAACCTCTTCCTAATACTCGATAGCTTCTTCCTATCACTCGGTACATTCTTCTTCTCTCTCAACATTATTATCCTGATGCTCAGCATTGCTTACCCGAGACTCAGCATCAGGTGCAGGTTTGTCACTTGCCTCTTCTTCCTCTATATACACAAAAGAACTATAATCTTCTAGTTCTCTGTTACTGTCAGCTTCATTTTTCTCTACATACTCATCAACTTTGACATTCACACTTTCCACAATTTTGTTAGTGTTAGAATTCAAACACTTATAAGCTTTACTTTTTGTGGAATAGCCTAGGAATATACCCTCATCTCTTTTAGCATCAAATTTTCCATTCCTACTATCCTTCAATATGTAGCACTTACTTCCAAAAATTCTAAAGTACTTTACATTCAGTGCATACCCATGCCATAATTCATAAGGTGTCAGATTTGTACCTTTTTTGATTTGTACTCAATTAAGAGTATAAATAGTTGTACTTACAGCTTCTTTCCAATACTTCTATGCAACATTCTTTTCAATCATTAATGTCCTTGCACAGTCCAAGATAGATTTGTTCCTTCTCTCTACTATACCATTATGTGGAGGAGCTCTAGGTGCAGACATCTATCTTTTGATCCCTCTATCATTGCAAAATAGATTAAACTCATTTGATGTAAATTCTCCACCTCGGTCAGATCTCAGATACTTCAGGTTCTTACCTGTCTCTTTTTCAACCTTAGCCACATACCACTTAAAATTTTGAAAAGCGTCAGATTTTTCCTTTAAGAACATTACATGCATCATTCTGGTATAATCATCAACAAATAGGATAAAATATCTAGCGCCACAATAGCTTTATACACCCATCGGTCCACAAAGGTCAGTATGAACCAAATCTAAGATATTCTCAGAAGTAAAGGTTTTTCTCTTGAAACTAGACTTAGTCATCTTACCCAACTGACATTCTTTGCACATTACATTCTCAGGTTTCTTCAATCTAGGTAGACCTCTCACTTTCTTTTTCTTGCTAATTTCTACCAGATTATCAAAGTTAACATGACATATCTACTTATGCCAAAACCAAATATCATCAAGTTGTGCAATCATACATGTTTCTTCAGATAGGTCTAGATAGAACAAATTACCTCTTGTTTGTTCTCCACTTCCAATCAGTTCATCTGTGGCATCAAATATTTTGGCCTTGTTGTGATGAAATTCCACTTGGTAGCCAGTGCTATTAAGCTATGCAACACTCAGCAGATTATAGTTAAGACCCTCAACCCAATAGGCATTTTCACAAGTGATCTTATCAGCCAGCTTAATCAATCATTTTCCTCTAACAAGACATGGTGCATCATTACCAAATTTCACACTCCTACCTTTATAATGATTTAAGGTATCAAACTTACTCTTATCTCCAGTCATATGATGTGAACAACCACTATCAATAATCCATTTATCATTTTTGTTCACATAAGATATCAATGTAGTTTTCTCATCCTCATCAGATTCATCTTTCATTGCAACATAGACAACTTCAATTTCAAAATCATCACTATCAGTGTCACTCTCTTCTTAGGCAATGTAGCAGGATTTATTACCTTTTCCTTTGTAGTCCTTGTATCTTCGGTAACCTCTATCTTCTCTTTAGTCTTTATGCTTGATGTCTCTTTCCTCATCCTTATAATCCCTGTCAGGACATCTAGTAGCTATATGACCAACTTTATTACATGAAAAACACATAATAGGGATTTTACCTTTGTACCTTCCTTTTCCCCTTTTTAGTCTTATATCCATAAGAGCTTATAGATCCTCAAGTTCTTCATCAAATGTGCCACTGTCACTATCACTTTCACTTTCACTGATGCATCTTTATTTTTCTTTATTTGACTTATTCAGAACTATTTGTGACTTAAAAGCATATTCAATACTACCAATAGTGAAGTTATTATAGTTAGAAAGTTCAAAAGTAGTAAGCTTACCAACCAAACTTTCTAAAGTAAGAGCATTAGTAGAGTTACATCTAGATTCCTGAATTGTAGAAATTTTGATTGCATAGATGGGATGCAGAGTTCTCAATACTTTTCCTATTATAGTTTCATCCTCAATACTTCCATATTCTCCTCTAATAGCACTTACAACTTCTTTTATTCTACCACAATATTGTGCAATATTCTCACCTTCTTGCATTCTCATTTCATCAAATTTACCTCTTAGGCTCTTGGCTTTTTCTCTCAACACATTTACATCACCGCCATAAATGTTTGCAAGGGTGTCCCACATTTTCTTTGCAGTACTACAGTCTTTGATGTCTTCAAATTATGGATAACTTAGGGTAGATGCAATCTCCAACATTACTTGGTTGTGCTCTTGTTTAGCTTTCATTTCCTTGGCAGTCAGAGGTGCAGCAGGTGTGACATAGTCATGCTCAATGTAATACTTTGTAGAATTGGCAATACCAGCCAGATGCAGCTTCATCAAGCTTTGCCATGCAGGGAAGTTTTCCTTATTCAGCTTTGGTACCTCCTTCTTATACATCTTGATCATTTGCTTGAAGTACCTTCAAACTTGTTCTCTGTAAGCACCAACAGCTCTGATATTAATTGTTAATATGATTTAGAACAATAGAGAGGGGGGATGAATCAGTTGTTCTCAGGTCCAGATGTATTAAAAAAAACTTTAAATTCTTCAACAAATCAAATCTAATAACCAACACCTATTTGGTCATTACTGATTGCATAATAGAAACATATAACAGTGCAGTCCACTTATCCAATAGCATCTAACTTGTAAAACACAGAAATGTTAAACCAAAACATTCACACAAGTATCAACACCAAGATTTATAGTGGAAACCCAATTAGGGAAAAACCACTTTGTAACATGTTACTATTATGTTCACTCTTCTGAAGTGAGCTCGGTGAAAAGCCAACCCTGTCAAAGGTTACAAATACACTTTCAGGTTTGACCCGGTTAAAGGATTTAAACCACTCTATTAAAAGTGCACCTTGTTATAGGACTTACACACACTCCATTAGAATGCAACCTTGTTCAAAGGATTTATACGTATGAATGTTAGGTAAACCTCTTCTAAAAGGATTTTGACTATTACAATGGTTAGAAAGTAGTAGTAATAATTATCTGAGAAACATACAACTCACTTTGCAAATATCAAATCCAATTCCGTACACATATGCTGGCTTACTGATTGTGAACATTTTCCATCTCCATCACTGATCTGCTCAGAACCCTCTTCAAGAAAGCACAACACTTCTCCTTCAGCCTTCTCTGCTTAGAAATTCAATAACATCAACAACACTTCCAGCATCTACTCCTTTCAACCTCTCGCTTAGGTTTCCTTAGTACTACCTCTATTAGGTCAATACATCTTTTGCCGCTTAATCTCCTTCGTAGATCTTAGGGTTAGGTCAGATTCATTGAATCCATCCTACATTATGTTCTTTGACTATCCTTTTGAAATATCTCAAATCTCTTAAATATTTACAATAAAACATTTTACAGTTCATTAAATGCTTTCATATAATCAATAAATAAAGTTAACACATTTTACATAATCCAAGAATTCAACGATGTCGGCTGGAAATCTAAATTCTTCATCAAATGCAAAATACTGATGCTCAGTCAATAATGTGTTCAACTTCTCAGTCTTCTCTAGAAAGCTCAGTCACCACATAAGCTATTTCCTCAACTAACACTATCTTCCTCGGTAATTAACTGGTGTTCGATCAACACTGATTTTACTCAGCATATACTAGCTCGGTCGACACTCGGCTTAAACTAGATTTCTTCACTTTTGCTCAGTTAAGCCTACCAATTTAATCTTCATTCTTACTTAGATAAATAATACATTATCTTATCATTGTGCCACATAATCAAGTACTCATTGAAGTATCAAGATAACTCAACCTTTCCTTAGGTGTTGTTGTTACCAACCTTGCCTATCCCCTTAGCAACACTCAAATAGATATAGTACTTTCTCAGATAGCAATAGTCTTACCAGTTAAGGTTTGACATCAATGGCAATACAACAATTTCTTCAATTACAATTTCCAACATTGATATGTTCATGAAATGACACCTCAAAGAGGGAAGGATTACGTCCATTGCATAGTTGACTCTATTCACTAACCGACACCTTAGAATTAAAAGAGAGGATAATTTTTTAATCATCCACGATCTTTCCCAATGAGTCAAGATTAGCCTTGACAACATCATTCTTGTCTTTAGCTTTCAAATCATAGTTCCTATCATCAATATTCTTAACAATAACCTGCTCATTATCTTTCATACCATTCTTATTTTGTGAAGCATCTTCCCTATTAGATATATCTTGATTATCTTTCATCCTCCACTCCTTTTTACCCACTTTCTTACTTTACTCTTCTCTTTCCATCACTTTTTTCATTGGACATTTTTTTGCCCAATGACCAAAAAATTTACACACAAATCAGACAAAGGAGAGGGATTCAAATTCTAAATTTTTCTACCACTTCCTCATCTTTGAGACAATGTCTATTTGCAGCGATAAATCTATGGTATGATTAATGTTAATATAGATTCTAGCATAAACTAACCTAGATTTGGATGATGTTACTGGGTCAATAGTCAAAAGGTCACCAAATGCACTCTATATACCCCTAAAGACTCCCTCATTCCAATATTCCAAAGGAAGACCGGGGAGTTTAACCCAAACAGGAGCCAATTCAATAAAAGAACTGTTTAAATCAAGATTTGGCCCCCATTTACATAAGGCCAAGGAGGATTTTCCAAACACCCAGGAACCACCATAGAGAGCCTTCATCATATCTTCTATATTAGTAAATGCAAAGAAAAAATTCCCCTTAGGCATCATCGCAATGTCCACCTAACCCTTCAAGAACCATCTTCTACTAACAAAATTACAAACAATCTCAATGTTCGATCTTGGCCCAACAAATTTTCCCACCAAGGTTAGATCCATAGAGGCAATAGAGTTGTCTATGACCAAATTAGTAACATAAATACCAAAATCTCCCTTTGAAGGATCAGAGATAGTGTTCACTTATGGCTGAGAGGATTTACCAAAGGGCATTTTCCCAAACAATGCAGCCCATGATCGGTCAACAGCAATGTTTGAACCCTCTGACGATGCATCATGAAACTGTTAGAAATATAAATGGGAAGGTAATACTGAGAGGGGGGGTAAATTAGATATCACCTACTTTACCCTTTTATACTGATAAAACTTTATGCATGACATAAACAAAACTTGATCATTCTAAGTAATTTAACATGTTAAGTAGCATACATGAAATCACTCATAACATAGTAATTTTGGTAACCCAGAAACCCTTGAAAGGTAAAATTGGGGTGGGGATGACACCCACAAATCTTCACTATTGCAGTAATAAGTTTTTCCTGTTAAGGCTTACAAAATGTGATCAATTCATGATCTACTATGAAGGGTCTGCTTTGTTAAAAGCTAAAAGACTTATACAGTCTACCTTGCTAAAGGATTTAAAACTTACAACAAAATAAGCACTCGGTAAAGAGATTACATAAAGAATGTCAAGACTACTCGATTAAGAGATTTACCCTGATAAACTGATTAAAATGTCTCAGTACCTGATCTTTTGGTTTGCACTTATATGCAGATTACAAATCTCCTCTTTACTGTATGTTAGTGATCTCTTCTATCTGATCTTTCTTGATTCTGTCCTTTCACTACTTAGCTCGGTCACTGAACTCTATCTTTGTATGCTTCCCTTTTCTGAATCATACCATTCTACTTACACCCTTCACATTCATTGTCCCTTGCTACTACGTTTTATGGTTTAGATCTTGACCTTATATAATAACCAAAACATCTTAACGATTCAAGATCTACAGTTTAGATTTATTCCTATTGTCGCTTAAGCTATACAATTTTCTAATTGGCTCTAGGTATTACATAGGGATCAATGATTACAAGATGAATGTTTAATTACCTCCGTAATTACCTCAACAAACAAAATACAAAACACCACTATCACCAAAAATGGTTTACCTCGATCATTGTGCCATTCCAAACTTATATGTCATTCTTGGATAACTCGGCAAATGTTATTCCTAGTACTTGATATTCATTGTACTCGGCATCTGTTAAACTCTTTGTTGCTCGGTAGTCATTGCATATGTAACTCGGCAAAAACTATACTCGGCATAATACAAACATGTAGTGACCATGACTTTACTCAATAGTACTACTTCTCAGTAAGTATTCAATACATAACTTGGCCTTTACAAAATGACTCAGTCGCAGTGATGCCTGACCATCATTCCCTAGATATATGACTAAGTGTGAAGCACTAATGGTCAACAAAACTATAGAGATCTACAATCTCCCCCTTTGACATTAGTGGCAAAAACACTTTATCATGACATTTGTACTTACAATTACAAAAGTATGTTGTACTAGCCTAATACTCCCCTTGAGATATATATACATTCAAAATTTTGTTACTTGTCCTTAATCATGTCATGATGATTCCCCCTTGTTTTTGACATGATGAATCTCTTCATTAGTAGGGAGTTCCCAAAATTTCTCTAGAAATGGTTTATGCAGCACCCTGACCATGTGTAGTGTAGTTTCCCAAGATGATGAAGCATTATTTAGAACTTTTGTGTGCACTTCTAGCTCGGCAGCTAGACTGACTAGGCTCTCGACTGTGGACAAATCTAGATTTCTCTGAGTTAATTCCTTAGCCTTGACTAAATTTCTTTGTATGGCCTCCAGATGAGGTGTCAAAATAGTTTTCATAGAAAGTAGTCAAGGCGAATCTTGCCATCATTAGCCACTAGCTCAGCTAACTTACCTTGGGTATGCAGGATTTTGGCATAATGTTTAGCACTAGTGTCTGCATCCAAGCTTAGAGATTGACTGGTAGCCTTAAGTTCTTGTTTTAGTGTGTCAACCAGTCGTTGATTCTCATCAGTGAATAGTTCAACATTACATAATTTGGCCAATAGAGACTGTCCATTCACAACTATCTGTTTGGTCTCATTTACCAAAGTAGACAGCTCGACCTATTTCACTGCTATCTCAGTAGATACTTTCTCTAGCATTTTGATCTCAAACTTTCATTCTGAGCACTCAAATAACTTATCACTTGCACAGCTAGTGTCATTATTTATTTTTTGAACAATGTGTACAAGTTGTTCCAATATGGGGGTGGAACTATTTACATCTGATAATTCATAAACTTCATTAAATATATCTTTTATTTCATATAGGACTTGTTTCTGTTGAGGTTCCCTTCACAGTTCTGCTTGCCTGCTTTTCCTCATCAGCAAATCCTTCAATATCTACATTTTTTCATAAGATAGGTTATCGGTATCCCATTTAGGAATAACAATGACCTCATCAATTGTTACCTCAAGTTTCTCCTTTTGTGTTCTCGGTGGGGTGCTTCCACTCGGCATCTATACAAGAGCTTGTATTGCCTCTTGCTCCTTAGGCTCTCACACCTCAATAGATTTTCCTTTTATATCTATTTCTCCTTTACCCTTATCCTCGGCATGAAGACTAACATCTTGTCTCTCTAAATTATCTCCTTGTTCTTCTTTTATGTTATCTTCAATAGGAGGACTTTGGATTTTTCCTTCAAGACTGTCTGCTTTGTCCTCTTCCTCGGCAGATGTAGATTTAGTTATTGGTACCGACTTTATGGGTTCCTTGGTAAGGCTTGTATCGACTAACTTGTTAATAGTTACAACTATAGGTTTGGTAGGACTCATATCAACAGATTGTGTGCCAGCAATTGTTGGATAATCCTTGACTTGTAAAAGTATTGTGTTACTACCTAGCAAGGATATATCATTTGTTTTCACAGTCTTTAAATCAGCCTCAGCCAAAATTGAATTCTTGATGGGGCTCTCCTCAGTTATGTCAATAATGTGAACCTCTGATTTGTCCTGATCTTCCACTTCCTTAGGAGTTCTAGTCTCCATTTTATTTTATTTTATTTCAGGTTCAACAACTTTCAAAGTACTAGCACCCTTTTCTTCATCCTTGTCACACAACAATCCAAACACTATTTTCCAGATTTTGACACTTTCTTGTACAACATCCTCAACCTTGTGTTGAAGAATTAGATAAGCTCTAAGTTTGGGATCAAACTTAGCTCTGTATTGTTCAATTATCTATTTTATGTTGGCAAGGGTGAGACTAGACTCAACTTGTGCTAAAGTGCTCTCCCTTATGTCATTTTCAGTTTGCAGAGCATGTTCCCATTTCTATGCAACCCTGTTGCTTAATTCCTTGGGAATTCTATTTTCTATTTGAATTTGCAGCATCTTGAAATTGCACAACATTTCAAGAATAGCATCTTCCACTTTTTCTTTGTCTCCAATGCTCATGTTTCCAAATTTTAATCCTTTCAACTCATCCACTGCTGCAGAGCTAGTAATCTTATAACATATTTCATCAATAGTGAGTTGAGTATCCTGTTGTGTAACCTTCCTCTTTACTTCTTCATCACTCTCTATTTCTTCATCATTGTCTTGTTCTAAAACAAGTTTCCTTCTCGGCCTCTTTATAACCTTATTCAACTCTACCTTAGGTAGTGTGGGTTTTTTCTTAATAGATGCAGGTGGCATCTTGGGAGTCTCAGCAGCAACTCTCCTTGTTTTGGGCCTAAGTACTGGTGTCGATGACACTTTAGGTTTTAAAATTATTTTCTTAGCCAGGGGTTCGGCAATCAATGGTTTCTTTTCTTTCTCTTCTTCTTCTTCACTATTACTAGTTTCACTTGGTGCATCTTCTCCCAATCCTTGGGTCAACTCCAGTGATGCATCCTGTTCAGAGTCTTTGACAAATTTTTCCAAATTCTTCACTATCTTCTTTCTTTTCCTCTCTGTGGTGGCAGTCATTAATCCCACAGAGATCTTGGATTTAGCTTCATCAAAGGTTCCAAAGTGAGGTGCTTTACTATCAATTTCTTCAGTTAAGAGGGTTGTAATTGCAATAGTAGCTTCATCTATATTTAGTTCATAGGGTAATGGCATTAACCATGAAACCCTAGGTAGGACTACCTATGCATAAGTAAAATTTGTATCTACTAGAAAACATATATCCTTACTGTATTTTTCAATCAAAGACACAGGGACTCTAGTCCTCTTTCTCGTCTTCTTCTTAAACTCAACAAAATAGTTGTCTATTATTCCGTTGAAGTTATCTCCAATCTAACTTACAAATTCATTGATTTGAATAGTGATGGGTCTCCTCTTATCCCATATAACACCTACATGTGTAGGAAAACACTTCTTTACATAAAAGAACAAACAGATCAGTAAGGAACCAAACTTACACATAGAATTCTTCGCGGTCTGGATGGAGTTCAAATTCTCAGCAAGTTGAGTCAGCTGGAGCTCAACAAGGTCATACGTGTGTCCTTTCTTGATTATCTTCCATGCCTAGTCCACTGCCATACAGGGGACGCTGTCCAACTGACTAGATTGATAAAACTTGTGTGAGATGACTCTAATAGCAAAGTCAATTTCTGGATCAATTATGGTGGAAATTGTCATTCCTCATTTGTTCCAAACTACCTGGGTGTTGGCTTGAATATCTTCCTTGCACATTTCATCATTCTTTTCCCTTCAATTGTAGGGTATCCAGTGACTTGATGTATCATCTCCTTTGTGATCTTTACTGGTCCATCTTCCAGCCATAAATGCATGTCATGTACTCGACTCAAAATAATCTTTATCCATTCCACTTTAAAATTTTGTGGGAAATCTAGGGCATGCACTAACCCTTGATCGGCAACTACCTTATGTTTCGGCTTCAGCACTCCGTTGACACATAGTCTGTCATAAGCTTCCCTAATCTCGTAATCACTAATTTCTCCAATTTCACACATGTAGCAAGACCTAATGTCTTTCATTATTAACACATTCTCTAGAATGGAAGATAGGGCTCCATTTAAATCTCCTTTGATTGCACTCTCTGACATTGCCTTGAATACCTTCAGCTTGCATACTTCATTTCTTACTAATTGCACATTAAAAACTTCTATGCCTTGTTTCTTGACTGATGTAGATGATGATGATGCCATTTTAAACAATAGTTTCTAAAAATAAATATTTACTCGGTAAAATACCTTTCTCGTCAATAACCTGTAGATAGATTTTGCCAACGGCACGCTGAGAAAATTTGGAATCGCCTTTCTTAATCTAGTTGCACGAACTCTGAATCACTCTTTGAAATCTCAAATAGCATGGTGAAATGAAATTAACGGCAACTTTCTACTTTATAGAATCTGAAAAGTAGAATTACGGCCTCATAAATGCTCCATACAAGTTTTGGTGGAATAAAGCTATCTTGACAGACTCATGTTAACTTTGGTTAATTACAAGCTCGGTCGATATAACCGTTACGATACAGCTCGGTGCATATAGCATTTCAGCCATAATGGGTGCTCAACATACATTGATAACTCGGTCAAGACACTGATGCTTAGCATCAAAAAATGAAATTCCCTATTTTGCTCAGATATGTCCTAATGCATCTTTATCTATGTAGATATGGACTTTTGCACAATTATATGTTAGAAACTGATGAAAAATAAAACTTTCCAAGACTCAGTTCCAAACATACCTTCCATGCTTAGTTAGAAGAAGTGTGATCACCTGATCCGTCGAATTGGGTGACCACAAATGTGCTAGCTTCACTTGTGGTTTCATCTTCTTTCTTCTTCCATGTCTTGTCCATATGATTCTTCAATTTCTCATGGATATCTTCATTTTGGTTCTTATCATTGTTTGGCATGGGTGATCTACAATCTTTCTTTAGGTGACCAACCTTATTACATTTGTAACAGACCATGCTTCCATTCATCCAACTTTTAGACTTGCCTCTAAAATGAGTCTTCATGCAATTTTCTCCAATGTGTCCATATTTACCACAATAGTGGCAATTATACCAAGTGTTGTAACCCCAATTATATGAGTTATGCTTCATGACTGGCTTAGTTTGTTCATTTGATGACCTCCTAGGTCTTAATCTGCATTCAAATGCTTTGTGCCCATATTTCTGACAGTTGAAACAACTTCCTTGAAACTTAGGTGAGGTGGATGAATCGCTAGCCTTAGATCTACATTCATGTTCTTGATGTCCATGTTTCTTGCAGTTAAAACAATGTCCATTAAACTTAGGTTTAGGATCAGACTTACCATGTTTGCTTCTGCATATGTTGGTTGTATGTCCTAGATTTCCATAGTGATGACATGTGGGCTTGGTGTTCTTTGGTTTAACAATCTTCTTTTCTCCATTCTTTGATGATTCTCCTTCTTCAGTAGATGAAGAATGTTCATTCAGTCCAAGTCCAGCTCTATCACCAGATCTTCTAGGTGATCTCAACAACTCTTCAAAATAGTTTGCAGCTTCATTGGGTTTGTTCATCCTTTCATTGATTTATTTTTTAGTTCTCAATTCATGTTTCAGCTGATCATTTTCAGACAGTTGATTGATTTCCATATATTTCCTGCCCAATTCTTGATTAGCCAGCAGTAGTTGATTTACCATATCTAGTTGATTATTAGTCAACATTTGCATGTTTCTTGTTCTTTCATCTAACCTTATTGCAATTTGTCTTTTATCTTCTTCAGCCATTGCCTTATCATCTTCAACTTTCTTTTTTTGTTCCACTACTTCACAAAATCTAATAGATTGAATTTCTTGTTCTCTCTTTAGAGTTCTGATCTCATCATTTAGTATGGTATTTTTCTCCAGTAGTTCTTTTATAGCTTTATCACTTTCTATAGAGTTACCATTATCAAATAGTCCAGATATGTCTTCTTCTTTGTACTGTGGCTCATTTTGTTGAATAGCAATTTCTCTTCTTTTGCTCAAAGATTTCTTCAATTCCCCTCTGGCTACTTCTAGTTGTTGTAATGCCAGTTGTACAATAATCTTTTGATTCTCTATGATCTTCCCTAGTTTATAAGCTTCCATCTTAAGATCTTTTTCTTCAAGTGGTTAGACTTTCTTATAAGAAACCTTGTAGCTCTGATACCAATTGTTGGAAATATAAATGGGAAGGTAATACTGAGAGGAGGGGGTGAATTAGTTATTACCTACTTTAACCTTTTATACTGATAAAACTTTATGCATGACATAAACAAAACTTGGTCATTCTAAGTAATTTAACATGTTAAGAAGCATACATGAAATCACTCATAACACAGTAATTTTGGTAACCCAGAAACCCTTGAAAGGTAAAACTGGGGTGGGGATGACACCCACAAATCTTCACTACTACAGTAATAAGTTTTTCCTGTTAAGGCTTACAAAATGTGATCAATTCATGATCTACCCTATGAAAGGTCTGCTTTGTTAAAAGCTAAAAGACTTATATAGTCTACCTTGTTAAAGGATTTAAAACTTACAACAAAATAAGCACTCAGTAAAGAGATTACATAAAGTCTATTAAGACTACTCGGTTAAGAGATTTACTCTGATACACTGATTAAAATGTCTCAGTACCTAATCTTTTGGTTTGCACTTATATGCAGATTATAGATCTCCTCTTTACTGTATGTTAGTGATCTCTTCTATCTGATCTTTCTCAATTTTGTCCTTTCACTGCTTAGCTCGGTCACTGAAATCTATCTTTGTATGCTTCCATTTTCTGAATCATACCATTCTGCTTACACCCTTCACATTTGTTGTCCCTTGCTACTATGTTTTAGGGTTTAGATCTTGACCTTATATAATAACCAAAACATCTTAACGATTCAAGATCTACAATTCAGATTTATTCCTATTGCCGCTTAAGCTATACAATTTTCTGATTGGCTCTAGGTATTACATAGGGATCAATGATTACAAGATGAATGCGTAATTACCTCAACAAACAAAATAAAAAATACCACTATCACCAAAAATGGTTTACCTCGATCATTGTGCCATTCCAAACTTATATGTCATTCCTGGCTAACTCGGCAAATGTTATTCTTGGTACTTGGTATTCATTGTACTCAGCATCTGTTAAACTCTCTATCACTCGGTAATCATTGCATATGTAACTCAGCAAAAACTATACTTGGCATAATACAAACATGTAGTGACCATGACTTTACTCAGTAGTACTACTTCTTGGTAAGTATTCAATACATAACTCGGCCTTTACAAAATGACTCAGTCGCAGTGATGACCGACCATCATTGCCTAGATATATGACTAAGTGTGAAGCACTAATGGTCAACAAAACTATAGAGATCTACATAAACTTAGGGGCCCCATTCAGGTCTTCTCTTTCCCTAGGGCTAGTAGATGCATTTTCCATCATGTCTTCCTTGTCCTTACCTCCTTTTGAAGAATCATCAGAAGAGTCCAGATATTTCCCTCCGTCTGAGTTGCCATCTAACCTAACCATTGCGCTAGAGTCTACTCCCTAACCCAGGTTTCCATCTTACGATCCACCTTCCACTAGAAGTTCTTTTCCGCTCACTCCATTTAAATTTCCTCCCACTTGCTCCATCTATCATTTGTTTCCTCATACCAACCCCAATTAAGTTTTGCAAATGGATATACTCAATTTTGAATAATCTTATATGTTTACCCAAGTATTATTCTTGATCTCAAAAGATGGATTTTAAGTAGTGTGGATTAGTGTTATTGGGTTATGCTTGATATGACATGTTAAGATACTTATTAGACCTATTGGTCTTGTCCTATTTCTAGCCAATTAAGTTTATTTTTTTCAAAGCTCAAATGTTGAACAAAATTCCCATGTTTTAAAAAGTTGGTTTGAATTCTATTATTCTTGCTTGATGTTATGAATTTTATGTTTCAATGTAAAATTCTAGTTATGATATATTAACTGGTGTTCTATTTAAAATAATATTGGGATTTGAATTGATGATCTTTTTTAATTTTTCAATCTAAACTTATGTGGTGCACCTAGTTGTGCAGACATTTTGTTGGCAAGTTGGATGTTTTGGCATTGTTGTCAATATGTATGTTATGCAGTTTGGCCGGTGGAGTAATATGTTCATAGGTTCAGTGAGATTTGGTTACTACAAATGAGAATTTGTGCATCTCATGGGATGAATTAGATGTTTTCTACTTGGTCCATGTAAATTTTAAGGGGTTTACATGATGATTTGAGCAAGTTATGAGATCACAATTGATGAATGGCTACTTTGTTGTTTGCCAGTGTATCATAGTTGCAAATATTGGCTTTACGTATGTACACAAGTTGAGATCTTTGATTGCGTAGCTAGGAATATGTTTAAGGCATGGTGATTTATCTTCCTTTCAAAGGGTTTTTTATTATGAGGGTTCATGACTTTGAGGGTCCACAAGGAATTTACAAATATTACAGAGGAAGGTAAGTGTGTTCTTGAAATTTTGAAAAGAACAATATTGGTGAATCCATTGATTCAGATGGTCTTGGATGTTTGTGTTTTATTAATGATTCCTCAGGATATTCTTGGATTATATTCCTAATGATTTTTTGGTCTACATTGATCAAGGTTATGATATTTGAATTGATTTTCAAGTTGGTGATAAGTTTTCTTGTGTTTGTTGTCGACTTGATCAGTAAAACATTTTATGGGTGATTGGTAAAAATATTTTGTGGAAAAGTTATGATCTTTAGGTGGTTATGAAGGATCTAAGATATGTTTAGTCAACATGCTTTAATCAAGGTTTTTTATTTTGGCATTGTGAGATGAAAATTAAAAATTAGGTTTTTGTCGACTATAGTTGATGAATTATTTAAGGATCTAAGGAAAAGAATTATGTATGCAAATGCATATTGGATGTATATATTGCTTGAAAAGATAGAGTGAAGATCTGTTGGAGTTTGAATCACTCATCTAAAGGAGTTAAAGAGGATTTGAATAGATATCTATTTCTACTTCAATGGAACTAACCTGGTCATGAGTTAGATGCTACTATAGAGTTCACAAAGTTTTTTATTGTAGTCAGATTGACCATTGTAGTGGTCTTGTAAGGTGAAAGCCTTCCTTAGGATTGTGTCCCAAGGAATTTTGAGAAATGATATCTAGGTAGTGTATGCATGTGCATTCCATATTTGCAATAAGCTTGTACTTATAACAAGGTATTAGTCTTATTTTGGGTTCAAGTCCCACCATGGTTTTTTCCCATTTGGGTTTCCATGATAAAAATATTTGTGTTATGTGTTGTAGATTCTTTCATATTTGTTCTTACTTTGTTTACTTTTCATAAACCAAACAAAATATTTTGTATGCATAAGGGTTTCAAGGTTTAAAGGTTTAACGATTTTGAAGATATAGTGTTTTTGAAGTAATTGATTCAAACCCCCCTCCCTGAGTTTATTGCTACCTCATTTCCTACAATTGGTATCAGATCCTAGTCCCTTAAAGGAAGCCTAATAGTTGAAGGGAGATCCGAGATGGCAACATATAAGGATAGTTCTAGGTTTGATGGAACCAACTAAACTTTGTGGAAGAATCACATGATAGTGAATATCAAATGTATTGATGAAGATTGTTGAAAGGTTACAAGATCATCTTATATTCCTCTTGCAAACCCTACAACTCCACAAGATATAAGTCAT
Source organism: Chamaecyparis obtusa (assembly GCA_027943335.1). NCBI lineage: Eukaryota > Viridiplantae > Streptophyta > Pinopsida > Cupressales > Cupressaceae > Chamaecyparis > Chamaecyparis obtusa. Next base: position 43,475 of record BSBK01008118.1, read on the forward strand.
GACAAAGCCAATATTAGGGGAAAGGGAGCATTTTTTAGTGCATTGAATGATGTTGAAATGATCAATGTCATGGAATTGGAGATAGCTAATGAGATATGGGGAAAGTTGCATACCTTGCATGAAGGAGACAAAGAATTGAAGGTTTCAAAGCTGAAAAGTTTGAAGGGACAATATGAAGCCCTAAAAATGAGTAAAGATGAGAGGGTAATTTCCTCTTATTTGCTGAGAGTAAATGACATTTTGACTACTTTGAGATGTGTTGGAGGTACATTGGAATAGGATGAGATTGGTTCAAAGTTGTTGATCTCACTACCCCCTACCTACAATCACAAAGTTACAACAATTAAGGAGATTTGGACAGTTACTGATGTGACAAAAGATAAGTCAGTTGGTAAGCTTATTGTCTTTGAATTAAGTATATTTGGTGATGCATTACTGAAGGTTGAGATTGCATTCAAGGCTAGTGTATCTAGAAAGGACATGAAGAGATCAAATCAGAGTGAAGGATCCTCAAGAAGGATTTCAAGATATGAAAAGGAGATGAAGGAATTGGGAGAAGAATAAAAAGAGCTTCAAGATCTCGAGGTGTTGATTGCATGGAGATTGCCTAAGGCTCCTACTAGTAAGAACAAAGGAAAGATTCCTCTCAAAAAAATTTCATGTATCAAGATAGGACACTTTGCTTCTAGATGTTGAGATGGAAAACAAGACCTATTGTTGTGAAGAGATGTTATTTTTCTCTTATTGATGATGGAGTTATAGATGATGAATTTGATGATGCTGACAAGAATGATATTTTGAAGATAGTGTAGGGAGGATGAATCTGAGACATATGATCATCTCAATTGATGTAGTACATCACTTGAGATAATGATCAAATTATTTATTTGGCTTGTTAAAAGATCAATACATCATGCCTTAAAAAGATTGATTACTAAAAATTGGTTATGTACGTAATGCATCAACTAAATAAAGTGTGATCTAATGGATATAATTAGCATTAATAAATTGTACTTATCTCCTGAAGAGGTGCATGTTAATGGTAACCTTCTATCATGAATGGATTTGATCAATTCCTCTATACAAGTATAAGATGGTAATTGATAAGTCTTTCAAAACCACCAAAAGAGATACAAATACATTCAGATCGTGGTTGAAGATATATTATATAACAGAGGACATATTATATATAACATTGAAGTCATAGTTTATATATTATATTGTAGAGGATATAATCACATTGAGGTCGCAACATTATATCATAGAAGATATAATAACATTGAGATCGCAACAATACTATATCACAAAGGATATGAGACATTATCGTAGAGGATAATATTCAGATCACAGTATCTATCCATATAGAGGACATAAGGTATTATCGCATAAGATAATATATTGAGATTATAGTATACATATCAGAGAGGATATTTCACACATGGACAATTATAGAAGAGGTTAGTATATCCTATAAAATCATATTCAAAGTAATATACATACTCAGAGGCCCTTGTTATTATAGTTGATTGATACAGAGATCAATATATATTTTGTATTTGGAAGTATCATCAGATTTGTGAATGGTCTTGAATTAGATCATATTATACTCAATTATTTATATATATATAGTAGATATTCTTTGCTGGGTTTTTTTCACCTTCAAGGTTGAAGGTTTTCCCAAGGTACTTTTGTGCATTGTGTGTGAATTTATTTTTAAAAAATTCTTCTTTTATTAATTTGATAAAAAAAAAACATAGTATTGGAGCAGGTTTGAGAGGATTGTCATTAGATTTCCCTGTAGCGGAAAAGTTTTCTTTCATCTCTCATCTTCTAGGAGATATATCAAAGCATCAAAGATGGTGTGTGGTCTCAAAGTAGAAGATAGACTCAATGGTGCCTCTAACTTCACCTCTTGGAAGTTTAGAGCTCTAATTATTTTGGAGGAAAATGATCTTCTATAGTTTGTGGAGGGTGAAGTTTCCGAATCTAATGATAAATATGAGAAAACTCTTTGGAATAAAAATAGCATTAAGACTAAAAATATTTTGATAGACTCTATAAAGGATCACCTTGTGCTAGTCATCTCCAAATTAAGGATGGCTAAAGAAATGTTAAAACCTTGGAAGGGATGTATGAGATAAATAACACCAATAGATCTCTTTCCCTAAGACAACAGCTTCACCATGTAAAGATGGATAAAGATGATTATGTCATCTCCTTCTTTATAAAGATTACTGATTTGAGAGATCAAATGAGCACTATTTGGGACATAATTGCAGATAGAGATCTTGTTATGTTACCACTAAATGGTTTTTCCTTATCTTGGGAGCCCTTTATTCAAGGCATCAATGGGAGATCTAAGTTGTACAAGTTTGATCATCTTCAAATAGATTGTATTCAAGAAGAATTCAAGTTGACAGAAAGAGGAAGTGGGAAAAATAATTAGGATGTAGAAAATCAAGTTCTTGCTACATATACTTCTAGAGAAAGAGGCAAATGGAAGAGGAATATAAATAGAGAATTAGATTATTCCCTTGAATGAAAGAAGAATAAGGATCTCTCTCATATTCAGTGTTTCCAGTGTGACAAGTATGGTCACTTTTCTTGAGATTGCAAATTTAGATCTACACAACTTATTGCTACTATAGAACTTTCCATGGGGGAATCTCAGAGGGAGCCAAGCTCTAAAGTTGATTCAGAAGGGTTCTTATTCTAAAGTCAATCTAGTTATTCAAATAGGAGGAGTCAAAATTCAGAGGGAATCTGACAAACCTATAGAGGAAACATTGGACAAGAAGGTCAAGAGGTTGATGTTAGTACTTGGAGCATCAAAGGGAGTCTCATCATCATGAGGATCCCTTGTAGTGTATATTTCTCTGAGATAGATAAATATAAGGAGAAAGCCCTTATTAATGCATCTTTCTCTATGAGATAAATTTGAGGTGTAATCCCTTGTTATTGCATCTTTCTCTGTGAGATAAATTTGTTGTTAATGTATTATTCTTTGTGAAAGAGGGTTTTGAGGTGAAATCTGTTGTTCCACCCTCTGGGAGTAGCTATGGTGGATCCACCCACTGGGAGCAGCCATGGTGGATTTCATGTAAGATAATCCATGTCTTAGCACTTGTGTTTATTCACCCTCTATGAGTAGGTATGGTGAGCATCATGATGATATGATGACATCACATTGAGTGATTTCATGATGGGCACTTGTGCTCATTTATATTTCCATTCATGGGAGTAACCATGATGGACCTGCCCTCTAGGAGTATCCATGATGGAGATCATGTGAGTGACTCCATGACTAAACACTTGTGTTTATTCACCCTCTAAGAGTATCTATGGTGAATGTCATAGTGAGATGACATCATGTGAGTAATTTCATGATGAACACTTGTGTTTGTTTGTATTTTCATTCATGGGAGAAGCCATGATGGAGCCACCCTCTGGGAGTAGCCATGATGGACATTACTCTATAAATTATATATTTAAGTAGATCCTCTCTAGCTAGGAGGGAGTGTTGAAGATAGCATAAGGAGGAAGAATCTAAGACATCCGATAGTCTCAAGTGATGTAGTGCATCACTTGAGACAATGATCGAATTATTTATTTGTCTTGTTAAAATATCAATAAAACATGCCTTATACCATTACTAACAATTGGTTATGTACATAATGCATCAATTAAATAAAATGTGATCAAAAGGATATAATTAGTGTTAACAAGTTGTAGTTATCTCATGAAGAGGTGTGAGTTAATGGTAACATTATATCATGAATGGATGTGATCCATTCCTCCACACAAGTATAAGATGGTAATGGATAAGTCTTCCAAAAACACCAAAAGAGATACAAATGCATTCAAATCATGGCTGAAGATATATTATATCGCAGAGGATATATATAACATTGAAGTCGCAGTTTATATATTATATCACAGAGGATATAATTACATTGAGATTACAACATTATATCGTAGAAGATATAATCATATTGAGATTGCAGAAATACTATATCATAGAGGATATAAGACATTATCACAAAGGATAATATTCAGATCGCAGTATTTATCTATTGTAGAGTACATAACGTATTAGCATAGAAGATAATATATTGAGATTGTAGTATACATATCAGAGAGGATATTTTATACACAGACAACTATAGTAGAGGATAGTATATCATATACAATCACAGTCAAAGTAATATACATACTTGGAGGCCCTTGTGATTATAGTCAATTGATACAGAGATCAATATATATATTGTACTTGGTAGTATCATCGGATTTATGAATGGTCTTGAATTCGATCATATTGTACTCAATTACTTATATATATATAGTGGAGATTCTTTGCTGGTTTTTTTCACCTTCAAGGTTGAAGGTTTTCCCAAGGTACTTCTATGCATTGTATGCGGATTTATTTTAAAAATATGCTTCCTTATTAATCTAATAAAATGAAATATGATGATGAGTTTGTATTCATTCCTATCAAAGATGAGGATATTGAGCCTGCAGATCCTATGCCTACTAGTTCATTCATTTCTATCAAGGAAGATGATACTAATTCTAATGATCCTAAGTCTACTAATTCTTTCATTTCTATTAAAGAAGATGATCCCAAGTCTGAAGATTGTATGCCTTCCAGTTGTATTGATTATGTAGTTGAAGAAAGACTTAGCTACTTAAGTTTTCAAGAAGGATGAATGGTTCATAGACAGTGGTTTCTCTCACCATATGACTGGTGACAAGATTAAATTTGTGTCTTGATAAATATGATGGCAGTATGGTATGATGGGGAGACAACATTGGTGGTATGATTAGAGGTAGAGGTTCTATTTTTGTAGATGGTAAGAATAATGCAGATGATCTATTATATGTTGAAGGTTTGAAACATAATCTTCTTAGTGTTGGGAATTTTATGGATAAAAGTTATAACCTAAACTTCAAAAATTATGCATGTAAGATATTGAACAAATCTAAGATAGAGATTGAAACAAGAGAAAAACAAGAGGTGACTTATTTCATTTGAATACTAGTATGAGAATTTGTTTGATTGCACAAGTAGATGAAATTTGGTTATGGAATAAGAGGTTATGTCATGTGAACTTTGATAACAATATGGCTATAAGTTCTACTTATTCTATTAGAGATATTCCTAGAATGAAGAAGCCTGGTAATGCTATTTGTAGAGAATGTTAGTTGGGTAAACAAACAAGAGTTACTTTTTATTCTAAATCTGAAAAAATTATAATGCTTTGCTACATGTTGTTCATACTAATATGTGTGTTCCTACAAAGACAAGAATTTTTCAAGGTGATAGGTACCCTATGTTTCTCATTGATGACTATTCTAGAATGGTATGGGTGACATTATTGAAAAAAATATGAACATTTTCACAAGTTTAATATATTTAGTCCATGGTAGAGACTAAGCTAGGACTAAAATAAAGTGCTTAAGATCAGATAGAGGTGGTGAATTCACATCAGGTGAGTTCAATTCATTTTGTGAGAAGCATGGAATAAGAAGACAGTTTCATGTCCTAAGGACTCCATAGTAGAATGGTGTGGTAGACTAGAAGAACGGGTCCATTATTGACACTTCTAGGACCATGATGCTTGAAGGGAATGTTTTGCACATATTTTTGAGAGAAGTGGTTAGCATTTTAGTGTATACTCTCAACCAAGTGTAGATAAAAGGAAAAATAGGTAAGACACCTTATGAACTTTGGTATGGAAATGTGCCTACTTTCAAGTATTTTATAATTTTTGGTATTAAATGTTACATCAAGAGAGATGAGGACATAGGCATGTTTGATGCAAGGAGTGATTAAGGTCTATTCCTTGGTTACTCTACCAACAGCAAGGCATATAGGTGCTACAACAAGAGGTTAAAGAAGATATTTGGACAGAACTAATGTCAAGGTGGATGAAATACTTGAGAATCTATCCAGGTCTTGTATTATGATTTCGGTGATCAGTGTACTAGTGATAATTAGGTTCAGAAATAATAAGTTTAGACTCAAACTCCAAGTGGTTCAGTGAATGCAAACAATGAGGCATATACAAGTGGAGAAGAGGAAGTACATAGACCTGCAGTAAGATAGAAGACACCAAGGTATGTGAGACTAAACCATTCTAAAGATCATATCATTGGTGATAATAACAAAGGTGTTCATACTAGGAGAAGGGTTGCTCAAGATCAGGTATGCTTGATCTTTGAGGTTGAGTCAAAGAGTGTGGATGAATCCTATAAGGATGATCATTGGGTTGATGCAATGGAAGAAGAGTTTTTATATATTAAGAAGACTAATACATGGTTTCTTGTCCCAAGGCCTAAGGATAAGAATTTTATTGGTACCAAGTGGGTGTTCAGGAATAAGCTGAATGAAGAAGAAGTGGTGAGGAACAAGCAAGATTAGTGTGAAAATGATACCTTAGATGGAGGGTATTGATTATGATGAAACCTTTTCTCTAGTGACAAGATTAGAAGTAGTAGGAATATTTCTTGTGTATGCTTCTCATAAGAATTTAAAGGTATACCAAATGGATATTAAGTCTACATTTCTTAATGGTGATTTGGAAGAAGAGTTACATATAGAGAGTAGTTTGATGGTTTTCAGTGGACAAATTAACTAGACATGGTGTGAATATTGAAGAAAGCACTATATGGGTTGAAGAAAGCTCCTAGATCTTGGTATTCCAGGTTGGGAAAATATCTCCTTAATCTTGACTTCAATAAAAGTACTACAGATATTAATTTGTATTTTAATATAGATAGTGAGAACTTTTTTATTGTAAAAGTGTTTGTAGATGACATTATCTTGAGTTGAGTCAAGAGTTTGCATTGAAAATGCAAAATGAGTTTAAGATATCCATAATAGAATAAATGAAATTATTTTTGGGACTACAAATTACACAATCATAGGATGGTATTTTCATATCTCAAGCCAAGTGAAGGAACTACTGAAGAAGTTCAAGTTGGATGAATCCAAACTGGTGGGTACACCTATGGTGAAAAGTTATAAGTTGTCTAGAGATGATGAGTTCCCTAAAGTCAATTAGTCCAAATATAGGTTAATGGTTGGTGGCCTACTTTATTTGACTCAATACAAGACCATATATCATGCATGCAATGTGTCTTATGGAAAGATCTCAAGAAGATCCAAGAAAAATTCATGAGGTAGCTATGAAGAGGATATTTAGATATATGAAAGGGATAGTGGACTTTGGGATGTGGTATCCTAAAGATAATTATTTTACTTTGTGCACATCTACTAATTCAGATTGGTAAATTGATGTTGATGACAAGAAAAACACAAGTGCTAGATCTTTCTTTTTGAGAAGTAGGTTGGTCTTGTGAATGAGTAAGAAGCAGAACTCCATCTCTTTATCTACTGCAGAGGCAGAGTACATTGTTGCTGCTAGCAATTATACATAAGGATTAAGAAGATGTTATCAGATATAGGAGTTGTATTTTTATGAGCCTATTGTTATATTTTGTGATAATTAGAGTGCCATAAATATCTATAAGAATCCTATGTAGAACTCGGGACAAAGCACATATAAATCAAGTACCACTTCCTAAGAGAGAAGGGGAATGAGAAAGATGTCAGATTGGAGTATGTTCCTACCAAGGAACAGATAGAATATATATTTACCAATCCATTGTCTAAGGATACATTTATGTATCCAAGAGATAAGTTAGGGGTAATTTCACTCCTGATCAAAACTAAGATGTAGAGAACTGCATCAATCCAGTATACTTCAAAGAGATATCATAGAGCTGGATTGGTGTTTTTAGAGGATACTGCTCAGGGGGAGTAGTTAGCATGGTAAGTTGGGAGTTCAATTTTGGTGTTTTTTGATTAAATGGTGTTATGTTAAAAGCTCAAAACATATCTGATCAAAAATAGATGCCTTTTTCATTGATGTCAAAGGGGGAGAAGAGCATGTAAAAAACAAGAAGTTATATACTTTCACATAAGAAAGAGCTTCAACTAATGAGAAGAGTGCATATCTAAGGGAGTGTAGCTAATGGAGAGAAGAGTATATAATCATATTGGAACCAAGGGAATCTTGTTCCCAAGTGAAGCAAAGATAGAGAGATCCTGAAGGAAGATAAGTTAGGGAGACTCTAAAAGATAATGATGAATATTGTGGATATTGTTGGTAGTATTTTTTATTGCCTTTATCGGATGGAGATTGTTTTGGCTTCTAATTGCATTATGTTTTTCTCACATCACATGTTTCCATCAATGCCAAAGAGGGATATTTTTGGCAAATTGTATGTGTTGGTATTTATGTCAACATGTATGTTATACAGTTTGGATAGTGGAGCAGTATGTTTAGATTTTCAGTGAGATTTGGTTACTAAAGATGAGAATTTGTGCACCTCATGAGATGATTTAGAGGTTGTCTACTTGGTCCATGTCAATTTTCAATGGTTTACATGATGATTTGAGTGAATTATGATATCACAATTGGTGAATACCTACTTTACTTTTTGTAAGTGTATCAAAGTTACAGAGATTGGCTTCGCACACCTAAACAGGTTGAGATCTTTGGTTGTGTATTTGGGAATATGTTTAAGATATGGTGATGTATCTTCCTTTCAAAGGGTTCATGATTCTGAGGGTACAAGACATTTTCAAGTATTACAGAGGAAGTTAATAGTGTTCTTGAGGTTCAACAAGAACAATACTGATGAATCCAATAATTGGGGTGGTGTTGGATGTTTGTTTGTTATTAATGATTCCTTGGTATTTTCTTGGATTATGTGCATGATTATTTGGTCATCTACATCAATCAAGGTGATGAGATTTGATTAGATTTGAAAGTTGGTGATAATTTTTCTTGTGTTCTTGGTTGACTTGATCAATAAACATTTTATAAGCTATTGTTAAAATATTTTGTGGAAAACTTATAATATTGAGGTGGTCATGAAGGATCTAAACTATGTTTATATAACATGGTTTGATTAGGGTCATTGATTTTGGCACAGTGAGATGAAAATTTAATGTCAAGTTTTTGTCAACTATGGTTGATGAACTATTTAAGGATCTAGGGAAAACATTGTGGATGTGGATCCGTAGCAGATGTATGTGTTGCTTGCATAGATAAAGTGAAGATCTATTGGAGGTTGAATCTCTCATCTAAAGGATTCAAAGAGGATTTGAACAAATATCTAGTTGTACTTAAATAGAACTAACTCAAGCATGAGATAGATATTATTATACAGTTCACAAAGTTTTTAATTATAGTCAGATGGACCATTGTAGGGGTCTTGTAAGGTGAAATCCTTCCTTAGGGTTGTAGCCCAAGGAATTTTGAGAAGTAATCTCTAGGAAATGTGCATGAATGCATGTGCATTTCATATTTGTAATAAGCTTGTACTTCTAACAAGGTATTACTCTTATTGTGGGTTCAAGCCCCATCATAGTTTTTTCCCATTTAGGTTTCCATGATTAGAAAATTATACATTATGTGTTGTGGATTTTTTTATTTGTTCTTACCTTCTTTACTTTTCATAAATCAGACATAAGATTTTTTATGCATAAGGGTTTCAAAGTTTAAGGGTTTTGAAGATCCGATGTTTTTGAAGCAACTAATTCAGCCCCCCCCCCCCCCCCCCCCCCACCCCCCCTCAATTGTTTGTTGCCTTATTTTCTAAACATTTTGTAGGTATAGGATATAGGATATGAAGAAAACCCAATGTAAAGTAATACGAGAAAGGATTGTGGTTTAAAAATATATGTTGTGTTTTGTTAACTGAAATGTTGTAATAAGTTATTTTTAAATTGAATCATTAAAAAATAGGTTACTAGTTATTTAAGTGTTATATTAAGTTTCTATTTTATTTAATGTATAATTTTATTTTCTAAAAAATTTTAGTCAAGTGTTGTGAATGTTTGTAGATGTTAGATATGTTATGTCATATCCTATGAGTGAAATATTTTGGGCATGACATTTATAGTAATTATTCTTGCTTCTAGGTAGTAAAGATGCACATTGTGGGGTTTTCTATGCACACAAGGGTCAAAAGGTGGACCACATTTGAAAGTGTCATTTGAAACATATTCCATATTGCCCCATTAGTTAGTTTCTTTGGCAACCAGTAAAATTGTACAAGAGATCTAATTACTAACAATTTATCCAAATATGAAAAATATTGTATAGAGATAAATCTAATGTTTATGTATCAAAATTCAATGGATCAATTTTTGTTATATTCCTAAAGATGGATACTTGAATAATTTATTCTCTAATTTATAAAATGGTCAAAGAACATAGATACCTCCTTCATGCCAATATCATTAGGCATGTACCCATATTATTTCTCTAGTTAATGACTTCTAGTCTTTTTTTAATGTACAAATAGTATTTTTTTTAGATAAAAAAAACAAAAGGCTAGAAGCCTATATATAAATATAAAATATAAAGTTTATAATGTTGCAAATAGTAAAATTTATATGGACTTGTTTTCTTTCTTTTTTAAAAATTTTTATATTCATATTTATATGCCAACTGCATCACAAGAAGATTTGGACAATATAGAATAAAAAGCATAGACTCTTATTAGACTCAACTTGGTTGATTCAATATTTCCAAATGTGCATGGATAGATTATCATAGTAAACATTTAGAAGAAGATTGGCCATATTTGTGGGGATAAATTCTTGGTAAATAACTTTTTCCTAAAAAAGAACTTATATAACCATACAATGGAGGATGGTTGGTTTGTGGCCAAATATCTAATTCCTTTGATATAATAGTAACCTAATTATCATCTCTACGAGTAGAAATGGAGGATTGGTGTATGAATTTTCTATGTTCTTTGTCAAATTCATGGGAATACATGGTCAATGTCATTGGAAGCACAACCACCATGTTAAAGATAGATGTAGTATTTCCATTTTTATTTATTTGAAGAAATGAGGAAGAAGTCTTATAAGTTGGCTCTAAGGAAGCCCTAATTTTTCATTGATCATCCAATGAAAATAAAAAGAAAATTGACAAGAAGCAAGATAAGTCTACATCCAAGTCTAGTGAAAGACCCAAATATCCTTGTAAGTTTTTTGAAAAATGTTAGAATTGAAACAAAGATTGAAATCTAAGAAGAGATTATAAAGAAGAGTAGAAAATGAAAAATGTATATTTTGACAATAAGTCTTTGAGATCCTTTCAAAATGAAGGTGATATATAGAATTGCAACATTAAAACTGGAACAAAGATTGGAATCTAAAAAGAGATTATAAAGAAGAGTAGAAAATGGAAAATGTATATTTTGACAATAAGTTTCAAAGATCCTTTCACATGACATCACATTGATGTTGGTTTACAAATATGATGAATATGATGCTACAAAGATGTACCTTAAATATGACTCTTGTTTGCAATGGAACCTACTTTTTGTAAGTAGCCTAAATGATGTTCTAGTATCTAGATTTTTTTTAAGTGAAAGTGTGCAAGATGAATAGAGGATCCATTATTATTGCTAAGATTATCTATGTTGCCACTCTATTTTAGCTAGATGTTTACAAAATTTAATGAAATATATCATCTATGAAGTGATGACCATGATTCCTAAGTATGTAAGGGTGCTTAAGCTTTGGACACTAACCTACCAATAAATAAAACTACATTATTACACCAAAGGATAGATCACAAAGGTGAGGAAAGTTTAGGGAACTTAAAAAATAAAAGGTTTATTGAAGGGTTAAATAATTGTGATCTTGGATTTAATTTTTATCAACATTACATATGTGGGAAAAAAGAAATGTATGTTTAGTTTTACTCTAGTTCTCATGAATCTTATATGGTGTTAGATTTAATCCATTCTAGTGTATTTGGTCTCATTAATATTCCTTCATATTTTAAATTTGTATAAATTTATATTTTTTCATAGATGATTATAGTTGGATATAGGTGTAATTCCTTAGAATTAAATCTAAATCTTTAGTGATTGTAAGAAGTTTAAGGCTCTTCTAGAGGATTTTATAGATAGGAAGATAGAGATTTTTAGGACTGAGAATGGTGGTGATTTTTTTAGTAACTTTTAATTATTCTATAAATACCATGGGATAGAAATGCATAAGACAACTTTGTACATCCCTTAATACAATGGATTTGTAGAATAATGATTATAGAGTGATAGATGGATGCTAAATAGGGCTAGCGTGGAATAATATTTTTGGGAATAAGCAATTAACATAGTTTTTTATTATTAAAAACAAGGTGAAGAAAGATTGCAATCTAAAATTATGTATATGATAGAAAATCTGAAAATTAAGATTATCGAATCTGAAAATTAAGATTATTAAATCTGAAAATTAAGATTATCGAATTTGAAATAGTATGTGATTGTACATTGGAAAAAAGGAAAAATTTCATCAAGTGTTAAGGATATTATCTCTAATAAAAGATATGGGTTAAATTTCTCTTATAATAGGGTGGTTGCAAGAAGTTGAGTCCCACTTTTGGCCAAAAAGTGGAAGTGTTTTCTTTGTTTTTCAAAATTTCTGTCAATTGATGTCCAACTTTGAAGCACTTAAAGATTGAATCTTGAAAAACTTCAGTAATATAAAATTTAGTGCTCGGAGTCTAGTTTTCAAATATGTAATTTATTTCAATACCTACATGGTATAAATTGAATTTTAGTATGCATGTCTAAAAACCACTTTTTCAAAATGCCTGTTTCAGGACCACTCCTCACACGTGTACGGACACCCTTTTTTGAAGTAAATGAATGTATTTTTGTGAATCCTTTTGGGAAAAGGTACCTAAAACATGAAGATTGGTCAAAATATTTTATCTTATTTTTTTATTGAACATTTTTTTAATTAATTTTTAATTGACTATAAAGTACATTTTCAAAACCTCTGGTGTACGGGCACCATAATTTGATGATAACTTCACTTTTTTTCAAAAAAAAAAAAATTAATTTGAAGGAAATTCTATGTAGATTGGTGTCATATAACTCATTTTTCAAAAAATGTAAAATTAAAAAAGTTATTAAAGTTTTAGTTAACCTCGGTATTTCAAATTTAGGTACCACATTGGATTAATAAATATTACAAAAATATTAAAATTTATCATATCACTATAAAAAATATATTTTTATAATCTGCACAATTAGAGCTAAAATGGGTTTTCGTTTTATCAAAAAATTCATTCGGGGAGGTGTCCAAAAATTATGACAAGGCAAAATTTTATTCTGTAATGCCTTAGCCATTTTTTTGTAGGGTCAAGCATAGGCTTGGTCCCACCAAGCCTGTCCCAAACCAAAACCCAAGCCAGCGGGTAATGTAATGCCCCGCCAAGGAGCCCTTGGCTCAAGGACATTATACTCATTAAGTCATACACAATATTTTTTTTTTTAATAAAGTAGCATAACATAATCTAATTTGATTTATTTAATGTTACTAGAAGTCAAGAGAATAAAGAGATTATACTACTTGTCCTGCTCAATTAATAAATTATTATTCTTGCATACCTGAATATCACTAACTTTCTTTTACATGATGACCACCATGTCCAACACATGTAACTACACAAGTGTCTAAATAACTAGATGCAAACATTAGATATATTCCATCATAAATAAATTCTTTATTGATAGCTGGCTATGAGAATCATTATTAAGAAGAAATGAAATCATTGCATTAGAAACTTAAAGACAAACCCTAAGGGACTGGACCTAGGCCTCGGGGGCTCATCATCAATGGCCTTGCCTACATCCATGCTTAGCGACTTCGTAGTTCGACTCTCCCCATTCTAGACTATCTATTTATAAAATCAAGAAAGCGGGTACGCAACCCTTTCTAGGGCCCTATTCCCTAGATAGTTTTTCCATCGACTACCACCTACTTAGGTGGAACCTAAATAAAGTCCTATACTTAATCCATAACCTGATACTAATTCCACAACTCAAGGTAGAGTTAAAATCATACTATTATAAAATAATATATCATTTTATTTTATTAGGTATCTAGTTTATAAAGTACCAATCCTAAATCATAGCTTATAGGATAAACAAGAAAGATACAAGGGACTTTGTCCAACCCTTTTATTATAATTCTAATAGTCATTTCTTATATAATTAAAATAAAGTCAATATCTTTGCAAGATTCACCACTGGTAATAATTATTATTTTTTTATAATAGTGTGAACTTAGCAAACCTATCAAAATAATAATTCAATAAATATGACTATTCTATAAGGCATTGAGAAATGAATGACAAATAAATTTCCATTATAATATAACAAGTGAGTGTACTAAATAGATTATTTACCATATTCATGCAAGGAATATTCTTTAAACTATATAGTAACCAATATGTGGACATTAGTTACAAAATTAAAATAGTTTAAAAAAATAATAGTTTAAAGGTGGAATCAATTTATTAGCACAAGTCATTACCTAAGAGATTATCTTTCAATAACTTTCAAATTCTTAAGAGATGACTTAAAAGATTATCTTTCTAAACTTATGAGATAAGCAAAGCCTCAAGACATAGGATTTCCTCATTATTTTAATTTAAAAATTGTTGATCATATAAATAAAATAATAATTTTATAACTATATATCTATAATTCTTATTAATAGAAAAAGATTTATTTCACTTAAAGAAATAAAACTCAAAATCAACCAATACCGCTATTGCATATATATATATATATATATATATATATATATATATATATATATATATATATATATATATATATATATATATATATATATATATATATATATATATATATATATATATATATATATATATATATATATATATATATATATATATATATATATATATATATTCTAGCACCTTCTTATTATGCCAAGTCATTTGTAAATATCCAAAAGATAATATTTCTTTTTATCTAGTGTTAATTTATATTAAACAAAATAACCATGTTTCTAAATATTCATACTCTATTAAAATTTGTGGTAATTGTTAAATTTAAAAATTTCTAACAAAAAAAGTTAAATATCTAACTGCTTAGACATTTCAATAAAATAACACTCACTTAAAATAGCTATAACTTTGACATACGTTAACCAAATTAAAAACTTAAATATGTTTCGAAAAGGGGAGAATGTGAAGAAGAGAAATCTGAAATTAATTTTTAGAATATCAAAACCAAGTGCGAGAAGATTTCTCTGCAACAAAACTCAGTTATTTAATCTGAAAGGAAATTCATTATAATATCTAAAACATAAAGAAATAGTGCTCAATAAAATCAAATTATTAAATTACACAAATTAACAACAAATCAACATAGAAATCCTTTCTCACACAGTATAACAGCATAATTCCTCTTTTAGATAGAAAACACATAGAAGACAATAATATAAATGCAGACAAATAAACAAATAGAAGGATCATCTCCAGGATAGATCCTACCTGGAGTCCTGCGAGGCAACAATTATTGGGGAGAGGAAGATCCAAGCGGTCTCAGCCTAATTCAATCACTTCTTCAGACTCCTTCTGCAAACAAACTCCAGCCACTTCAATAAGCAATCTAATTCATGATCCTCTCATAGAATAATAAATTATTTCTTCTCAAAACTATAGCTTGCTTATTCTATCCAAAAAATATGGCCTCTCCTCAAATCCAGTTTTCTATATTCACTCATAGCACTCCTTCCAATCCTTGTGGATGCAATCTCCAACCTCTACCAATCTCAGAAAATGATGAATCCTCTCCTCACAAATATAATTCTACTATAAACATAATTTTATTAATTCCTATCCCACTCCCTTCACATAGGAGATCCTTCTTGTATATAGATTGGGGAAGGTGGTTGCACGGGTAATCCAACCAATGCAACCATCCCAACTATATTAGTTATTTTCTAATATTATGGTTTTCAAAACCATTCCCATGAAGGGATACATAAATTTTGTTTCATAAGGTTTAAATCTATGTCTCCTCATTTTGAAGATGACAAAATATATATATATTAAAGATTTTAGGAATACCTTTACTAATTACTTACTATGGTAATTTACCAAGGTATTTCCCAAACATAATTATATCATAGACTTACCATAATCTCATAATAATTTCTTCCACATAATTAAATTATTATATAATAATAATATATATTTATATATATGTATTCATAGGCATATGTGTGCACCCATATGATTATGTTACATATACCATAAGTAAGACACATTATTACTAATATTACTAATATTTACATATTAGAAATATTATTATTTAAATCAAATACATTATAATTTGAACCCACTTACTAATTCATATTCTTCACAAAATATAATAGTGATATATATTAGGTAACTACTAACATAAGTTGGAATTTACCACTATTATTAAAACATTATTAATACTATAAATTCTTTATTATTATTGATATTAAAATCACATGATTAAATCACATACTAGCTTATTCCTAACAAGATACACTTGTACAAATAAGTAACTACTAATAAAGATAAATTACTAAATCATACCCTCAAATAACCATAATTCACATCAATAATCTACTAATAAAAATTGAACATACCATGAAGACCATTAGAGCTACCATACTCAAAACCTCAAACTCCATAAATGCAAGAAGCAAGCAACACACTCCACATAATCTAACAAACTAAGATAACACAATAATTCACTATCAGCACAAGGACTGACTCATAAACTCCCCACCTAAGGACATAAAAGGGTTAGAGGTAGGATTTCCCTCTTGTGGAACCTTGGTGATATCTCCATAACAACAACAACGATCGAGGATTTTGAGGGATCGCTCAGACCTGTGAAGCCAGGTGGAGATGATACTCGGTACCTGCATCACTGAGAAGAGATACATGTGCATACATTTATACAATAAGACATTTACAAATAGATGACTAGGATCGATACACCTCAACTAAGTGAGTAGCTACGACTTCATCCTGAGTCATGAAAACACATCAATCACATATACATTAAGCATGAGGCATCACATATATATAATGGTTAGCTTCCAAATCCTTGGGTTAGCTCTTTAAATCTTCATAAGTATATACAAGATGAATGATTTCCAATTTAATAAACAATAATCATAGCTGAGTATATCTAAATATCTGATAAGCATATCATCATAACATAAATGTGAATACATAGCTCTAATCATCATAATGTAAAATGTCCAAATCAAACAGTCCAAGTATAATCATTGGAGAGGGTGTTACAAGTAAGGTTCCTACCCATAGATTTACAAAACAGGCGCCCATTTTTTTAAATTCACAAAACGGGTGCCCATTTTGTGAAACTACAAAACGGGTGCCCATTTTGTGAAACTAAAAAATGGGTGCCCATTTTATAAAGAGCCATTGCAAGAAAAAAAAACAAGGTTGTGGACCTGATCTCAATGATTGATGACTTTTCAATCATTTTTGTATCGAACCACAGCAGACAAACAAAATATTTCTATCAATATTCTATATTTTTGTCTTGTTTTGGATCTGACATTCAAAATAGATTGTTTGAATTCAAATTTTGGTGCAAAAATGGGATCAAACCGACATAGAAAGAGGCCAACAAAGGTTCTGACATCTGAGGAGGTTACAGAAAATAGAGAGGAGGCAAAACGACAATGAGAAAGAAGAGAAAGACTTCGAAACCTGAATAATGTTGGAGCATCGATTTCAACTATTATTTCAGAAGAGGAGGACAATGAAGACACCATAATGGATGCAGAGGTTGAAGAAGAAAATTTAGGTGCATCTTCTAATCCAATATTGGATACATGTATGTCTCCACATCCAAATGTTACAACTTATTCTGATAAATATGTTCATGATTTGCTAGAAGCGGGTTACAATAAAAATTATTTAAATTTTATTCCTGAAAATAGATTAACAAATTTAATTGCATGTGAAATTTTAGAAATTAGTAATGTTAATCATAATGATAAAGGAACTGAAAGTCAAACTCCAATTGAAACTGAAAATCAAACACCAATTCAAATTGAAATTAACAATGTAGATGTAGACATAGAAACACTAATTGAGAAAGAAACTCATTTGAATGATAATGAAATAAATAAACAATTTCAAATAAAAATTGATGTGCTAGACAATCTATGTGGTTTGGTTTCATCGAGATAGATTAGGACACACGCGAGCAAGTTGTTTAGACAATTTTTTTATAATAAGAAATTTGGGTTTCAATGTCAATTAATGTTACAATTAATTAAAATATCTAAAATGTGAAAAGTGATGAAGAGGTTAGGCATTTATGTGAAAACTAAGAATAAGGATGAGTCTCTAGAACAAGTTGTATCAACTGTTGCTAGTGCCTTTGACACAATTGGAAACAAAAGTCATTCTAAAGATAGTAATGCGGCACGACGAGCAATAACAACTTTAGTAAACAAAACTACTACTAATAAAAGAATGATTTCAAACATAAGTGGATATCTTAATATTCATCGTAAAAATTTAACAAGAGCTATAAAGAGAAGAGTTAACTTTGAAAGTGATCTGGCAAACCATTTATGGACCTTCAGTGGTAGACTCCCGAGGTCTGACATGAAACTTACTGGTGAAGTCAAAACTTTGATTGACAAATTTTGGCACGATAGTACAAGAGTATCCCCTAATGCCAGAGATGTTCTTACATTAAGACTCAGTTCAAAAGTTCATGATCCACATCCAAAACATCTTTTAGATATGACTCAAATAGAATTTGTATAAAAAATTTGTGGATGATAAGGTTTTAACTATTAGTATTAGTCAAAGATCTTTTGAAAAATGTAAACCATGGTATGTAAGGATTAACAAAGAAATAATCACCTATTTTTGCAAAACTCATGTTCAATTTCGTTATCATTATGATATTTTTTATCTATACAGTCTACTATGCATACTAATGAAATGTTGCAGGAATGTGGTATAAATATACCACCTCAAACTGTAAAGGAGTTTATATCAAATTTGTTTTGTAACCCACCTAATGAGCAATTTTATCTTTTGAATGCATGTGTTTCTAGTGTATGTGATGTATGTGGCAATCTTACATTATTAGATGAATGTTTGCATGAAAATATTTCATTTGATTTTGGACAATAATTAGTTGATGTACAAAGATTTAAAACTATTGAGTATCCATTAAAGGATGGAAAAGTTGGAAAACGGTGTGACCTAATAACTAAAAAACTTAGTGTTAATCATTTTATGAATGAATTCAAGAGTAAGGTCATACCTAAATATGTGAAACACTCTCACAATTCTAGATGGCTTGATGGACAATTTTGCATATGCAAGAATACATTTCCAATTGGTAGTATACTTTCAGTTGTCAACTTTGTAGAGAACTACAAGCTTGCACAACAAGATGAGATCCAACCACAATATTATAATTTATTGCAAGTAACAATTTGTTCATATTGTCTATAGACATGCACCTCATAGTACAGAAGAGGATCGGAAAATATTGAGAGAGTACCATTTCTATATGAGTGATAATAAGTTACACTCATTGGAGTTTGTCCAGTATTCCTTTAAGACCTTTTATGAAAATTTAAGGGAGAGAGAAATTCATATAACACAACATCTAATATGGTCAAATAATTGCACAGGGCAATTGAAGAATGCTAGAATGTTTTATTGGTTGAGTAGGACGCACAAGAAAATAAATATCTAACATATCTGGAGTTTTTTTTAGGCTGGACACGGGAAGGGAGAACATGATGGTTTCGGTGCATGTGTTAAAAGAGCCCTTTGTAGAGAGCAACTCAAATTTGAGGAAAAATCAAAATTTAAAGATGCACGTGCAATTGTTGAATGGTGCAAAACAAGTTTTTCTACAAGATCAAGTCAGAACCCTACAATCAAATGTTTTTTCTAGCTAGTTGAAGAGAAGAATATCCTTTCAAGATATGATTGTAATACAATCAGTGGATCGGCTAAATGGCATTCATTTAGGAGTTCTAATTCTAACACTTGGACTATATGGACTAGGGAGCTTGCATATTTTTGTCAATTTTGTGTTGCGGGTGAATGGGAAGAATGCGAGAATACATAATTGATTGAAGAATGGAAACAAAAATCCTTAACACCTAGTGAGAGACAAGATGAAGATGATATAATAAATGAAGACCAGGATCATGTCTTTTCATCAGAAGATTATGATCGTGTTTCAAACCTCATA
Source organism: Chamaecyparis obtusa (assembly GCA_027943335.1). Lineage (NCBI taxonomy): Eukaryota > Viridiplantae > Streptophyta > Pinopsida > Cupressales > Cupressaceae > Chamaecyparis > Chamaecyparis obtusa. The sequence goes on from BSBK01008118.1 coordinate 63,647, forward strand.
CAACCTGGTAATTTAATTCAATTTATTGTAAAACTTTAAATTATATATTAGTTACATGTGTATGTTGAATATAATTTATGATTATATATATTTGAATTATAAACCTTTAAACAAGTTTTATTTGTGCATGTACTTAATTTTGTTTTGCAAGACATGTTGTTGTTGCACCTGAGGATAATGAAGAGAAGACGGAGTATTGGTTAGCTCAATGTGTAGAACCTAAGAAAAAGTTGATATGTCATCAAGTAGATGATGATGATTTTCAGTATCCAATTGGGTCTATTGTGGTATTTGGTACATGGCTACGCAAATACCTAACAAGAAGGAATGGTTTACTAGCTTTTGAAGACTACCAATCAGAAAAGAAGATTATGCACTATTCCCATTTGGTAGTGGCAACAAATACCAAATTGGAAAGATACAAAGGGAGACCTGCTAATAAAATATTATGGACATTTTCAATGGAAGAGCATGAGGCAATCATAGACACATTGCAGAAAAGAGAGGATGTTGATGGTACATTAGGTTGAATCAAATTTATACATGTAAGTTTTTGTTCAATTGTCATATTTTTATATGTTTTCTACATGTCTTATGTGAAGTGTCAAAATTTATAATTTAGAGACATAGATTTTAAATTAAAATTAAAATTAACTTTAAATGAACTTGTATAAATTCTAACATTTCAACATGTTTATTTTTATGATGCAGGATGTCTGGAAGAACATAGACGCATTGTAGAAAAGAGAGGACATTGATGGTACATTAGGTTGAATCAAATTTATACATGTAAGTTTTTGTTCAATTGTCATATTTTTATATGTTTTCTACATGTCTTATTTGAAGTGTCATAATTTATAATTTAGAGATATAGATTTGAAATTAAAATTAAAATTAACTTTAAATGAACTTGTATAAATTCTAACATTTCAACATGTTTATTTTTATGATGTAGGATGTCTGGAAGAACATAGACATGAACTATTTATGTAGTACAATGCACTCTTGTATTCGTACAATTTTGGTTTTGTAATTTAAGTTCACATGAACTCACTTTTATTCATTGAATTTTATTTTAAATATTTAAGTTAAATTCATAACTTTGTATTCACCTAATTTTGTTCTAAATATTAAACTATGCACATTGGTCAGATTATGTTCACTTAATAGATCTTATGATAGATTTATTTGTGCATCCATAAATTCATTGTTCAAATTAAATAGATCTCATTGTTTAATAGTTATTAAGTTTGTAACATCCATATTGTTCTTGTCAGTTACATGTATTAATAGATCTCATTGTTAGATAGATGGTTTTTTTTATAGTTAATGAAAGTGTTCATATTACTTGTAATGTATCTAGATATTGTTCTTCTCAATAACACATAAATTGATAGATCTCATTGTTAGATAGATGGTTTTTTTAGGATATTGATAAATTTAATTACAATTGATATTAAAAATGATTTGTTTTCCATAAGCTCATATATATAAATAACAACCATGATTAAGATAAATAACATTACAAGTCCTGAAATAATTTACATGTAGCATAATGTCCATCATATCAACTCATGATATATACATACAATCGCAAAACAAAGTCATACTCTAAAAATAAGTTCAAGTAAAATATATGATAACAAGTGGACTAGTATGTAATGCAAGTCCTACTCTAGCAACAAGTAAAAATAATATGAAGAAGTCCAAATAATCATCATCATAATCTAAATAATATGACAACAAGTCATCATAACACAAGTCCAAATAATCATCATCATATAAAACAAGTCCAAATAGCCATCATAATATAACTCTACTCATCTAGCTAATTTGCAGTCCTCTTCACTCCACGTGAAGAGGACTGTGATGCATCAACATGCTTTGTATGGTCCTAAGCAGTACCCTCATCCTTCTCTGTATGGTCTTGAGTAGTACCCTTATCCTGCTATGCCTGGTCTTGAGTACCCTCATCCTCAGGTACATGAAAAGTGGATGCAACCAACTCTTGTAAAAATATTTAAAGTACAAATTTTAATAATTAGGTGTAAAAGATCTAGATACACAATGGACATTGAAAATTACTTTTAATCATTACCTCAAAAGATAGTGTTGATGGCTAAATTTGGCTTAATCTTGTAGCCATGCCAAGACTCATGGTGGTGTCAAACTGAACAACATATATAAAGCATGAATCAAACTTGTAGTACATATACATAAATTATAAAGTATATATGACTTGACTATACAAATTTATGGAATAAAAATATGTACATTACCTATGTGTGACATGTAGCTAATGTCATCGATGAGTCAGGACGTAAATGTGATTGTGCAACATGAGACAATCCAAAAGCCTACAATTGCAAAAAAATAAGTGTGAATCAAAGTTGTACATAAATTAGTAAGATATAAACACTTAAAATTAATAAATGAAAAACATACTATAGGTATATGCGGCTGACTCTCGGTGGCTGGTGGGGCAAAGAATGAAGGACTACCAATCTCAGTGGTACATGAGAGACCCTACAAAATCACAAAAATATGTCAAACACATTATCAATTAAAGTTTAGTTTGTTTAAAGTTTAAATGTATCAAGATCAAAGTGCATACCATGAATGGAGCACCGATATGTTGAGGTGTCGGCGTCATATGATGACAGCTAATGAATGATGGAGGGTCAACCCTCCTTTGTTCACCAAAAAATCAACATGTTATGGCTCATAATTGTATAAATAATAAATTTAATATTGCACTATATAAATTATAATTAAATTTACCTGTGTGGGATGATCATCATCTGCATTGAGTAAATCAACATATGATAAGATATCATCTCCGGCATCACCATGTTTGTCATCATCATCATTGGCATATCCACCATGTGCGCCATCATCATCATCACCATATCCACCATGGGTAGCATGGGCAGCATCAAGATCAGATTGGGGACCCCTACATATACCCCCACAACTCGTGTAAACATGTGCTATGCTGGGGGCAGTCCTTGCCTGGGTCATGTGTTGTAACAAATTTCTTGTAAGGGCACTCAAAGAACCAAGAGATGAATGTACTGCTCGATGATGGACAGGTGCAAGAAGTACAGGAGATGGAAGAGGAACAAGGGGCTCATTACGCACACAATTTCTAGTTTTTTCACTCAATTTGGCCCCTGGCCTATCCTGTGGCATGCCCCGGCCAACCCCCTAAAATGCTCTCATGTCAAAATAATTGGGTTTCTTACCCAATTCAAACTCAGCCCATAATTTCTTTTAAAAATAAAGTGGGACCTCATGATTAGCGTGTGGCGGATGGTCAAATACCATCCACCACCATTCCCAAAAATACTTTGCTATGTCGAGGTGTCTACACCATCTAATCGAAATATGTGGCTTGTTGCCAAGTATTTGCTCACCCATTGTAGGGTTCAAAAAATAGCGTGCCAAATCAGTTTTTGTAATTTTTAATTTATTAACCTCTTTATAAGAGAGGTCATCAGCATAATATACATGCATACTCTCCCTCCATGACTCAAAACTATCAATCTCATAGTCTAATGTGTGTATGGAATCTACTATGCCTTGCATGCTATCTGCAAGGTGTAGTAGTTGGGCAGATGGATAGGGATCATTCCTAATAATATTTATATCTCTCATGATCACCTCTACATTTCTCCTAATATTACCTCTTAACTCTCTAGGTGGAGGTGGAGGTGGTGGTGGTGGTGGTGGTGGTGGTGCATGCTGACCTATAAGCTCATCAATGTGAAAATCATCCATATTGTCAATCTACGTACATATAAAAATATGATAATTTACAATTAACACACTGTAAAATACATTACAATTAACATACTGTAAAATATATTTTACCTTGCAACTTGAATGACTTAAATAATTAAAACTTAAAAGAGAGAGAGAGAGAGAGAGAGAGAGAGGGTTTCTAAATTTATGTTTTGGTTTTTTAAATTTATGTTTTGATTTTCTAAGTTTAGGGTTTCGTAATTTAATTTTGTATAGGTTTACATTTTTATTTTACTACCTAGGGTTTTGGTTTTCTACGTAGGGTTTTATATTTTAATTTTGTATACCTAAATTTTACCAGTTTTCTACTTTAGTACGGTAATTTACAAAGTAAATTAAAATAAAAAAGAACTACTTGAAACATAAAATATAATTAAATTTATACAATAATTTTGAAAACAACATTAAACTATGTTTTTAAATTAAAAATAACTTGAAACTATAATTTTTAATGACAAAAATCATTAAAAAAATAATAAAAAACAATAGTATGTACCTGGAACATGAAAAAAATGGCAGATGGGGTCGGCAGGGGAAGCTAAAACGAGCACCCGAGCTCTGCTAAACGTGATCCTATTTTCTTGAAGATGAAAATGACAAGAAATCAGTTTTTAAAAAAATAGATATTAGAAACGGGCACCCGTTTTGAATAAATCGGGTGCCTGTTTTGCTTTGGGTGCCTGATCCTAAATGGGAACCCAATTTTTTAAAATGGATCAAGCTTGGTTGGTCAATATAATACCCTAGTAACTTCAAGGATTGGACATCCTTTCACAATGATTCCATGTTTAAAAACATCACATGTCTACTTAGAATATCATGCTGGACTTCATTAAGTGTATCAATCCGGGAATGTGAGCTTGAGATGATGGCTACAAGGTTTATGCTTTAGTTCACTTCAAAAGTCATCATTACTAAAGTAAAGGTATTGCTATAGGAGATTTATGCTAGGAACTGTAACTACAACTTAACTCATAACTTTAAGGGATTGTTCAACAGTAAACTAATAATGCTTCAAAAGTATATCTATGCTACATGAAACAGTCGATGGTTCTGCTACCAATGGCTGCAGGAAAATAGTGCTTAACAACTTCAAAGAAACTTAACTAAGTCCTACTTGAACATGAACAGAGTTTCACCTTCCGCGTGGGCCCCCATGGAAGTATGAATGGATTTAAAACTCAAAGACTGAAATCTGGAGATGTCATCTATTCATTCAATGAAAACATAAGTACAAGATGGAATATCAAAGTGTATTCACTTTGTTGCTAGATTACAAGATAGACTCCTCAAAACATCTAACTAGCTTAGAATCACAAATTCCATCTTATTTAATGTTAGGAATGGGAACACTGAGAGGGGGGGTGAATCAGTGCTCACTGTAATTTAACTTTTCACTTTAATCTTCATACTGAACTTAAATACTTAAGTACTGAATTAGACATTCACATAAACATGAAACATGAAATCAACACATGACACCAATATGGTTACAGGGAAACCCAAATAGGTAAAAACCCCGATGGGAATTGACACCCACTAATATTCTACACTAGTGTATAATGATCCTTGTTAGAAGATCCTTAGCCCTGTTAGGAGTTTCTTTACAATATGTTTAGTACAGTAGACCTGGTCAAGGGTTGGAACTTATTAGGAGTCTTTTACAATTGTCCATGTTAGGGGAGAGCTCACTGCTCAAAGGGGTGAAGGCTACAACCTTCTGAATAATAGATACACACTATATCTGGATCTTGGTGAACTGCGCTTTGACTTGCTATTTGGATCAGTTCCAATGTATAGCACAAATACTTTACTTGGTCACATAGACCTTCTTCTAATTTCTCAACACTTCACACACTCTTCTCTGCTCTTCTTAATCAACCATGAACCACACTCAAGCAATCAAAAATGACTACCTATAAATATCTTTCCTCTAAATGATATAATCAAGTCATCCTATTAGAACCACCTTGAAATCATATTAGAGAAACCATAACAAACTCCAATAAGCATTTTGCCAACTCTACTATGCACATAACATAATTTGGGACATGTTTAATAAGATAATTGTAGACGCACGCTACACACTATCGGCTCTACCAAAAAAACTAGATCTATCTCCTCAAGCTGAATTACTTCATGCACTCCTAATCAAACATCAATAACTCTTCTGTAAGCTTAACTCCAAGGGCACATACCCTAAAGATAGGTGCAACTCAAGAACCAATAAAATCTCTGTCAGCTCTTCTAAATAAACACAAGAAACTGCTACTGGCGAATAGTGACTGCATATCTTCACTTCTATGAATATCAGACTATGCATCCATGATTGAAAAATCACTAACATGTCTTCAATATATATCCAAGCATGCAAGGCTTCATGATAACTGTACAAACAACCATACACAAAACACTACCTGTTACTCTGTCAGGAACACTACTGACCCAAGCTGCTATATAATTGTCTGTACTAACAGTTAACCTCTACGCCCATGTTGATATCATGTCCATGCTACATATACTAAAAGCCTACTGCATAAGACTTTCATGCATGCTACTTTCCATATGTTGTCATCAATGACAACCATACAATCAGTACTGGCCTACTAGCGAATCTCCAACAATCTCCCCCTTTGGCATTGATGGCAACATGTGGAATGAAAAACTACCACCAACCCAAATGAACATTTCTTTTATAACATTCTCCATTTCCTCATAAAAACTCCCCCAAAGATGAATCCTCCATCTACTGCAATATTTTCCAAAATTCTCCATTTCCTCAACTGAACTATTGTCATAACTGAATACTGCTCACCTCCCCCCCCCCTCTCAGTTATCTCTTGGGACTATTCCTAACATTTAAGAGCAACTGAAAAATAGAACACCTAAAAACTAGGTCCTTCATTACATAAGTATAATAACTTCAGTTATAAGAATGACAGCATCATTTATGCAAGAGGATAAATCATATTTAATTTCTCAAGAATATAGGAACACCCATGCACTGTATATCCTCCAAAACACCCGATAACTAGATTGACCCAGTCTGCATTAGCAACTGCCAGGTTATGGAAGTGGTGGAGCCATGATAAAATTTGGAAACAGTTACTCACCTTCATGAAGCCACTTCAACATTGAGTCCTTATTCCCTGCTGACTTATTCTTCCCCTACAAAAGGTTAGCACACCAAAATTCGCAACACAAATCCAAGGTAAAGATTTATAATGAGTTTTCCTATTTTAGCACATCCTTGTCACATGGCTGCAGGAACACTACCCATTAATACAAGAGGAAAGAAATACCAAATTTCATCATAATATCCATTTAATCTATATATATATTCAGCATTTTTCCTTAGTCTCAAAAGTACCAAATATACACATAGCTAAAGCATAGAAACATAAAAGTCTGAATATTGTTTATGAAAACCCATAAGATAATTAAGTCTAAACTCATAAAATCATAAACAAAACAATCCATAAACTACTCATCAGGGCTCCCAAACCTAAACGGACGCCCGATTTGTTAAAATCAGGTGCCATTTTTTTATTCCAAATTTTTCACGCCGCAGACTTCCATGGAATTGGTACCCAACTCCAAACTCTTACCCAATAATAATTTGGTTGATGGTGTTTGATTTACTCATTAAGAGTGAATGAAGAGGTGTGTTATTAATGATTGATAAATATCACATAAATATATGCAATTTAATAGCACGAAAAGAGGTGTTTTTATGTTGAGTATGATGTTTGATGTAATTTTAATAACCTTATTCATGATCAATTTCTAAGAATAAGTTCCCCAAATATTAATGTCCATTTACACTATGGGAAATTTTTCACCTCTCACATATTAAAATAACTTTCAAGAAGCTTAATCAAGATTATTATAGATTACAATAAAAGTGATAAATGGGATTGCATTATGGAAAATCTCAAATTTTAAGAGAAATCAAAAGTTATAATTCTAGTATTAATTTCTCGATGAGTTGATATCTAGTTATCATTGTTAAAAAACAAAAGCTTAAAATATACTAGCAACAAACATTGTGCTCTACCTCTCAAATCTAAGGTGTCTTGAGAGTATTTTGGGAAGGTTTTCTAGAGAGAGACTATTTGCAATATTTATGAGGTTTTTATGGGTGGTCCTAGGAAGAGATCAAAGTTGGTGAGTTGTGAGACTCTCCTGTAGAATGTGAAACTCTAGGATCTCTTTGTTAGGGTTTTTTTCCCTCCTTTCCTTGTTAGGGATACAATGACATCCTCAGTTTTAAATTCTCTAATTCTTTTGTAATGCCCAAAATACACAGACAAAACACAACCAAATTTTTGAAATAATACTTGACGAACATCTTGTTACAAGTAGTGGTTGTCGTTGCACCAAAAGATCGACCTGTTAATGCCTGATATAACCACTAGACTTATAGAAGACACAGGAGGTGGTTAAGCCATGTCACGAATCCCGAGGGGAGTGCTGACCATTTTTTCAACAATCTCCCCCTCAGCATTACTCGAGGGGATTCAAACCTGTGACCAAGCTCTGATACCACTTGTTACAAGTAGTGGTTGTCGTTGCACCAAAAGATCGACTTGTTAATGCCCAATACAACCACTAGACTTATAGAAGACACAGGAGGCGGTTAAGCCATGTCACGAATCTTGAGAGGAGCGCTGACCATTTTTCCAACACATCTATGATTACACATACAGATCGCTTGATACGAACTAAAACAGAAAGCCTAGTCACCTAATGTCACATAGGGGAATCATGACATGCACTGGCGTGCCAACATCCCTAAAACAACTGATGACATTTAGGTGACATAAAACTCCTAACTAGGTTTGGCGTGAAAGTTTCATTAGGTTATAGAATAATTCAAATATAAATTAAGATATTAATATTTCCCTTAAACATCTTCAAAGAGTTGACTATGTCCTAAAATCCTAATTAATAAAAGGGGAAGGTAAAAGTCATTAATTAAATTAATAAATAACTAAATAATTCCACTTCTTTATTTAACTCAAGAAAATTCTTTTTCTTTTTATATTCTCTTTTTTCCTTTTACATTTACTCATCATTTTAATAATCTAATTTTACATTTACTTATCAATTAAATAATCTAATTTTACATTTACTTATCAATTAAATAATCTAATTTTACATTTACTTATCCCTTATATAGTCCAATCTCATTAACTATCTTTAAACAAAACATCATTTCCAAACTAATTTCTTACAATCCAAATCTAGCTAAATGGCAAAATATAAGATATCATTTTTTTTCCTTTTTAATAATGTTCAAAATAATAAATTTTAATAAAAATATTTCAGATCTATGTCAAACAAAAAATAATCCTATCAAATTTAATTTCCTAATTCTCATACCACTAAAGAATAATTTCAAACTATATATTTGATTAAAAATATAAGGTGATGTTCACAAAACTCTTTTACATAAATACTTAAACTAAATTCAGTGACTTACCGAAAAGCAAAAAGAAATAAGCTAAAGGTTATATATATATTTATGAAGGAGGAATTAAGTAATTCATTACTAAGTGGCTCTCCAAACCCTAATTTGGATTTAGGGTTGGGGCTACTATTATATACCACTAAAACCCTAATCTTCTCATTTTTTTCTTTTGCAGGGACAGTGGAGTTGCTAAGGGATGAAGAAAAAAAAAATTGTTCTCACATGAGAACAAGTATGTATATGCACACCTGTGGTGTGCATATACATACTTATTTTCTTGTGAGAATATCCATATCCGATTCACAAGGGTTTCATCAAGCCTCACCCTAGAAATGAATTCAACAACAAGGTAGAAAGAAAGCTTATTGTTTTTTTTTTTTAACAGGCATGTTGTACTATATTTCTATTAGATGGTCTCTTTTATAGACACTAGGGTGTCATTTTAAGCATTTTGTGTTGTTTTAAAGTGTATAAGAATCATATTAATATTTCTATGATTATGAAACTTAAAGTATATTTATTCTAAGATTTAGAGGCTAGGTTTTCGAATATTTTTTTTGTTGAAAAACAAAATAATTTTTTTTTTTTTTTAGTAACCTAGGGGCCGACAGCCATGGCCAAACCTAATACCCCCCCCCCCCCACACGCACAGACTTGTGGTGGCAAGGGCCACACATAGTGGCTCGGCCACTGCCGCAACCACGGCCACTGTCGTTGTCTCGGCCACGACAGTGGTCGCTGCCACTACCGTGGTCTTGGCCATGACAGTGGTCTCGTCCACTGCTATGGTCTCGGCCATGATAGTGGTCGTCCACTACTGCAACCAATGGGTGAATGGGGAAGGGTTTTCAGCATAGCTGAGCCCCCCCCCCAAAAAAAAAAAAAAAACCTTTTTTAATGTTTTTCTTTTTTTTACATTTGTTTATTTTTTAATATATATGTAAGCTTATGACATTTTTAAATATAGGGATATAAATTGAATTTATTTTATTAACAACACCCAATATATATAAATTATATATTTATATATAATATCTATATATATATATATATATATATATATATATATATATATATATATATATATATATATATATATATATATATATATATATATATATATATATATATATATATATATATATATATATATATGTATGTGGATTCTTTTATTAAGATATTAAATCAGTGATTCCTTCATAGTATATGTTGTTCTAAAAATGAAGCTTAAATGTTTATATATGTATGTATGTATGTATGTTGACATTTATATATGAAAATCAATTTATTATATATTAGGTGTTTGTTTAATATTCAGTAGGATTTTCAATTCTATAATGCATTTTGTAAGGTTATATAGTTAAGTCCATTTACTAACATTGAAAAGGATCTGGTTATAAAATTTCTCAAGCATGCATAGATTTTTTTTCTGAGTTCGAATAAGTATAAACTATAGGTGAATTCTGTTTTAAATCTCTGCATGTTTGATAGTCTTTAATCAACTACTTTTTTTTCCTTAAGATGAAACTCAACATGCAATCACAGAAAATTATTTTATTTGAAAGAACACTAATAGTATATCCTCAACACATTAGCCATAAAATTTACAGAGAATTATTCAGTAAAATTTTGTTTTCTTTAGTATTTATATTCCAGTAAATAAAGTAAGGATTATATTTGTACATCTTCTCATCTATGAAGTGATCATATTTCAAATTAATTCATAAATGAAAATTCACCTTCCTAAGTTTTCAATATTACCTTTAATTTACTACATAACAGTAAATAAAAATAATTATGATACATTCTAATTTTCAAAATAAATCAGAATTGAAATACTTCTTCCTAAGTCCTCAACCTTTTCTTTTCTTCAAACATAAAATATAAATTATACGAACTTTTCAAAAGATACAAATACAATTAAAATACAATGAAAACATTCCATTCATTTGGAATTTTACAAGCAATAAATCAACATCCTATAAATCTCTTTTCCTTTCTTCAAAGACCAGCTTCTAAGTAAACCTGCAAACAAACTATTCTCCCATGACCATGGAGGCTCACCTCCCATCCAAGGCCATTATATGGCCACCCCCGAGCCATAGGAAACAAGGATAGATAGGATACAAACATTCAACACAAAATCAACATCATGAGACAAAGAACAAACACATTTTTACTCCCATTCCCAAGCTTTCACATAGGATCATAATTGATCCAACAAAGGGTGAAGGTGGAATCATCACTTATGGAGATGCCATACTCAAAACATATCAAGTACTTACAATTCAATAGTACATGCCTTCACAAGGCTCATTCCCAACATACTAGCTCATCACATGGATCACCAATCATATCCCTTATGGCCCCCAAATTACAACTTAAGTAGGCTTCAAAGATGTCCATACATCCAAGCTCTACACATAAGGATTTTCCAACTATGCCCTTCACCCCAAGACACTCTCAAATCCTCCCAAGGATGAGAGTTGTCTTGCACACCCACAACACATTCACAACATACAAGGAGGAAACAAGAATAAAATCTATGAAAACAAAATGAGAACAAAACATTACAAATTCTCACATAGAATTAACTTCACAATACATTTACATAAACACTTCCATGGTATATGCACCTACCTTTCCTCAAGCTATGGCAATGGTGGATTTGATGAAGAGATAATCCTTTCTTTCCTAGTTTTCCTTCTCCTTCTCAAGCCTCTAGTTCACCCAAGTCAATCCTTCTCTCCAAAACAAGATTGCATAATGAATACCCCTAACTCTTTTTCCTAATAGCTCAAAAAACATTCCTTCTCTCCTACCCTCATCCCAAGGTAAGTTAGGTTTATTTGTTCTTACTCACAAGCCACTTTCCCTTAGCTATGAAAATGGAAAGTAATTCAAGACATGGGGAAAGAGATTATCCTAGAAGACATGTCCAAATTCGTCACTCTCAAAGAAGACTCACTTTGAGAGGCATTTTGGAAGCCTTGGATAATGAAAAGGGTAAAATTTGTCCCCCTAAACTATGCACATGCTTTGGGGTACTTAAAACTAACCCTAACTACATCCTAGGGCTCAATTTAACCCTCCAAAAACCTAAGTGAAGTTTACACACGAAAATGGAAGGTGATGTCACATGCTTTAGTTTCTTAAACCACTTACCATACCTAGGGACTCACAAGGTGACCTAAAGGTGAGGTAGGGTCCACTTTCCACTTAGGCATGCCAAAACATCACACTAGTGTCAAGTGACATCACACACAAAGGAGTAAACATCACATTACATAATTACACACATGGCATGCCTATTGGATAATTTACATTTACATTTACACATTTAATAATTATATCAAATTATGTACATATTAGCATTTACAATAACAATCACTCAAGCATTACGTTTATGAAATTAAAATCATGTAATAATGAGGTCATTATCTTCCTAGAGTTGGCCTTGGCCTTAAACTGTTATCACATAGATCCATCCTTGTTTCCCCGCATTTAATACCATGGTCATAATCCTACACACTCGATCAGATATCAGTATCTCATGAAAACATTTCACATATATAAACATATCAAAATAGAAATAAGATATATAATCAAATCTAAATACAATACATAGAGAAATTGTATTTCATGAGTTCATTATAAACATAATCCACATTGTACCCTAATTCTATAAGTATCAAAATATAAGTTCAATTTCACATAAACAAGTAACCCTAAATCAATCGTAGAATCATTACTTTAGGAATTTCACATCACCACTAACACATTTAACTAATCCATATGATAATGTAACAAAATGCAGAATCCAGAGTTCATTTATCTTTCCATAACATAAAGTCAATATGAAGCTAACATAAGCATGTAGAGGTACATCTAACATCATCATCAATATAATCAAGTAAAATCATCACATAATGTCTAATGCTATGAAGTCAAAATCAAAATAGGTCTAGTATCACAAAATAATGTATCATCTAGACAGTCCAAGTATCAAATCAATTGTCAGGCTAAGATGGGTAGGGGTAGGACCTCACATCTTTGGTTAAGGGAAAAGTGACCATTAGTAGTTTATAGTTTACAATTTATTGTTACTCCTCAGTTAATTGTGGAGGCTACTAGCCTAGAACGTGAGGGTAAAAAGGTTGTCAAAAAGAGTATTGAGAAGTACCATCATTTCATAGAAAAATTAAATTTGAAAATGGGGAGAATCCAGGTAGGTTCCATATGGATTTGATAGGCTGAATTTCTCTCCTCCTTATGATGCAGTGAATCATCATGTTATGCATTCTGTAATGCCTCGCAAGAGAACCCTCCGAACAAAGGTTCAAATATGCACATAAAAAAAATTTTAAACAAGGAATAAACATCATCCATACAAATGCAATCATTAAACGTAAAGCATAAACAAGATTAAACATATAAAATTTCAAACCATGATCATGCACAAGTAAAAGTCCTAAATGTACTTCCAAGGGTTCCAAGAAGACCTCAAACAAGCATGAATGGCTAGTTCATGCTCAAGCCACCACGTAAGAGTATGAACCACATTCATGAAGCTCGTGGGATAAGATTGGACCATCTTCAATGGTCGCTAACAAGGAGACAAGTTCATCCTCAACAGAATCTAAAACAAGGTTCATTTTTATACCCAAATCAAAATATGATCTAAACATCAATAAAGTGAAACAAAAAATGAGATGTATATATATATGAAAACATAAGGAATCTAACTATCAAAAGTATTTTTATATGGACCTAATGGAAGTATAAATTATTGTAAATGTGCAGGAGTAGTCTCAGAGACAAATGCGCAGGTCTTCACTTTACCAAGGCCTAAATCTTGCTTAGATACACAAGGAAAATGAATGTGCAAGAATGATGAACATATACACAATAATGATGCACATATGCATAGGAACAATGTATATACGCATAGAACTCTTAGGAATACATAAAATTACAAAAATGACAAGTGTCAACTCCAACGCATGGCCTAAAAATGCACAACTCCACACTAGGGATTATCGGGAGCATATAATTGAGGTTGTACACAATTGATCAATCCATAAACAAAAAAAATCAAACTAATATAATTATTATACCAACATATATAAATAAAAACACCAAAAAGAGAAGCAAGTGTAAAATAAGCACATCATGCTCAATCTCTAACACTAAAAGATGTCTGCCACCTGTATATTAGTCCCCAACATTGGTAAAGTGAAAAACCACCCTACCATGTGGAGCCCTTGGTCCCACTCTACTGTACTTGTAAAGATAATAACTCAACCACAAACATAAGGTACATAGATACCAAGAATGGATAACACTCACGCCAAACAATGCATAACTCGAAGGATAGTACAAAGGTCCAATGCAACATGTAGATACAAAATATAAAAATGGGACATGGAAAACACTCAACATGACAACCAACATCCACAGCACAACCAAAATACACCAGGGTGTTAGTCACTATCATTGGACCTAAACATGAGAGTACCAACTATGGGGAGTATTCCCACCCGCATGGACCAATACTAAAGTATGGGGTGCAATATCATCTACCTCACACTTGAGTCAATCTGTACATCTAGGGATTCAATTATTTCCACAATACCACATAGGCCAATCCTAATATCAAGGATTTCCAACTACTCTTGTTTAATGTTTTACCCAATTTATTTATTAAGTTATCACTTTTTAAGAAAATCCTTGAAGCAACCTATAAGGTCACTTTTGGATTGAGATCCATGTAAGGAGCTACTTCCCATGCCTACAAATGCACCTAATCCTATGGTTCAACATCAAAAGAAGGAGACCAATACAACAAGTTTGTCCATTCAGTCTACATTGAGGACATGAATAAGAGGCTTTATCCACTTGATCTACACCAAGGACATAATACATCACAACATGTCCACTCAGTCTACACTAAGGACGTGAGAATAAACACACCATCGAATTGGTCTACACTAAGGAAGTAAATCAAAAAACACCAACAAAATTTAAGCAATCATTAGAGGACAAATCCACTCCCAAGCACTCAAGGCATGCAAGCTAATAAAATGCAACACAAGGTGCAAATAACAAGCTGCTCAATTGGCCACTTTACGAAGACCACAAATTTTGATAAAATACCTCAATCATCTTGTTAGAACAAGAGGAAGGCTCAACAAGCCACAAAATGCACTAAAACCCCAAATTTGGGCAAAAATTGACAACATATAAAAATTATCATTTTAACATCAAATAAATGAGTTTGGATCATGATAGCTACTATCTAAAATGTCTTTAATAAATTCTAATAGTACAATCCTAGTAAAATTATGAAGTTCAACTAAGTCAAATAATTCAATTATGGCAAACATGGTGATAGAAAAAATTGGAAGGCATGCAAAACAATGCACCCACAAAAAAGCCCAAAATTCAAACTCAAAACTAAGCTACAAAATTAAAACTCACTTTCCCTTAAGGCTCAACTAGCCCAAAAATCTAATAAAATTCATGTTTCGGGCACACATAGAACAAACGGGCTACATAACACCATAATTTTCATAATTTTAAAATATAAAACATAAAATACATATAAAATCATAATCAAGTAATGAAATGCAATAAAATTGTAGGGGAATTTTGATTCTAAACCCCTGATACAAAATCAATTTACTTCAAAATAAGTTGTGAAGTGAAACAAAAGATGTGGAAATCCCTACCTCACACAATGTTAAAAATAAAAAAATGAATGGAAGAAAAATTATCCTCTATGAAAATGCAAATGACTCCACACAAACATGAGTGATCACAACATGAATCCGATGAGCTACTACCCATGAAAATTTGACGCACAGATCAAACAGTGTACAAAAGATTGATTTTCTCCAAAATAATTTGGTGCAAAACCACAATTTACTCAAAAAAAAGAATGAGGAAATGAACCTTTTTCCCCAATATCAAGTCAATTTTCCGAAAGGACTTTAAACATAAACCACTCAAATAAATTAAAACAAAACTAAAGACTTTCTGAAAATGTGGAGGGTACTCCCCTTATTTAACCATAAAATACACAATACAATAGGAAAATAAACAGAACTTGCAAGAATAGATTAATGGAAAGAATAGAAACACTTGCTTTCTACTATCCACAATGAAAAGACATTACAATATTCATAAAAACAACATGCTACAGCCACATGGGCATTTTCATTACAATAATCTACGAGAGGGAGCCACAATCTACACTTCAGGAACTGAACCCTAAAAGTCCCCTACAGTGCTATATAAGTAACATAATTAACCTCCTTAGAAAATTCTAGAAAGTGTAAAATTTCCATTTTGGTGCCCAATGGTTCAATTTCCATCCTTTAATTGATTTTTTCCTCTCTTTTCCACTTGTATTGAAACGAGAGTATTGAAGGCACAACTTCTAAAAACCATAAGTTGTGAATTGTTGAGCCGATTGGCCATTATAACCCTATTTCAAAAGTGGCATGAAGCGATCTACACCCTAGGCTAGAAAGTTGCTAATTGATCAAAGTTTGACCCCTTTTCGAAACCTCTAAAGCCTTCAAAACTGAGTTCAAAGTTTTTGTACCACCCTGCCAAAATAGATAATGTAATAAATTCAAAACCAGATTTGGTCTTGTCATGAACCTTTACCAGTGGGCTTATACATCCAATATTAACCTCCATGGGAGAAAATGGAACAACTCGTGCTCAAATGAATAACCTACTAAAAAAATAGTAATCATGCCCAAAGATGGACCTTACTAAAACTAGACTATTTTTTTTGGGTGATGCAAGATTGCTCTTACACCCTACATACTCCTGCATCAAAAACCCTCAAGAATAATTAAATCAATTCCAATTAAATGGAATTCAACTATGGAAAATTAGTTGGTAATTAAAAATAACCCTAAAATTATTAAATCATCATTTACTTTCTAACTCAATCGTGACAACTACGGGAACTCTAAATGCACAAACATACAAACTGGTCTAGCGAAAATGCATATACAATATGTCTAGAGGTATAATAAATAATAACATATACATTGTCCAAAAAGGGATAATATTAGCTAAATATGAATGTGTAGTGAAACTATCTCATGTACCACTATAGGGGATAAGACAAACTTAAACCTATGACCTAGGTGAAATAGTGTATGGTACCTATTCACTAAAACGTGTGATCATCAAGTGCAGCTTCTCATCATATAAATAACTAAAGCATATATCTAAATAATTAAATATGTCTAATGGAACACTGATGCTTTAGTGACACAATCATTCATATGTATTAGAATGTCATAGTATTGGTGGTTCCATATTTTAATCCTCGATATACATTTCATTTACAGCAAATGTATCCCATAGCAATGAAAAACTTAAATCAAATATCCATTGACATGAAGGCACAATATAATAGGAAAATAGATATAATCCTCATAATAAAATATCCATTCTTTTTTAATAAAAAATACACTAGATATCATCATAAAGCATCATGTCACCTCAAGATAGCATCATCATGCAGATATGATCAAAATGGTAAACAACAGCAGTATAATCTAATATCTAATCAGCAATGATACTAGTAAAGACAAAATTAAATAGAGTCCAATGTTTGATCAAAATAACATGGAATGGAATACAACCATGGGAGGTACTACATCCCCCCTAGGCATAGGCTTACTACTAGAATCCTACAAAAAGATAGGGGTACAAATATCTCAACCATGAAGCCTCCTCCCAAGTAGTTGAAATATCATCACTCGGGTCCCATTGGACCCTTACCTACTCAATGTATTGACCCTTGAGGGTCATCCTCCAATGATAAATAATGTGAATGGACTCCAAAGAAATTTGTATGTCCTCTATTTGTAAGGCACCCTAATCAAGAACATAGGTCACATTGGGAATATACTGTCTCAACAAATTAATATGAAACACATCATGGATGTGTGATAGGATATGTATAAATTCCAAGACATGAAATAGGAACAATCCTCTCAAGGATCTCAAAAGGATGTCCAACAAAATGCGGTGCTAACTTAGACCCTTTCGCATAATAGATGGAACTCTTCCACAGCCGAACTCACAAAAACTCATAGTCACCTACCGAGAGGTGATGATCTAACCTATGGGCATCTGCATACTTCTTCTATCGAACCTGAGTAGTAACAAAATGCTCTCTAATAAAAACCACCTAATGCTCCATATCATGAGGCATCTCAAAATCCAACACTATAGGATCCTCCAAACAATCCCAACTCAAAGGTGTACAGCATGGTCAACTATAAAAGGCCTAAAAAGGAGACATGCCAAGAGAACTATGGTACAAATAGTCCTCCCACCTCGACTACTTATATATCACATACATGAAAATCATGTTCTCAAGAACCTGATTCACTCATTTCATTTGTCCATTGGTCTTGAGGTGATACACTGAGATAAGCTTGAGTTGTGCACCCAATGCAAGATGGAGAGACATCCACAGTGTAGAATTAAAAATTAGATCTCTATCAAAAATTATCCTATAAGATATCCCATGTAATCAAACTATATCCTCTATGAACATATGTGCTACTAAAGCAATTGTATAAGAATCTCTCATGGGTGAAAATTGAGCCACCTTAGACAACTTGTCCATAATAACCATAATAGAATCATGATGACATGATGACATGATGACATAGGTATCCTAATAATAAAATCAATAGATATAGTGTCTCACTTCCATTCAAGAATAGAAAGTGGATACAAAAGACCTATTGGATATTGATGCTCTTCCTTCACTCTTCATCATTCAAGATATATATCCATGAAATCGGGAACATCATGCCTCATCCCTAAAGAAAAGTACAACTCTCTAAGGTTTGCATGCATCTTATTGATGCTGAGATCTATGGAATACGAAGCACAATGTTACTCAGACAAAACTAAGGAATGAAGATCACTTGACATCAGAACATAAATACATCCATGGTGTTGCAAAATTCCATCTAACTCTGAAGAGTAACCTGAAAATCATCGCACAAGGGTACATCCATACTTAAGATTTGTTCTAACTTCTTGATACTAAGTGTCACCAGGTAAGGCCTCAAAAATATTGCCACACAAATCTACACCAAGAGAGGAAAAAAAAGATTTCATTCCTTCTACTCAAGACATCCTAAAAAAATTCCTCTTTCCCCTTAATATAATGAACATCAAAATCATACTCACAAGGGAAATGCAACCAATGACGTGGTCATGCATTCAAATTTGGCTAAGAAAATATAATTGTTGGCAAGTTGTCTATACTGAGATATATGACTAGATATAGTGTTATCATTATGGCAACAAATTCATATACCAGTTTGGAGTCAGTGCACTAAGTGTAAACATCAGAATTCAGTTAAATGTTGAAGATTGGACAGCATACAGAGCACCAAAGACTCAGAGCATCAGCGCACGTGTGTATGGATGAATTATGGTATACGCCCTAGAAGTTAATTTTGTTAGACTATACTTATGCTTATTCTAAGAGTGCATAAGTAGATATGCAAAGATGTGAAATTTACAGTCAATTGAAGTTGCACAGCTAGTGTGTGCTAGCAGAGAATAGAGCATGGAGCCGACGGTGACTATTTTAGTTTGTGATCATAAGTTAATGCTATAAAGGCTATGCACCCATTGTATTTAGGTTGCCAACATATGTACATGTATAATTGTAAGCATGCTTAAGCCAATTCTTTTGGAAGCATTATTTGTAATTAGTTATAGGGCCAACCTATTTATGTATTCTGTATAAGCGCATAAATATAAGGTGCACCCATTGTATTTGATATGGAAGTAGAAAGAGAGTTGTGTTAAGTAGAGAAGAGGTATGAAAAGTCAGCATTAGATATATTAGAGCTTTGCTAGAGGTTAAAGCATCGGCGCACCAAAGGAACTGATCTGACAAGTAGTGTCACAGTGAATAGTTCACCTGCAGATATAGTGTGTATTTGATTCAGAAGGCTGTAGCCTTCATCATTTGAGCAGTGAGCTCTAGGATAGTGATTCCACTCCCCTAATAGGGATCATTGTAAAATAATCCTAATAGGGTCTGACCCTTAACAAGGTCTTCTGTACTTAAAGCATTGTAAAGCTACTCCTAACAAGGTAAAGGATCTTCTAACAAGGATCACAAAAAACTAGTGCAGATTATTAGTGGGTATCAAATCCCATCGAGGTTTTTACCTATTTGGGTTTCCCCGTAACCATATTGGTGTCATGTGTTGATTTCATGTTTCATATTTATGTGAATGTTTAATTCGGTTCTTAAGTATTTATGTTCTACATAAAGATTTAAGTAAAAACTTAAAATATAGTGAACACTAATTCACCCCCCCCCCCCCCCCCTCTCAGTGTTCCCATTCCTAACAATTGGTTTCAAAGCTCTGGTCCTCAAAAAAGAAGTTTA
This sequence comes from Chamaecyparis obtusa, assembly GCA_027943335.1. Classification (NCBI taxonomy): domain Eukaryota; kingdom Viridiplantae; phylum Streptophyta; class Pinopsida; order Cupressales; family Cupressaceae; genus Chamaecyparis; species Chamaecyparis obtusa. The sequence continues at coordinate 84,388 of BSBK01008118.1, forward strand.
ACCACTTGAGGAGATCATGGACAAAGAAGAAATGAAGAATTTGAAGAAGAATCTTAAAGCAACTCTTGAAGACCTGGACAATTCAGAAAGAGAAAATGAAGAACTAAAAGAAAAAGTCAGTGATGCTCAATTAGTTATCAAAAGACTAAGAAAATATTTGAAAGGACACTCTAACAATGATCTTGAAGAAAAATTCAAGAAGTTGAATGAAGAAAATGCATCCCTATTGAGTCATCTTGAAGAATTTCATGACAAACTGATGAACAATCAAGATGTCTACAATGAACAAGTCAAGGAGAACCTTCAACTGAATGAAGAACTAAGGGAAGCTAACTTAGAAATCTTGGAGCTAAAGAATATCAAAAAAATCTTGGAATCTGAATTGAAGAAGTCAAAGGATCATACTGACAAATTACACACCAGTGCTGAATTGGTAGAATCATAGTTCTATGGAAGAAGAATCAAAGGAGACACTAGCTGCATTGGATATAATGAAGCACAAAATCAGATTGACAGTATGTGAGCAAGAAAGGATTCACAAAAGAACTCTATTGATACTAAGAAGACTAAAGATCAAACCAAAGACAATAGTGATCCTCCTAAGAATGAGCACAAGCATGTAGAATGCACCTTTTTTGCATGTAACAAGAATGGACACATTGCAAGGAACTATATAGAGGTAAGACCTTTCAATGGTTACTGTTATACATGTAATAGATTTGGTCATTGAGAAATTAATTTCAAGACTAGTAAGAAGAATAGGATTCAGCATGATCAAAGAAATCAGAATCAACCAATGCAAGAAGTTCTCAGAATGTTACATGTCAGATATGTAACTATAATGGTCACTCAGCCAGAACATGTAGAATGGTGACTCATGTCAATGTGCCAAGGATTAATAGATCTCCAATGATCTATCACACCTATAACAAGGCTGGACATATCTCAAAGTTTTGTAGATCAAGGACGCAAGGTCAGGAAATCCCTAAAAAGGCTAAAGAACCAGTTTTGGATCCTGAAGTAGAAGTCAAGTTTGTGAAGGCCTCAGAAGATGTGAGCTTGATTTGGTCAGATGGAAAGAAAGACAATGTTGATGAGAATGTATTGGATGCATCCCCAGTGGATGCACCCTCTACATCTACATGAATGGCCCTCAGGGTCATAGTGGGAGCTAATTTAGCTCTAGACCCCTACGTCTCTGGTATACTCATCCTCAGAGTATGCACCTTTGGACTTAAGCTATTGAAGTGTATATGAACCTTTGTGCAAGACTGCACATGTTGATTGTTAGCGAAACTCAAGTTTAAAAATTTGAAGTGACAGCCTGGTTTACGCAACGTGCATTAATGGAAGATTTTTCACTTTAAAGTACACAAAAGTCATTTGATTGATCATTGCATTCATATTCAGAGTGATTGGAGAGAAGATTGAGCCTTGGAAGTTGTTGTGAAGTCTTGATTGATCTATCAAAGATTTGCTACAGTTATTAGTGCATTTGATTAGTTGTAGTAACCCTAGCTTGTTGCACCAATTCAGAAGCCATCAAATCATCTCTAAGTTTAGTTGGAAAGTGATTATCAAGCATATGATAAAGTTCAAGAAGATAGTTCTTGAATTGAAAACAGAAATTCTAGATAATGTATGGGACATTTTAGAACACCTAAAGAGACAAGCTAATGAGGAAGATCAAAGAATAAGAGAAAAACTATTAGAAGATACATTGCATGTATGTTCTAAAGATGAATAAGCACTAATATTGAATCTAGTGAAGCCGCACCTAAGAACAAAGATGAGAAATCTTCATATCATGAACAAGGACTATGAGTTGATAACGAAGGAAACATAAAAAGCATTTGAGAAGGTGTTGTTAGAACAATAGATCAAACCACCTACTATGCCCATCACTCATGCACCCATCAAGGAAGATAAAGTGGCAGATCCCACTAATGTACCAATGACAGGTCCTCAAGACTCAGCACCCATAGCAAAAACTCAAACAGAAGTAGATCAATTTGCGCCCATGATAGAATTGCCCAAAGATAGCACAATTATCATAGATAATGTGGAAATAGCCATGGCAGCTACTGATAAGGACTTGGACATGTTTGAGGAAGCAGAAATTCTATGCAGCAATACCCCTCCCACTCAGCAAGAAGAAGTAATCATAGAAGATATATCTGATGAGAATGAAGAAGAAAAGAAAGGAGTAGAGGTAGAAAAGAAAGATGAATCTTCTATTGATTTGGTCAAGGTGAAGCAAGAGGTGGTGGATAGCACTCCCATCACTCCCTCCTCAGCATTTTTGTCGAGTTTCAAACCTGACACTAGCAGTTTGGACTCCTGGAAGGAAGAAGACCTAATTAAGTTCAGCATCCTGGCTATGGAGAAGGCCAAGGAGAAGAAAGTAATGAGAAATCCTCTCCTAGTGGAATCAATAAATATTTTGAACAGTTTGTTGCTAGAGGATAAGAAGATGGTAAATGTACATTCAGTTGATGATGTGAGCATAGTCATCTCTCAGTTCAAAGTCAATTTTTCAAGCCTAGAAGAATATGTGGCCATAGTGGCAGAGGAGAAGTACTTAAAGAAGAGACTCAATGAACTGATGAGTAATTTTGTACTATACTTGAACTCTCTTAAGTCTGGTCAGGCATCATTGAAGGAATTTGTAGATCAAGGAAGGAAAGTCATTGCAGAATCTATGGATCAGGATAAGTTCACTGATGCCTATTTTAAGAAGATCAAAGATGCAGAGGCAATGATTGAGAAGGTGAAGAATTCAATGTTAGACACATCCACTGATGTGAACATGTGTGACAATGTCTATCAAGGTCAGTTAGACATAATCAAGAAGGGAGAGAAAGAAATGGAGAAGATAAGGTCTAGACAGACTCAATTGAGGAACGCTCTTGCGCCCTCACTAGAAATTCTTAGTCAGAACATAAAGGAGATTGATGCGACTATGATAACCTATGATCAAGGTCCGAGCATAGAATTGAAGAATATGGAGAAGCTTCAATATGCATTATGCCCCCATCTACAGATAGTCAATTCTCTGATAACCTTTTGGAAGAAGGAGATCTAGAACCTCAAGATTGCATATCCGGATATTTTCCCTTAGTAAGTATGTATAGATACGGTTTTTAATGCACCTTTGTCATTAATTTCAAAGGGGGAGTTGTGTATAGAATATGGAGTACATATATGTATAGGGAGATATAAGATTATGTATAAAGATGTATAGAAGGCAAAAGTTTTTTGTAAAGGAACAGTTAGAGACTTGGCCATATTCCTTTGTTCCCATCAATGATAAAGGGGGAGATTGTTGGCAAGTTGTCTATACAGAGATATATGACTAGATATAGTGTTTTCATTATGGCAAAAAAGTCATATAGCAGTTTGGAGTCAGTGCACTAAGTGTAAAGATCAAAATTTGGTTAAGTGTTGAAGATTGGACAGCATACAGAGAACCAAAGACTTAGAGCATCAGCCCATGTGTGTACAGATGAATTATGGTATGTTCCCTAGAAGTTAAGGTTTTTAGACTATACTTATGCTTATTCTAAGAGCGCATAAGTAGATATGCAAAGATGTGAAAGTTACAGTTAGTTGAAGTTGCACAGCCAGTGTGTGCCAGCAAAGAACAAAGCATAGAGCCGACAGTGACTATTTTGGTTTGCAATTATAAATTAATGTTGTAAAGGCTATGCACCCATTGTATTTAGGTTGCTGATATATGTACATGTATAATTGTAAGCACGCTTAAGCCAATTCTTTTGGAAGTGTTATTTGTAATTAGTTATGGGGCTGACCTATTTATGTATTCTGTATAAGCGCATAAATATAAGGTGCACCCATTGTATTTAGTATGGAAGTAGAAAGAGAGTTGTGTTACGTAGAGAAGAGGTATGAAAATTTAGTATAAGATGTATTAGAGCTTTGCTAGAGGTCAAAGCATCAGCGCACCAAAGGAACTGATATGACAAGCAGTGTCATAGTGAACAATTCACCTGCAGATATAGTGTGTATCTAATTCAGAAGGTTGTAGCCTTCATCATTTGAGCAGTGAGCTCTAGGATAGTGAGTCCACTCCCCTAATAGGGATCATTTTAAAAGACTCCTAATAGGGTCTGACCCTTAACAACGTCTTTTTTACTTAAAGCATTGTAAAGCTACTCCTAACAGGGTAAAGGATCTTCTAACAAGGATCACAAAACACTAGTGCATATTATTAGTGGGTATCAAGTCCCACCGGGGTTTTTACCTATTTGGGTTTCCACGTAACCATATTGGTGTCATGTGTTGATTTCATGTTTCATGTTTATGTGAATGTTTAATTCGGTTCTTAAGCATTTATGTTCTACATAAAGATTAAAGTAAAAAGTTAAAATACAGTGAACACTGATTCACCCCCCCCCCCCTCTCAGTGTTCACATTCCTAACAAATATATATTACAAGCTATGATGATCACTATGCAACTCAAGCCTGTGACCCAAAAGAAAATATCTCTAGTACACTAGCACATGTAAAACTTTTGCTAAATCCAAATCATGGGTGAGGTGGTTCATCTCATGATCCTTGAGATTCCAGGACTCGTATGCAATCACTTATCCAACATGTAAAATAACTTCCCCCACACCCTCCAATGACACATCAACGCACACCATAAATCCGCCTACAAGATCTAGCACTACAAAGATAGGTACATTATTCAATTTCTCCTTAAGAGAGTTAAATATTGACTCATATTGAGTAGACCAAATGAATTACTTATCTTTCCTCTGAAGAGAAGTGATAGGGTGTGCCAACCGAGAAAATTCCTTCACAAATTGACTATAGTAACTCACCAAACCCATAAAACTACAAACCTCAGGAAAATTGGTCAGCGTTGGCCAATCCATAATAGCTTAGATCTTTGAAGGATCCATAGAAATAACCTCTTTAGAGATGATGTCACCCAAAAATATCACCTTAGTCTAGAATACCTCACACTTGGCCAAGTTTCCAAACAACTAATGGTCAAGAAGACACTACAAGACCTAACACAAATTATCCTCATGTTCCTCCATAGACCTTAAACACACTATAATGTCATCAAGAAACATGAGGACAAAATGGTCAAGATAGGTGTAGAATACACCTTTCATCAAACTCGTGAGCACTAATGGCACATTGGTAAACCAGAAGGGTTTAATTGTAAACTTATAGTGCCCATATCAAGTGCAAAAATTTGTATAATAAATGTTAACCTCATGTATATGAAGCTGATGGTATACCAACTTAAGATATATCTTTAAGAACACTCTCACTCCATCTAATCAAACAAATTGTCAATCCTTTGTAAGGGATATCAGTTCTTCACCATCACCTTATTCAATAGCTAGTAATCAATGCATAAATGCAAGGATCCATCCTTCTTATTCATGAATATGATTGGTGCTCCCCAAAGGAAAATACTAGATGAACATGGCCCTTGGCCAACAACTTCTCTAACTACAAATGGATCTCACTCAACTCCAGTGTGGTATATGATAAGGTGTCTTATAAATAGGCTCATCTCCAAAAATGACATCAATATGGAAATCTATGTCATGATGAGGCACAATACCTTGGATCTCACTCAAAAACACATCTATAAACTCCTAAAGTAGTGGGTGATCATTGAGAGACACATCTTGACTCTCAATCCCGTCAAGGTCACTAATAGAGACTACAAACAATTGGCATCCTCGTTACATACTCCACATCATCTATGTGTTTGAGATCATACAAAGTGAAATAGGTCTCTAAATCCCTATAATCTTAACACACCCACCTATGTCATCCACACACTATACCAATATATATTATAAATCTATACCCATCTGGTGGGAAGCTAACCAATCTATACCCAAAACAATGCCATACAAACCCAAGGGTAGGGTATGAAGATCTATAGTGGTGGTGAAGGTGTCCAAATATAACTTACAACCATGAGAAAGGGAGTCCACAACCACTCTAAAACCTATGGCTAACTCAAGTTACCAACTATCAAATTTTTGTGCCTCCACGAGCCCACATCATTCTATAAGGAAGGGGGAAATAAGATAATATGAAGCACTAGAATTAAAAAAAAATAGATGTAGATATATTATCTAATACACTTGTAGTCTCAACAACTGTACCCTAATTCTTAGCTTGAGGGCTATCAACCACTACAAAAACTCTATGGGATCTACCTGCATCCCCAATGATAGGCTTTGAAATAGTAGCTCTCTAACTTGGTCCTAAAGTTGTCCTTTGAGGAAAATTTATAGCTATGTGACCCTGTTGACCATAAGAGAAACAAACCACCTACCAAGAGCATGACCTACGAAAGGTGCACCTGACTAAAAGAAACTACACCTATTAGAGATTTGTTGACCACCTTGTGGTGCACTCCATGATTCTTGACTATGATACCTTCCCCTAGAACATCAACCACTAGGATGCCCTAATTGGTGACTACTAGATTCATGCCTCTGGGATGAACCCTGGAAAAGTCTATGTCTACATCATTGTTGGCGACTAGCCCTAGGAGGTGTTGAATATACCCTAGAAGAACCTATAAGTTGTACCTATGTACTCTATGTACTTGGTCTAAAAGGCTAAATGTTATGAGCCTATTTTTTTTTCCTACCACCAAAGCCCCTAGCTATGTTACCCTCATCCAATCTCATCTTCTCAATAGTAAGGGAAAGTGTCCTAGGCTAGTACATATGAACATCTCCAACAATATGGGTATTAAGGCCCTAAACAAAGTGTTGTACTAACATTGGCTCATTTTAGGTATAATTGGAATATAACCTTAGCTCAAAGAACCTATTTCCATACTAATCCACTGACATAGTCCCCTATCAGAGATGGTGAAATTCATCAGCATGCACCTCTCAATACTGGTCAGAAAGGAAATTCTCAAAGAACTATTCCTCAATTATATCCTATGACATAGTCACGATATCCAAATGGAGATTCTACTCCTCTATGCATCACTAAGTAGGCACAAATATCCTAAGGTTCATAATGGTACACCAAGATCTAGTATTTCTCACATAAGGGTGCATAGCAAAGCAACGTCCAAGATCTAGGAGCCAAGTCTCAGCCTCAATACTACTATACATCCCATCAAATATAAGTGGATAGAACCTCAAAAGATCTCTTATGTGCCTTGTACGGATAGTATCCTAATCCACCACTACACTATCTCTCCTATGTTATACTCTCAAGATAGGAAGATTATGAGAATTCTCACTCTCTCTCCTCTCCTCTTTTTCTCTATGATCAAATAGTTGAGACTCCCCATGGTGATATCCTTCCTAACAAGATCCCAACTAAGTAATAAATTCTTGTATTAACTAAACCAATCGAGGATTCCCATCATTACCACCATGACCCTCTCTTTGGTCCTCATGGTGATCATCATGCTTCTCTTCCTCCTGATGTTCTTCCTCGGGGTGTTCCTCCTCGTGGTCATATCAATGGGCATTCCATTGACCACCTCTACCCCTAGGAGGAATTATTCAAAGAAGAATAAGATATAGATCATAATCACATAAAACATGTCTAACAAGTAATACTAAGGCTAACAATAACCATCAGAGATAACAATTACAACCATACATCACTCACACCAAACATGGTGGAAACGTATTTTATAGTCTTAAATTGTAAGCACCTAATTTGTGTACAATTTAAGGATTATTTTGGGTCTACTTTAGTGCCTTTCTATGTTAGGACCTCATATGGCACTTAATGGGTACCTAAATTCAAATGTGGGTCCTCCATTCCTTTCAATATTACTTAAAATTGAGGATGTCCCTTATTTATAAGACTGTTTCTCCCTTTTTCCTCCAATCCCATAATTTATTTCATCACCTAGGCCCTATAGCCCTATTTTTGCCCTTCATGATCTTCCCCAATGTCATAATTGAGTTGTACTTGGAAATATCGCATATGCCATATTCTCTAGAACTTAATTCAAATCTAGGTTCATTCTCCTTGGTATAAAATTTCATTAGTGTTATGTCCCCAAGGATTTTGGCTCAAATTTGGCTCAGGGGTCTATGCTAGGGTTTTGGGGGAAATCTAGTCTCATGGTTGGCCTACTTGATTTTAACTCCTTGGAATTATGTGATTTGTATATAAACACCCTATCTCTCCTCATTTTGGCATCCATTATTAATTTTTAGCATCTACTATCAATATTTTACAAGTGCAGCCATTATTGTCAAATCAAGTTATCAAGATCCATCAAGTTTCAAGCATTCATGTATTCATTCCTCTCAAGAAATCAAGGTTTTTTTATTTCCATAGATCTAGCTTCTTTTCCCCATTTGAGGATAAGAAAAGGATCTTTCTATCAAGGAAGAAGATCCTCATTCATCCACTTTCATTCAATTCTTCTCTCTCTTCTCCTCAATCAAACATTGTGGCGAAATATGACATATATTCCTTTAGTTTATGTCTTTCATGATTTTATTTTTGTGTTTTTGTGTTTATTCAAAGCTATTTCATCAAAATATGTGATCTCATTCAAAGAATCATTTGCATTATCAAGGTATGATATACTTCATTTTCTAGATCTAGCTTCTTCTACATGATAGCATGCTTTCCCTAATTTCATTTCATTTCAAAGTTGATTCCTAATTAGGGTTATGACTAAGGCAAACCCCTTCATTCAATCTTCTTCCTTTTGTAATGTGTAGTCCAACAAGTTATAGAGAAACCAAATTGGGATCAGGAAAATCAGATATAGTCAGAATTCTTGAAAAAGTTTCAATCAAAGTTGTGAGATATAGAATTCCATTAGTGATTTGTCCCTGGGTACAAGATGACTTTTGGCCTATCCCAGCCACTTTCACCTCAAATTTTACCTACATACCAGATCTAAACTCTACTTTCCATATATGTACTTTTCTTCTCAATATTAGTCTATTTCTATATTTTATTTCCAATTTTCTATATCTTGTCTAATTAAGCACTCCAATCACCTTAATACAGCATTTTCATTTCATCAATTTCATATTACTTTAGGAAGGAATCCATTTTCCCACTTAGCGTTTGAGTCTCCTCTTGAACCTAGTGGCGCATATTCCTTCTGAATGTGTAATTGTCAAAAAGGGAGGTGATTTACCTATATTTTGTGTTACTTCTCATTTTCCATTATACATTTTGGTGAACCTGACTCATAACATTGTCAAATCTGATTTTGTGTCTAGATCTCTTTGTATGTATTATATTAGATCATATTTTTATAACATTGTATGCATCTAGATGTTTAGGTTCAACCATTATATATTTTAGTAAACCCGACTCTTCTTATATCCTTCTGATTTTGGTCATAGATCTCATTTCTTCTTAGCAATGTAATTAACCAAGTTAGTGATGTAGGAGCATCCTAGGATTCTTGGCAATCTTGTATCAACCAAAAATATGTTTTTCTTTGAAGGTAGATTGTTGGTTTTGATCTTGGTTTAGTGGAGTTCTTGCTCAATTTGGGAGACTGGTTGCTCGGTTTATATGGTTACTAGGGTGCTCGGTCTCTAAAGAATGCTTGGTGGCTAAAGGCATCAGTTCACTAGTGCTTGGTGATAACTATGTTCCTCGGTCATGCCTCGCATGGTCGGTTGACTGGTGCTCAGTTATTTCTTCTGTTGCTCGGTGTTCTTGCTTACCGAATAGATTATTGGATAGATCGGCTTGGCCGACTGGTGCATTTAATTTGGGTCGCGCTCCTCAAGTTATGGATTGACTGTTGGATGTGTGGGGACCTATATCTAGTGTGTTGCATTCTTCTATACAGATCTGATGACCATTTGGGGCCATCTTTGAGAGTTTATTTATTTTGTAAGGCTATGTGAGAGCCGACTGATGTTTTAGCATTTAATATTTGTTTGTAAGGGCTAATTGTTTCATTGTCTAACTTGTGGCTAGGAATCATTATTTATAAGATGTTTGGGTAGATGTTTAGGCATCAGATTGTTGGAAAGGAAGGTTAGTAGCCTGCGAGCTTAGGAACAGGAAGATTGCTTGGAAGTTTGAGTACAAGTTTAGATCTTTCCTGGGTGCCTACCAGTGTGCTATGTGTTACAGGCCTGGGCTAGCTGAGTGCTAATGTTGTGGAAAATATTTGGATCCTGTGAGATCTTGTAGAATATTACTTGCATTGTAATTGGCCGTAACTGAGAAGGCCTTACAGCCCGGCACATTGCATGTAATCGGTGATTTGATGAATAAAGACTTTTGTTTCATTTCAGATCTGTTGTTGTTATTGTGTATTTTTGCTTCATATTGGTTTGGCCTCAAGGTCGGTCAGTCCTTAATTGGATCCACCAGCCTTGACTGCATTAGCTGGTATCAGAGCAAAGTTTGTTCCTATTTGAGAAAAGTTTGTTCATGTTGGAGCCGAGTGGATCTTGTGTGTTTTTGTCTAGATCGTGAGATCACTAAAGAAGAGGAAGCTACTGGTGAATTTTGTCTTGATGATTTTAGGGCTTTGCAAAAACAAGTGCAAGACCTACAAGAAGAATTGAGAAAGAAGAAGCTGACCTTGAAAGAGGAAAGTGATGATGAATCTGAGGAAGATCATTTTGAAGAAGCTAGAGATTCTGAGGAGAATCGAATTCTGAAAGCTATGTCTAAGATTGGGAAAAGACCTAAGATTGAAGTTTTTGCATTTGCTAGAAGCCTTAGGCCTGAAGAATTGATTGATTGGATTAATGAGATTGATGAATACTTTGAGTAAGAAGAAATAGAAGATCCTAATAGGGTTAGATTTGCAAAGACTAAGTTGAAGGGTCATGCAAATATTTGGTGGAGAGAAGTTCAGTTGGAAAGAGGTAGAAGAGGAAAAGAAAAGATCACTAAGTGGAACCGAATGGTTGACAAGTTGAAGAAACAATTCATTCCAATGGATTATGAATTGGACATGTTTAAGAAGATGCAAGATTTTAAATAGACTAACAAATCGGTATAGGAGTATACCGAGGAGTTTTAGAGAATCCCGATTAGGACTGGTTATTCTGAAGTAGATAAAGAGAAGTTTGCTAGGTATGACTATGGTTTGAAACCTACTATTCAAGAAGAGTTGCTTATTGTGCAGATGACAAAAATTGGTGATGCTTATCAGATGGCATTAAAGATTGAAGAGAATTTGAATAAGTATGAAGGAAAATAGAACAATAGGAACCGAGGTGGTAAAACTAGTGAGACAGTTGCTGAGAGTAATGTGAAAGAGAATCCTAAGTCTGATGTGGGATCTAGCGGTGGACAAGTTACTAAGAATACTAGAAAGAGAGGAAGGTGGAAGAATGATTTCACCAGCACTTGTTATAACTATGGTGAATTTGGTCATAGAAGTTGGCAATGTCCTAAGAAAAGAGTTGCATTAGCTACTGAAGAAGACATTGAGAATGTTCCAAAGAAAGGTGAGACACTTATCACTAGGAGATTAGCTTCATGTGTTCATGAACTAGTGCAAAGGAGAAATTTCTTTAAAACCAAATGTAAGTGCAAGGATAAGGTATGTAATGTCATAGTTGATGGTGGTAGTTCTGAAAACTTTGTTTCAGATGAAATGGTTAGTAAGTTGGATTTGGAAAGAAGGAAGCATCCTAATCCTTATCAGATTAGTTGGATACAAGATGTTTCTAAGGTTAGAATTGAAGAACAATGCTTGGTTAAGTTTCAGATTGGATCTTACCTTGATGAGGTATTGTGTGATGTATTTCCTATGGATGCTTGTCATCTGTTGCTTGGTAGACCCTAGCAGTTTGATGGGAATGTTTTGTTTGATGGTCGTGCTAATACCTATGTGGTTAGGCATGAAGGAGATCGGCATAAGCTTATACCTTTACAAGAGACAAGGGTTAAGGGATGTGGATTTATCAAGTGTTGTCCTTATGACAAACCTCAGGAGCAGAAGGTTGATGAACCTATTCCTATTAAATCTAGTTTGAAGGAAAAGGAGAATGATATCTCTAAAGAGTTTGTTGAGATTAAGAGACAGATAGTTATTCTGGCAGAGATGGTACAATAGATGGTGACATTTGTGACACAGAGAGATGTAGATGATATTGAGTTGGTTGAGGAGTTTGGGAAGGATGAACCTTACCAAGGCATTGAAGTGATAGGTAGTGGTTAGAGTCGATTGCTATCAATTGCCGACCGGAGAGGTAAACAAAGTGGAAGACAAAAGGACTTTCTGCATGAGATAGTGAATGAAGTGAAGACTACTTGGGATGAAGGACTAGAAGAGATGTGGGTGAAGAATAGATTTAGCATACCTATTCTGATTCCCTCGAGATGTTCTTGATTTCCTTATGAGAAAATCTTTCTTACTTGGGGTGTCTAATGCAGGAGCATCCTAGGATTCTTGGCAATCCTATATCAACCAAAAATATGTGTCTTTGAAGGTAGATTGTTGGTTTTAATCTTGGTTTGGTGGAGTTCCTACTTGGTTTGGGAGACTGGTTGCTCGATTTATATGGTTACCGGGGTGCTCGGTCTCTAAAGAATGCTCAGTGGCTGAAGGTGTCGGTTCACTGGTGCTCGGTGATAACTATGTTCCTCGATCATGCCTAGCACGATCGGTCGACTGGTGCTCAGTTATTTCTTCTATTGCTCAATGTTCTTGCTTACCGACTGGATTGTTTGGATAGATCGACTTGGCCGACTAGTGCATTTAATTTGGGTTGCTCTCCTAAAGTTATGGATTGATTGTTGGACATGTGGGGACCTAGATCTGGCATGTTGCATTCTTCTATGCAGATTTGATGACCGTTTGGGGCCATCTTTGAGTGTTTATTTATTTTGTAAGGCTATGTGAGAGCTGACTGATGTTTAAGCATTTAATATTTGTTTGTAAGGGCTAATTGTTTCATCATCTGACTTGTGGCTAGAAATCAGTATTTATAAGATGTTTGGGTAGATGTTTAGGCATTGGATTGTTGGAAAGGAAGGTTAGTAGCCTACGAGCTTAGGAACAGGAAGATTGCTTGGAAATTTGAGTACAAGTTTAGATCTTTCCTAGGTGCCTACCAGTGTGTTGTGTTACAGGCCTGGGCTAGCTGAGTGCTGATGTTGTGGAAAAGATTTGGATCCTGTGAGATCTTGTAGACTGTTACTTGCATTGTAATTGGTCATAACTGGGAAGGCCTTATAGCCTGCCACATTGCATGTAATCAGTGATTTGATGAATAAATACTTCTATTTTATTTCAAATCTGTTGTTATTATTGTGTATTTCCACTGCATATTGGTTTGGCTTCAAGATCGGTCAATCCTTAATTGGATCCACCAGCCTTGACTACATTAGTTAGATTGGTGTGTGATAGCCTATGTTACATTTCCCCTTGTTTTTATTGATCACATGGAGTGAATCACAATTTCCTAATGCTTCTATTCCTTCATGGTATTTTTGTATATGGAATTATGAGGTTATCAAATGTTTTTCTCCCTTATAATACATGTTTAAATCTCTTATCAATATTTCATGTGCTTTCATCATTAAAATTTTAACAAAATGCATGGAATATGTGCATTACATAAGAGTATTTTTCAATGAACCTAAAGACAACACTAATATCAATCCACCTAATACTATTCCTATAATGACTAGTAATCATGATGATAGAGATATAGCTCCTAATAATCTCATTGTAGCGAGACCAATATCTCCTCTCCCTCAATGACCTTTAATGGATAGTTTTAGGGAAGCTATTTTATGCAATTTATTGGATGACCTTAAACAAACCTCTGTTTATCAAAGCAATATTCATAATCTTTATGTCCAATATTTTATTGATGTCTTCTCTCCAAGAATATTAAGTAGACAAGATCTTGACAAGCCTTCTTCTTCCTGTCCACCTAAATATGAGAAAAATAGTGATAGGAATCCTCTCAAAGAGAATATTCCTCCACCTATTCCTCTTATTCCTCTTTATACCACATATTTCCACAAACCTCAAGATCAATCTCCTTCACCCTCTACATTAAAGGCTAATTACAATGTAGGGTATGACATCACTACTCAACAAGGTTATCATGGGTTAGGACTTCGCATTAATAAAAAAGGTATTGAGGTCCCTATAGATCCTCCTACACAAGTCACTAAGTGTGGCATATGTTTCATACCTCAAGATACTACTTTTCCTTCTTCATCACAACCAAAGCCTCCACTTGGAATTCTTTAACCAACACTATCTATTGACACGTCCCCTCTTGATGATTTGTTGGCTTTGCCTAAAAGAATCTTTTGGAGAATTAAATATGATTCTAGAATCTAATTTTCTTACAAAAAATTTCCAAATAATCCAAGGCCTATTAATGGTGAATTTATCTATTTTTTTCATCATAGCAATAAACACTCTCTTGCGGATTGTGTTGAGTTTAGACAATTTGTTCAAGATTTAGTTGATAGATATCTTCTTTATTTGCCAACGAATCTTTTACTTTTTCTTGATATCATAAAAATACCTTAGAATCTCTCTTTTCCTATTATGTTTATCTCCATTATGTAAATTTATTATCTTACATTATTGGGGACTCTTTGCTTTGCATAATGTGCATTGTGAGCATCATAGTAGGAAGTGCTCCTTGTAATGTCCCGCCAGGGAACCCAGGAGAACTTAACCTAAGCATGCAACTAATTTTGAAGAAAGATTTTTTTTTTAAGTGTTAACAATCAACAACATCAAAGTTTTACAATGTGGAAGCAAAACAAAGAAATAAACAACTATCATAGGTAACAACTCTCAAGGGTTCCTTGACATAGATTACGAAAGAATAATAATTAATTTAGATAAGATATAGTTATGCATCCCGAGAATACATCTAAAAGATAAATACAACATCATATACATGAAAACTTAAATACAATTGGCACCATAAGGTAACCATAATAATCTGCATCCACTGCACATGTCGTAGGGTATGTAATATAATAACTGAAAAGAAGTACAACATGATATCTCTGAATATCTGATACAATGATACAATGCCACAAGAAGAAGAATAACAAGTACACATCCTCATAAATGAAGATCAAGAAAGAACAAGTGCCACATGGATCATCCAGCCTTGGTGCATGAACGTCAGAATCTCAAATGGTAAAAGAATCACCACCACCCGACCTCGTGAACTTAAATGGTCCACTCCCACCGTACTGAGGAGATAACATCAGATCCCACTCAGATATCAAACAACAACAACAACCAAGGAAGAGGTCCTAAAAGCTTCTAAATCAAAGGTACAAAAAGTATAACAAGGTATAACATACTCTACCAGAGGCAACCAATACACGTAGGAAACCTAAGATGCATACAGGAAGTGTCATCACACAAGCCAACTCTAAGGTTAACCTGGTAGTATCTTCAGACCCCGGTTCCCTAGTGACTCTATGTGGTTATAGTAACCTCTCGTGTAGACAAGGTACTACCTATGCCATATACAATCCATAAAGGCGGCAAGCATCCTCTCACTCCCATCCTAGTCAAACTCAATTGGGAACTCGGGCATGGGTGAGGCACATAATATCTTATTAGGTTCATTTTAAATTCTCAATGTTTATTAATTATCACTTATTAAGCTACTTGTAATAGGATCTCCTGGTAACCACCTCCGGGCTCCGGCACCAATTACAAGCCACTTCCTCTTTGACACTCAGATGACCTACCCTAGGGTTTCACAAGATCAAAATGAACTCTGAGTTAACACAACTCATGAATCTCCACAACTAGATCCCATGCAAGACCAGAAACCATCAGGAACAAACCCACCTAGGGTTAGAACATCTCATACAATCTAACAGAGTATGCAAAGCAAACAAAAGACAAAAAGATAACCAAAACCTGCCTCTGGATTATACCCCAAAAGACAACTACAACCCCTAAAAATCAATCCAAAACAAATTGCCCAAGGGCATCTAAAGTCTTCCCGACAAACCATGTTTGCTAGAGATTGCATCACTTATATACACAAGAATATACAATTCCAAATTGACAAAAGATCATATTTCATCCTAATACTTAAATCAGATACAATCAATCAAAAAGCATTACGAAACTCATCTAGCTTTTAAATACATCCCGTAAATAAATATTCTAACTAAAGCATGATTTATCCAATTAGATTTATAATAAAAAGAAAATTAAGTTGAAATTAGATTAAACTAATTTCCTTTAATAAATACATAATTCAAATATTAAGATAACTAATTTTAATAAAAAGAATTAATGTTTTAAAAATAAATAAAATTATCTAACTTACCAAACGAATTTATTTTAATAATAAATAAATTCAAAAAGAAAATTAATATACAAAATTAATTAATATCAAACATTAATTAAGAAGTTACCAATTTAATAAAATAGAATTTAAAAAGAACTTATTGCAAAAATTAAAGAAAGGTGTTTTGTTTATTTTACGAGGGACCGCACCACACTGTGCGACAGTACCCCTACAAGTACTACCGCACGATAGCCCCCTACAGGACTATCAAGGGACAGTACCCTTGGGTACTACCGCACGGTAGCCCTCGGGCACCGTGGACAGGGTTTGGGGGGGGAGTTAATAGCCCCTCCAAACCTTATTAAGTTAATTTGTTTTTTTCTGTTTTAAAAACTTTTTCAAATAATATTTATATATATTTTATCAAAAATTCCATATTTTGATAAATATATATATTATTTTGCTTTAAAAAGAAAACCATTTCAATACCAAAGTTGGTATTAAATATATATATATATATATAAATGTTAATCACAAATAAAAAACCACAAATGCAAATATTCCATTAACATGAATATTATCTCTACAAGTTTCTCAACAAGATCAAAACCCTAATCCATCTGGGTTTTCTAACAATTCTTCTATAGATTCACAAAAAAAACCTTCATTGCTTTCATAATAGATAGGCAAAAATATTCAAATCGAATTGCATGAAATTTCACATCTTTTAAAGAAATTCAACAAGTAATAAATAACCCAAAACTTCTCATACATCCAAAACCAGCAAGCACGAGGAAGACACTCTACAAATTCCTACAGGAATCCGAAAAAGAATAACCATAATAAAATCAAAACCTACCTCAAATCAATTATACAGATTCGACAATGTCCAGAATGAAGAAATAAAATCCAAGCTTTTTCGAAGAGCTCTCTCTCCAAACTTGTCTCCAAATTTCTCCTCCAAAATTGTGTAATTGAATAATGGCTAAACCCTCAACACATAAAGGAAACTCCTTTCACATGCAAGAGTTCAAACTCGACTCCAAGAGAGCTTTGCATGAAAATAAAATATAGTTTATAGTTTAGTTTCAATTGAACTAGATTCTCCTCTCCACTTCGACTTTTGTTGAAAGCACATAACCAAACTTAAACTAATATTATTAATTTAATTTCATTCAATTATGAATGTGCAACTTAATGCATCTAAACAATTAAAAATTAGAACATTTAGTTTAACAAAATTACCACATGCTAAATTAACCCTTAATTTAATAAATACATTTTAATTGAGCATAGGTTAATTTTATGATTAAATATTTCAAAGGTGAAGATATTTAATTAATTCTCATTAATTAAATATTTCAACCACACCCAAAAATTGCATATAATTAATTTCCAATTAATTTATTGCTTCTACTATACAATAAAAATAATAATTACATTTATTTAATTACCAATTAAATAATATCCATAGCTAAAAATAGAATGATCCAAATACAGAAATTACACCAAACACCACAAAACCAAAGAATCAAAAAGACCTAAAGACCCACATTCATACTCAAGGACAAGGGTATAAACTCATGCGTAATTGGACGAGTTTAGAAAGGTGGAAACACATAATCTTGTCCCCTACTTTAGGACAATATTTGGCTTAGGTTAGGATTTGGAACTGAATATTATCTCCCCTCTTTTACCATTGAGATTAGCGATAGGGCGCGCTCATCCTGACAATTTAGGGAAGTCGATGCCCAGTACCTGCAAACCTGCATAAGAGACAAGCATGTGCATATATATATAAAGATATAATAGACAATGGCGAAGATTGGCCGATCGTGTGGATCTCGCAAGCAAGTAACTACGACTCCATCCCTCAAGCACATATATAAAAGCATACATGAACACCATACACATGCAAGTATGGGGTAAGTATAATCATCGTTATAAATAACATTTCGAAACAAGTATAACATCATCATAAATAACAGAAAATAAATGAGTCAATATAATCATCATAAACATCCATTTATTAAAGATTCACCATGAAGTGACATATATCTAATAATCATAATAATACTAAAATATCAAAGCACACATACAAGTGGCCTAAAAGAGCTTGGCAAGAATAACGGAAAAGCAAACTATGGAGGGGTACTACACTCCTTGTTTCCTCACCTAGGGGTCAAGGTCTCTTTATCTCATTTTTGTTCTCCTCTCAAAGGATCCATTATCTCTTCATTGTTTATATATTTTATGCTATGGTGTCCTTCTATACATGGACTTGTTTTGGGATTGATATCCTTCTCTATAATCTCTTCCTTGTTTGGAAGTGTACATCTTGTATAATTGATTTATCTAGTAAGTTGATATAATGTGGCATTCTTAGGATTTTTCCTCTCTTCATGGCCTCTTAATGGTTTGTATTATTTTATGATGGAACATCCTTTTTGGTATGAGATTATTTTTTTCATGCAAGATACTTACATATTTTTCATGCTTCAAAGGGCATGTCTATTATAAAATAATCTTCCATTAAGGGGCTCATTTTTGTCTCTTTTGAAAAACATTCATCTTCTCTCCCTTTTTGTTGACTTGTTTCTCTTATAATATGATGTTCTTTCTTGCATAAATATGTGTCTTACATTATGATCTTCTCTTCAAGATTTGTATCCTACCTTGCAACTTATTTTTTCTTCAAAGTGCATGTTTATTATAAGGAAACTGACACTAAGGGTGTACAATATGTATTATATTTGCCTTTTCCTTCACACTTCAAGGGAAAATTTCCATATGATCATCTTCCTCTTTCTTTCTAAGGATCTACTTTCCTTAGTATAGTGGTATTTTTTTATCATGTAACGTTCTTTTCTTATAAAGAATTGTTTCATTTTGATTTGGAATTCTCTCTTATGAAGGAGGTGCGAATTCGTTATCACAACCTCTTCTTTATTTGCAAAAATATGTTTATTATAAACAAATTCCCTTACTTTGGGTCTTATAGTATGTTATTCTTCACCAAGAATCCCTTTTTCACCTAGTAATAGGGGGTTAAAAGGGTGCATTCTTGTTCTCTTCCCCTTTTTGTCTTGAAGATTTTGTATTCATTTAAGAACTATTCAAGGTAGATGCCTTGCAAACAAGATCTCTTCATTTCAAGGATTTCTCCCACTTGTAGATATCCTTTCACGATTATCTATTTTCTTATCTAATAAGATTTTTTCACTATTTGCTAAGCTTATGGATTACATTGTTTCTTTAATGATATCTTCTTGTTGACAAACGTAGGTATCCTTGTTCTCTATTCCTTATGATGCCACCTATGTTTGCATCATAAGGAGGGAGGTATACATGTGGCATCCCTTGTATTTTATGTAGGCTTTTTTTCTTATTTGATCCCTAAGGAGATAATGCTTTCCTTAGGACTGGTCTTCTTTTTTTTTCTTTTTGGATCCCTAAGGAGACAATGCTTTCCTTAGTAATGATCTCATTTTTTATTGATCCCTTTGGAGAAAATTCTTTCCTTAGGCCTGATCATTTTTTAGGGATCTACATGGAGACAATTATTTCAATAAGACTAATCCCCTAAGCCACTCCTAGCTCAAAAAAATTTTAAGCCACCCCTGAGCGTAAAATTTCAAGACCACCCCATGTGCAAAATTTTCAAGGTAGAATTGACTAGCATAACACGACTTGCTAGACCATAAATTATCCTTCCTCTCTCTCTCTAGGATGAGTGGAACTAGCATAACACAACTTTCTAAAATTTCTACTTTTCTTCTCTCGTGGAGCACCTAGTATAGCACAACTTGCTAGCCCGTTGGATTCATGGTCTCTCTATCTTTTCTTTCCATGCTCACATAGCTATGCTAGTGGGTTAGATCATGGAATTTTGCTCATTTTTGGTGGTGATCTTTCACTTTTTATGTGATCACTTATGCTCTTGCAGTAGCTTTCCAAACATGATATTAGTGGATGGGACATGCATGATCGAGGTCTCTTCTACTAGTTTATTTGGAGTTATGGTTTGTAGTTCTAACCCTCTTTTGTGTCTTGTGTCTTGTGTCTTTTTCTTTTCTTTTTTTACCCTCGTGCATGGATGTTGAGTTGATATCCTTTGTTTAGGGGCTTGCATCCTCAAACTTAGTGATGTCTTACCTCTTTGCAATTCACCCATGATCATATCTCTCTCTCTTTTCCTTCTCTCTTTCTTACTTTATTGTGAGCGTGAACTTGTCTCATACTCCCATTAAAGTGGGGTTTAAATGTTTAGTCTTAAATTGTAATCACCTAATTTGTGTACAATTTAAGGATTATTTTGGGTCCACTTTAGTGCCTTTATATGGTAGGACATCATAGGAACTTGATGGATACCTAAATTTAAATGTGGGTCCTCCATTCCTTCCAATCTTGCTCAAAGTCGAGGCTAACCCTTACTTCTAAGAGTGTTTATCCATTTTTCCTCCAATCCCATAATTTATTTCATCACCTAGGCCCTTTAGCCCTATTTTTCATCTTTGTAATCTACCCCGATCTTGGATTGATTTGTACTCATAAATCTTGCGCGTACCATATTCCTCTGGCACCCATTTCAAATATAGGCTCATTCTCCTAGGTACAGAACACCATTGAAATTTTTTCCCTAGGGATTTGAGCCCAAATTTGGCCCAGTGGTCTGTGCTAGGGTTTTGGAGAGAAATCAAGTCTCGTGGTCGGCCTGCTTAATTTTAACTACCCCAAAATAATGTGAGATGTATATAAACACTCTATCTCTCCTAATTTTTGCATCTATTATCTATTATTAGAAACTATGATCGATATTTGACAAGTGTAGCCATTATTGTCAAATCAAGCTATTAAGTGCAGACAAGCAAAATAAGCAAGAAAGAGCCATCAAGTTTCAAGCATTCAAGTATCCATTCCTCTCAATCAATCAAGGTGTTTTCCTTCCATAGATCTAGATTATTTCCTCATTGGAAGCCAATAAAAGGAGTTTTCTATCAAGGAAGGAGATCCTCATTCATTAACTTTCAATCAAGACTTCTATCTCTTCTCCTCAATCAAACATTGTGGAAAATTACATCTATTCAATGAGATTTTTTCTTTCATAGTTTCTTTTTTGAGTTTTTGTGTTTAGTCAAAGCTATTGTGATGCAAGAGCATCCAGGGTGTAAGAGCAATCTTGCGTAACCCAAAAATATTGTTTGGTTTCAATAAGGGCTATCTTTGGATAGGGTTACTATTTTTAGTAAGTTCTTCATTTGAGCATGAATTGCTTTGTTTTATTTCTTGAATGTTCATTTTGGATATATAAGCCTATTGGTAAAGTTTAATGGCAGGATCAAGTTTGATTTTGAACTTATTCCATTTTATGTTTTGGAAGGATGATAAAAAATTTGAACTCAGTTTTGAAGGCTTTAGAGGCTCTGAAAAGGGGTCAAATTTTTATTGTTTGGTGCTTTCCAAGTTAAGGGAATAGAACACTCTATGCCATTTCCAAAATAAGGTCATAATAGCCAATCAACACAATGGATCACAAGTTATATTTTTTGGAAGTTGTGCCTTCAAGACTAGTTTTAATACAAGCAAAAAAAAGAGAAAATTCACTTAAGGCAAGAAATTGAACTGCTAGGCACCAAAATGGGAAAATTTGACTTTCTAGAGTATTCTAAGGAAGTTAGTTGTGCTACATATATAGGGCTATAGAGAAAATTTAGGGTTAAATTCTAGAAGTGTAGATTGTGGCTCTGTCTTGCAAATTATTGTAATGAAAATGCCCATGTGGTTGTAGCATGTTGTTTTTCTAAATATTGTAATGCCATTTCATTGAGGATAATAGAAATCAAGTGTTTTTATTCTTGCCAATAATTTGTTCTTTCAATTTTCTATTTATTTTCCTATTGTGTTATGTGTGTTTGGTTAAATAAGGGGAGTACCCTTTATCAAGTGGTATCAGAGAAAAATTCCTAAGTGTGTAGACAAATTGTCAAACATGAGGCAATTTGTACCAAGACTATGGTTGTGGGTCTAAGAGATAAATATAGAAAATGCCTCCATAAAGGAATTGCAGTGGGAGAATCACAAGTGTGATAGAAGAGGGTTTTAGAGCCCTATAGAAGAAAGTGAAAGCACTATAAGAGGAGTTGCGTAGAGGAACCGATATCAGGACAAGAGATGCAAGTGAGGATAAACCTCAAGAAGGACAATTTAAAAAAAAAAGTAAGGAACTGTTAAGGATCCTGATGAAACTAAGTTTTTTAGGGCCATTTCCAAGATTGAAAAGAGACCCAAGATTGAAGTTTCTGCATTTTCTGGAAATCTTAAGCCAGAAGATTTGATCCATTGGATCAATGATATGGAGGAGTACTTTGAGCTTGAGGAAATAGAAGATCTTGAGAGTGTTAAAGTTTCAAAGGCCAAGTTGAAAGGTCATGTTAAAATTTGGTGGAAAGAGATTCAACTGGAGAGAAATTGAAGAGGAAAGGAGAATATAACAAGATGGGATCGGATGGTGGGCAAACTTAGAAAGAGACAGTTTATTCCTATTGACTATGATCTTGATTTATTGAAGAAATTACAAGGGTTGAAGCAAGTAGGAAAACTTGTCCAGGAGTATACAGAGGAGTTCTATAGGGTTCTTATCAAAATAGGTCATTCAAAATCTAACAAGGAGAAGGTTGTGCATTACATAAGTGGGTTGAGATCGAGTATTCAAGAACAGTTGATAATAGTAAGAATGTCTACCATTGAATATGCATATCAATTTTATTTGAAGGTAGAATAAAAATTGAACAAGAAGTTTGAGAGTAGACAAACTAGAAGAGGTCATGGTGGACGATCTTATGGAGGCTGAAATGAAGATCAAAGGAAGAATGATGACTCTGGTAGCAGTCAAAATCAAAGGGGAAATAATTCCTAAAATAGAAAAGGTCAAAGAGCAAGAGGAAGATGGAAAGGACCAAGAAGGGGAGGTTTTTGTGGGATGTGTTTTCATTGCAGAGGACATAGAGCTTATGAGTGTCTCCAACATCAAGGAAGAACAAATAGAAGACCAGACCGCAATGCACGAGTTGCACATGTAGATGAAAATGCCAAGTCATCACATTATGAAGATGTTGAAAAGGGAGAGGTCCTTATCACCAAAAGAGCCTTGCTAAATGATGAGAAGGAACCTACGCAAAGGAAGAATTTGTTTCACACAAGGTGTAAATGTAATCCTAAAGTATGCAATGTCATTGTTGATAGCGGTAGTACTAATAATATTTTTTTAGAGGAAATGGTGGATAAATTGAAGTTAGAGAGAAGAAAGCATATGAATCCCTATAGGATTTCTTGGTTGTGGAAGGATCACAAGGCCTTGGTCAATGAACACGTTCTAGTAAAGTTCAA
This sequence comes from Chamaecyparis obtusa, assembly GCA_027943335.1. NCBI lineage: Eukaryota > Viridiplantae > Streptophyta > Pinopsida > Cupressales > Cupressaceae > Chamaecyparis > Chamaecyparis obtusa. The sequence goes on from BSBK01008118.1 coordinate 108,019, forward strand.
AATTAGAAACTATCATGATGAGGTATTGTTTGATATTATGCCTATGGATGCTTGTCATCTGTTGTTAGGGAGACCGTGGAAATTTGATTGTCATGCAGTATAGTATGGGTATGAAAATACATATTCCCTAACAAAGGATGGAGTCTGACACAAGATAAAGCCATTGAAGGAAACAAAGGAAAAGGTATGTAGTAATGCTAGAATATATTAAGTTGATGGAAGGAAGTTTGTAGAAGGCATGAAACATGAACATATGTGTTTTGATTTAATTCTAAGAGTTGATAAAGATGAAGTAGAAGATGTACCTATAGAAGTTGCAGATTTGTTGGATGGGTTTTAGGATATTGTATCTGATAATGTACCTGATGGATTTCCACCAATAAGAAAGATTAGTCATTAAATTGACTTGATTCTTGGAGCCGGTTTTCCAAATAAGGCATCCCATAGGATGACTCCAATAGAAAGTGAAGAGTTGAACAAACAAGTGCAAGAGTTGTTGTAGAAGGGGTTGATTCGAGGGAATTTGAGTCCATGTGTTGTAATAGTACTACTAGCACCAAATAAAAATGGAGAATGGAAAATGTGTATAGATTCTCGAACTATTAATAAGATTGCTATCAAGTATCGGTTTCCCTTGCCAAGGATGGATGATATTATGGATTGCTTGAGTGGAGTTGAGTACTTCACAAAGATAGATCTGAAGAGTGGATATCACCAAATTAGGACTAGAGAAGGAGATGAATGGAAGATAACCCTCAAGACAAAGTAGGGCTTGTATGAGGGGTTAGTCATGCCTTTTGGGCTAATCATTGCACCAAGAAAATTCATGTAGCTTATGAATGAGGTATTGAAATAATTCCTGAGTAAGTTTGTTATTTTTTACTTGGATGGTAGTTTAATCTTCAATGATGTATTGAAGGGGCATATAATGAATATTTGTAGGGTCTTTGAGAATTTAAGAGAAGAAAAGTTGTTGATTAACTTGAAGAAGTGCAATTTTGTGGAGTTAGTGTACCTAGGATTTGTTGTCTCTGTGGATGGTAAACCCTAAAAATGTGAACCCTAAAAAAATGAAGTTGTCATGGCTTCCTAGGAATATTAATTATTGAAAACAACTCTCAAGAAATGTAAACCCTCTCCCTTTTGTCCAAGTTCTTCAAAAATGATTTAAATGTAACCAAAAGAAAATTTGTAACTATTAACATAATTTATGATAAGGATGGTGAGTATAAAGGTGGTTACTTTGGTGAAAATGTGGGTGCTTTTGGATCTTTCTAACTAGGGGGCTTTTGGTCAAATGGCTACCTCCAATGACAAAGGTAAAGATCTCAAAGGCAAAAAATAGGTTCAAGAGGATGATGAAAATGACATATCTTCCAAAGAAGGCTTCATTCCTATAAAGGATTAAGTGATAAATCATATAGTGAATATGAGATGGAAGAGGAGTACATTCAAAAGAGGGTAATAACAATGGGGAGGAAAGGAAAATGTTGATAAAAAAAGATATGAAGAATGAATTGAAGTGGATCAAGTTGAGGATACAAGAAACCAGACAAAGGAGAACTTAGACGTTTTCAATTCTCATAATATTGTCATGAGACTATTACTAGCCTAAAACTGGATCTAGATTCTAAGGTTGAAAGATCTAACAAGATATAGAAATTTAAAGAAATAGAGAATATTGTAAGTATCGTCATCTCTATTACTGATGGCATCATGAAAAAAGTAATCATGGGTATTGTGTTTGGTTAGGCTAAAAAATTAAAAACAATTGAAGAAGACATGGAAGGGCTCCAAAAGACAAGGATTGAGGAAATGACAAGAACAAGATAGCCAACGCTAGAAGGAATAAGTCTCTTATTGCGTTGATGGAGAAACGGGACCTAATCACTAGTCTTAGAAATTGATATTTTTCTACATTACTATTCTTATGTCTATTTTATTATGAGTTAAAAATAGTTTTTTGATATTGGCCCACATGCCTCAATGGTTATTATTATTTATAGATTATATTATGGGTTGCTTTAATTATATATTGTTTATAACTTTATGTATTAACTCTCATACTTATGACAAAGTTATTTTCAAACTACTCTTCACATCTTTGCTTCAAGTTGTTAGTTATCCTGATTGGGTAAACATGGTGGGGAGAAGACTATTGGTATTGCAATATTGGCCACAGGTCTCACAAGATTTGTGAAGCATGGACATAGAATCAATCTTAGGTACATTGGGCACCATCTTTGACTCCAGCAAGGAATGTGGTGAAGGGAAAATGGTAGAAGCTTGGGCTACTTTCAAATCATCTGTAATTCATGATAATTTTGCAACTATGAACAAATTTTATGATAACAATGAAGACTTCTTCCCAAGTGGAGAGAAGAGAATGATAATGGACTTTTTCTTTATACTAGTGTTGGTAGTTGTCAAATTTAAGAAGTTTAAACAGTAGGAGCTAGGATGTTGATCCTCCTCTCCTTTTTTGTGGGTCTTCTCTTCTCGTAGGACTTATGTTCCTCTATTTGTTATTTTTTATTGTTTTCAGGATGCTTGCTATGTCTTCATTCATCCTCCTTTGAGAAGCACTATAGCTACTTATGGTTTGTAATATTGCTATCAAAGGTTGTTTGTGTTCTATTGAGGTATGGTGAAAACATTCTTACCATTTTATGTACTATCCTCCAACACTTACAAGCATCATGTATTCATTTTATGTTGTGTTTCAGGTGAAGTGTTGCAACTCTAACTCTTGTCATATTACTATTATGTGTATTTTCTATTATGCATTATTTTATTACTCTAATATAATATACGTGTCATGTGTTTTGCCCCAAAAAAAACTTCATGATACAAATTTATTAGTTGATTAGTAGTTAGGCATCTTTGGTGGTTGTCTTGTATGTTTATTTTTTGCTAGATCTTTTCTAGCCTATAATGTCCTAGTTCCGCTATTTTTTGTCTATGGGATCAGGGCCCTTCCCTACTTATACAATAAAAAAACTAAAAAAAATTTGATGCAATCTCCTTATTTATTTTAGTTTATTTTTTATGGAGGTATCCCCGCAACCTAGCCTAGTGTCCAACACCCTGTATTTTGGGTACTTGTGTGAGGTAGGTCGAAAGTAATCCCCCTCACATGTGAGATCCTCTGCCTGCAAGTTGTCTCACCTCTTTAAACCGGGAGTAGAGTCAAACCTGAGACCAATGGAGAGAAATCTCCTTATTACTCAAAGGGACCTTTATACCTCACAAATATACCGCTAGAGGTAGGTTATATAACTAGGTAGTCTTAATGAATATTGTAATGGGTACATTATAAAGGTAGATTTAGGGAACAAAAAAATAGTTACAACTTAGCATGGGTACATTGAAAAAATATCACATGTACAGAATAACGATTGAATAATAAAATTCATGCCTAGATTTTAAATCGACAAGATGTTGCTAATATGTTAATTGTCTAGTCCACAAATTGTGCAAGATATATTTGGTGTTGAGAATATTTCTTTAAATTAATTTAATTTTTTGGATGTCTACGTAGATATTGACATCAATTCTTTAAATTTTCTCTATATGATACATCAAAAAACTAGACCATGTTGCTTGTTTTCTTTCTAAAATGGTGTGTGGAAAAGGGAATTTTCCACACTTAAAAGAGGGACAAATTGGCCCAACGCCAGCTCATGTGTACTAGTGCTCTGGTTAGCTAGGGTAATCAAGGACACTAATTGACAAAATAGAACTTAAGACTAAAAATAATGCAATGTGGAATAAGGAAACTAAATTAACTAAGTGATTCTAACAAATAAAGATATTTTGATTACTAGAAATGAAAAGGCTAACTGTCAAGATTAATTGCCTAGCTTTGTGAGCTCATTGTCCTAGACGACAGCACAAATCTAGGACTACAATGCAGATATAGGACGACAAAGTGGCATGTGTACATCCTATGTGAACAGTGTACAAAGAGCAAAACAAAATATCAAGACACTATCTTAACAAAACATAAGACAATTATTCTAATAACAAGAAATTTAAAAAAAAAGGCAATTGCACTATAGGAACAATTGAAACAAAAGAAAAAAAGGGATAGAGAGGTTACAACAAAGGAGGTAGAAGAATCCCAAGATTTCCCACTCCTATGAAACCTTCACAAAAGCTAGACAAAGCAAATGTTGTGGTTGTTTGGAGACTTACCTTAGTCAAGTCTCATTTTTGGTGTTTCCACCTCCACAATAGCTAGATACATAGATAAAAGTTGGTGATAGATAACTAAAAGATGATAGACAAATGATAATATAAGTAACAAGACTATGATCAAGATAACATATGATATGCTGGAACAAAAATTAAATGGAATGGGATGAGGAAACTCCCCTTTGAAGCCATGAAGCCAAAGCTCAATGGAATGATGGCAAGATGATGACAAAGGTGAAGTTGTGATGTTGTGAATGCCAAGAACGCTATGTAGAGTTGTCCAAAAGCCAAGAATTGGCATCCAGTGCAAGAAGCAACTCAAGAAAGCATGGAGGAGTTGTGAGATTGCCAAGAGAGAGCCAAGAGAATGCCCAAGAAGCGTGAAGAAGGACAAATGAAGCTCCAAAATGAAGTTTTAAGTCTAACCATTCTCAACGCCAATGGATGGTGTTAAGAGGTGTTACACTGTAGGGATGGTAGTTGTAACATCTCAATGGCAACCTATGTGCCTGCAAATTTATGAGATGAATGTGTACCACACAAACATCTCTATTGTGTTTGAACAAGGAAAAAACAAAGTGGATGGAAGGACGTAGAGGCTTACATAAAAAAAAATTCCCAATTATGATAGGAGCATTATGCAATGAGGAATTACATGGAATGCAATTTACAACACTACAAGGTGACAAATTTTATGATTTTACCCTATTATATGAAATTTATCTTATTTTACTTCAATGGTATCTTATAATCAAATTTTTATTTCATTTTTAAACGAGTACATCTTACCACTAATCATTTATATCATTTCTTACTTGTTTACTTCTTATACACCATTTAACTTAATTTTATGTAATGACATTTGGTCCATGACTACTTTAGTTTTACCAATACTTTTCTCACACTAGAGACAACTATATGCCCCCATTCCTTCATCTTTCACAATTATACCATATAATCTATATATTGGGTCAACAAATTTATGTGTGGCTATTAATTCATTTACAAGTCAAATCAAATCTATGATAATGATATTCACTCAATTCAATTGGGAGAATCATGTCTATTTTCAAGTCTCTATAAGAAATTGAATTGGGAGAATTATGTCTATTTTCAAGTCTCTATCTTATATTATTTCATGATTGTATGTTTCATGGGGTCAATATGGACATAACTTCGTGATTTCCTCATACAGCATGATTATATTTTTGTCCTAAATTTACATGGCTTATACTTGTATGCCATATATAGGACAACTTATTAACAGCTTTATTAATGTCTCAAGTACTGAAATTCTTTCACATTATTTTACATGAGCCATCTCAATCACAATTTCATGACTCCATTTAATTTTATGGATTAACTCTATCACAACCCTCAAATTTATCTTTAAAAACTGTTCACATGTAAACTCATTAACTCATTAAAAAACAAAACAACCACAACTCCACGATTGATATAACTCATTTACACCACCCCTTTCACCTTTGCTACACAACCATTTATATATTTATAACTTAGATGATAACTATTTTAATATGTAATTACACTGTTTTTCATTGCAGTTACAACTAACCGTGTGTATAGAAGATATTACTCTAATAATATGCAATTATTTAAAAAATTCAAATTCAAAACATTTTAATTAAAAATTATACAGAATTGACAATTAAAAATTATACAGAATTGGGTACAGTCCTGAAGCCTTGTTACATTTCCAATGAACATAGAGTCCTCCCTACGTGGAAAAATTGCCAAGATATCATAAAGTTGGTCAAAGAAACCTGTCATCCATGTCCGTGGGCAGTAAACTGCAACCTGATTTTCTTTCTTTTGCTTAATACGAATTGAAATTTTACTTGTTAAAAGCACAATTGCCTTCCCTGACACAAAATTTTCCAATTATTTCTTAGTACATGGTAATCCTTACACAGTATTTGTCAGATTTTGAAGAAAGACTGAGTTGAATATTACCAATGAAACGTAGCTTTCTACCTGAAATTTTGCAGCAACCTTTGAATGTCGTTGTTGATTGACTACTTTGATATATCGATCAGAGTAAATTAGAAATAACCATTCCTTCATTCGTATGGTGTTCTCCTCCATGTTTAAACACCATGATACTTTTTTTCTATCAACCATTTTGAAGCAATTTAGGAATAACCAATTAAAAATAGAGTAAATCAGAATGCACAAAAATATTAAGAATTTCTGAGAGATGAGAGTATTATTGATATAATTTTTATTTTCTAAAATTAAATATATATGAGAGTAAAATATGTTTCTTTATATCAGATATTTTGACATGAATATTATTATTTTCTATATGTTTTTTTATTATAATCAGCAGTCTAACAAGGGGGCTAACCCTTTCACAACCACAGCCTGGAGACATCAAAGTGCACAACAGCACTAAAACAGGGGTGTTGGCTTTTACAGGCCATCAACAACTTATTAACAGAACACAAACAAAATAGGTGTTGTCAAAGACAAAATACAAAATAAACTAATACCCTCAAGAACTATTTTTCCTTGTGGGGAAGAATGTGAGTTGAAAGAACTATTTTTCTTGCGACGTCAAACAGTTGTCCAGGCGATGGTGTCCTTAGGATCCCCACCACATTAAGGAGCAACTAGTGAAACTTTGTTTGGGCATCATCCCCACCACATTGAGGAGCAATTAATGAAACTTCATTTGGGCATCATCCCCACCACATTGAGGAGCAACTAATGAAACTTCATTTGGGCATATGTTAGCATAATGGCCAGAGCACTGAGAAAGTTAAACAATCTCAGTTGAAGCTTGGAACAAAGCAGGAGTAGAAGGCAAAGAATGGTCCACATGGCCAAAGGGGGCCACACCAGTAGGAGCACGAGTGGTATCGACATGGTTTATTGCAAGTGTATCACCCAAATTTGCAACAGGGGGTATGACCCAGAGTTACAACAAGAGTCTCACCCAGATTTGCAACAGGGGTATAACCCGGATTTGCAACAAGAGTCTCACCCAAATTCGCAACAAGAGCATGACTGAGATTTGTAGCAAGTGCTTCATTCTCATCGTCAACCTATGAAGAGTCCTCAAAGGTGGAATGAGAGAGAGAGAATCAAAAGCTCAAACGATCAAATGATCATCATTTGCATCCTTCCACCAAGTAGAAGCACCTTTACGATGCCAAAGAGAACAGTTTGTAGCCATATGACCAATAGAGAATTGTTGTCATCGAAAGGGAAGGCCCTCGTAATCCAGCTACTGATTCCAAGACCTCTCCCCAACCATGAGCACCGCATCCCCAAAGGTGGTGCAGAGATAACCATGTCAACAAAAATGTGAGTGAAAGTAGAGAGGACTAATGAGGTTGTAGTTTCAATCACATTCAAAAAAATGGCAAATAGAGCTTCTAATGGCCTTAAAGCAAAAAATATCCCAAAAATGGAGTGGAAGATTGGGAAGACGAACCCCAAGTGCTTCAGTAAGAAGATTGAAGGAGTTGTCCAAGGTTTGACAGAAATAGGGTGATTTCTCCAAACCCACAGCTTGCTCAACACCAAATCATGATCTTCAAAAGAGGAAAATGTAGCAACAAAAAACCCTTTTGCACAAGGGAAAAGCTCAATGTTACCAGAGACTAAGGATTGCCAAGAACTTGTTACCCAACAATGAAAATCCGGAAGAGAAGGCCAAAGACCTATGAATCTACAGACCAACCCACAACCTTGGTAGAAATCCACATTATCCACCACATTTGGGCCACACACTACCATAGGAGAGGCCTTGCCACAATCAATAAGTCAAGCTATTACCTTTGGAGGAATAGTAGTAGCAAATTTGCAACATATGCATAGCTCCATCTACTAGCAGTAGTAGATTTTGAGGGGTGTGGAACCCCATCCTTAATAGCCCCAGAAGCAAAAATCCCTCCACCTCTAGCACTAGGAACAATAGTACCAACCTCAAACCCAAGCAGAGAAGAGGTTGAGGGATCAGCAATCATTGCCTTCCACTGCCCACCAGGGATGACAACAACCCAATGTTGGCAAGTGATGTTTTGGGGCACTAGGGATCACTTGAGGGTTGTCATTTATGGCAACACTGATAGGGAGGTTGGGAAGGAGCTTATCACAAGCCCTTGCTCTTAGGTTCACCTAGTAACCCTCAAGTGTATCCACCTACACCACTGACCTATAGGATGCCTTGAATGGCTCAATCCCCTGGTCTTAGGCCAAACCAATCTACCAAAAGTGATTCATCAACACAAACACAACTTCTTACTACTTGGCTTCTTCATGCACCTAGTGACAACTACGCTAGAATAAGGGTATTACACCTCCAATTGAACTAGGGAGCTTGCAGAGGCAAGGAGGTGTGGAAAAATGTCTTAAATAGTGCCATTACACATGTTTCAACCTTCACTTCACCCATTCTTCCTACCGATCTCATACTTCCTTTGTAAAATAGGGCTACAAGGAAGGGCTCAATTAGGCCTCCTCTCCGAGAAAGTAGGACTTTACTCCTGATTTCTTCCAAAGGACCTTGCAAACAAATTATGGATCCTTCCTATGTGAGGCAATATCTCATGGATTCTAGAGGTTTTGGGTCGCTCCTAGGCCGTACAACCCCCTTACTAAAAATAGGTGTTTTTAGTGGAGTTTAAGCCTATTCTTGATTCAGTGAAGTGTTTAATGGTTTTGATTGATCAAATGGATTGATCAACCCCTGTCCTTGCATCTAGATCTTGGCATTGACCATATCCAAGACCTCCAACTCCTAACATGCAGCTTCCATCTTTCCTCTGCAAGCTATTCCCCTTCTTCCTTCAATCCTTCCTAGTTGGGCTCACCATGGCTCGCCTAGGGCTGGATTGTAAAAATACCTTGCATGCATACCAGGTCCCCTCCTTCCATGTATGTTACATACATGGGGTCTACTCACTATCCCCAAAAGGCCGTACAGATTGGACAGTGGAATAGTGAGCTAGACCCTCATATTCTCAACTCACTTGGTAAAAACCAATGAACCAGGAACTTATTGAAAAATTAAAACTAAGCTAGAAAAAGATGAATAAACTCTAAACTAATTGCAGGAATTGAAAGTAGATCCACACACTAACACTACACATCCATCATGAGATCATATCTAAATCACTACTCTTCTCATTAATTCACTGTTCATAGAGATCTCCTCAAAAACTAGACTGTATACACTGCAAGATAGATCCTCCGTACACTATTGCTTCTAACCTCGGGATATGAGCCAAATATTGCATAAATAGTCTTAGGTTAGGCTTAGGGGAGGTTTAGAGCCCTTAAGCACTGATTAAGGACTTAGGCTTAATCCACCGAGCAACTTTTCAAAAGTTGCAAAAGTTGCTAAGCAACTTTTACAACCAAAATGACAACTTTTGACCTTGGCTTCCCAAATGGACTTAGGAAACTACCAAGGAGTCCTAGAGTATATCTAGGCTCAAAAACTCATGAAACTTCATTTCTAATGTTCAAACCTCATTATCTAAGCCTAACATCATGTCACACTTAACTATCCTATGGTAGGAGTATAAGACTTCCACCTCTACCTAAGACCAAAAGAAGGACTCCATATCCCAAATGGATCCCAAAACATGGTCCACATGACCTTAGGGAAATCCACACACATCACAAAGACTCAAATAAAATAAACAAAATTGAAGGTGCTCCTGCACCAAACACTTATGCTGGAGTGATCACATGATGAGAGATTCAGTACTAAAGTCACAGTCATAAAAATGACTAAGTCCAAAATCAGGGTAACAGGGTACAGTGCTACAGTTTTGGTCAACGATGTAATTTTATAAAGTATTATGGCTTGAGAAGCTAACAAAAGGTATTTTAGTATATGTATATACTTCAGTTAAGAGCGCATAAGTTTTGGTGATCAGATAAGCAAGATACAATGTTCGGAAGGTATGCGAAGACAATAAAATCAATATAACAGGGCATTTGAGAAGTTGCGGTGAATGCGGTAAGGTTACTTGGTATGGTAATGTGCTAAGTCAAGTGAATGGAGTATATTTCCGACTCTTTGGTAATATATGATTGCCGACTTCATTCTTATCCTTTACATAATTAATTATTATGTTTTGTATGGTATTTGTGAAGCCCACTAGATAGAAGTTTTTTGTATAAGTATAGAGTACTTTTGTGAAAGTGATTGTGGTTGTAATAAGAAGCATGAAGTAAGGTTGTGAATCTGATAGCAGAGATCAGATGCAAGATCAGTAAGGAGCAGAGATATAACTGGAACTATCTAAGCAAGATAACTGCTTGTATTGTTCATATCTTGAGAACTCTTTGTAACAAGTTTTGATTATAAGAGCAGTTTGCTCACCACCTTTAACCAGGTGTTTGATATACCCCTAACAGGGTTTTGTAATCCTTTAACAAGGAAATGTACTATGTAATCATCAGCTCCTGACAGGGCTAGATCTCCTAACAGGGATACAATATTTTAGTGCATAGTTGTGGGTATCATCCCCACCGGGGTTTTCCCTTAACATGGTTTCCTCGAAAACAAATCATGGTGTCATGAGTTATGTGTTATGCTTATATGTTCTTTTCATTTTAGTATTGTTTTGGTTTATTTATAATAAGTTTAAGTTTAAACTAAAATTCAATAATACTGATTCACCCCCCCTCTCAGTATTGCCTAATCCTAACAATTGGTATCAGAGCTATTGGCCCTTAGAGAGAAAGCCTAACAACTTAAGGGAGATCAGAATGGACTCGAAAAGTTTGCAAGAGAACATTGAAGCAGCACTTGAAGATTTGGACAAAGAAAAGGTTGAGAATGGTATACTGAAATTCAAACTGAGAAGAGCTTTATAATAATTTTAAGTTTAAACTAAAATTCAGTAATACCGATTCACCCCCTCCCCCCTCTCAGTATTACCTAATCCTAACAATTGGTATCAGAGCTATTGGCCCTTAGAGAGAAAGCCTAACAGCTTAAGAGAGATCAGAATGGACTCGAAAAGTTTGCAAGAGAACTTTGAAGCGGCACTTGAAGATCTAGACAAAGAAAAGGCTGAGAATGGTATACTAAAATTCAAACTAAGAAGAGCAAAAGGTTTCATCAGAAAATTAAAGGAACAATTGGAAGCCTCAAGAAATCAGAAACAAGATCTTATGGACAAGATCCAAGAAGATTCAGGCAATGATACATCAAATCAATTGAAGAGGTTGGAGCAAAAAAAAGAAGAGATCAATAGTTTGATGATAAAAGAGATTCAACATGAAAAGGATGCTAGGAACAAAATTGAAGAATCACTTAAAGCAGCAAATAAGCAGATAGGACAGATGAAGACTGAACTTGATCAGTACAAAGACAAATATCAAAAACTGGAGAAATATAATCAAATTATTAAAGGTGAACTCACTCAAGCCAAATTACACATTGAGAAGTTACACATGAGCAGTGACAAGATTGATGAACAAAGAGCAAGACAAAAGCCTAAAGGAGATATTACTAGAGTTGGATTCAATGAAGCAGAATGTTCTAAAACACAAGAAGAAACAAATGAAGCAAAAACTAAAGAAGGACCTACTCCTAAGGAAAGACCCACTCATAAAGAACCTAAAGAACAGTTCAGACCTTTTAGAGGTAGATGTTTTGAATGCAACAAAGTTAGTCGCATGAAAAGAGATTGCAGAAGTAGAGGTAACTCTAAACTCTTTACCAACTATTGTTTTAACTATTATGAATATGGACACAAGAAAGCATATTGTAGAAAACCAGATCAGTCTAGGTATAAACAAGATTATGTCAAAGAAGAAACAATAGCCAAGATCACATATCAAAAATGCAATAACTTTGGGCATACAGTAAGATACTGTAAGTTACAGACTAATCAAGATAGAAGGAGACCTCCTACTTGTTACAAATGTAACAACCTTGGACACAGCGAAGTTTTGCAGATATAATGAAGAGGACAACAGAAGAGGACCAAGAAGATCTAGTGAACCAAGAGGACCACCTCTTGTGGTTATAAGAAAGAATGTTGGTGACAATGGTAAGAGTCTTAATGAGTACATGGATGAATTTGGGAATCATTTCAAGAAATCTGAGAGCAAGGAGGATGAGAAGGTATGGCAAGTAAAAGTTTTAAACAAAGCAGTGGTTTAGGGAGAGACAATAGATGATATTGGGTCTTCGCATGATGAGTTCTTTGAAACATCAACCTAGAGGTTCGCATGGCCGTAAAGGGAGCATTGGACACAATGAACAGAATACATCCGGCCCCTGCATATGTGGAGTAAGCTCATGTGAGCTTAGGTATGATATGTACAGACACTAAGGAGTCTGTGGATGAGAGCACAGCACTTGGAAATTCACTTTCCGTGTTCGCAAGTTTTACACTGATTGAACGGCATGCGAAGTTGAGCTACCTGTGTTTAAAGCACATACTCAACTTGCGATGGATAAAAGGACTTGAAAGACCTCATTTCTACACCATTTGTTGATCAGTGTTTAAGGTGAGCAGAGTTGAGAAGATTATCAGTCATCTAGCAGAGTGATCACGTGATCGCGTAAAGCAAGTTCCGGATTCAGACGTGTTTAAGGTATTTAGACTCAATCTCCTAAAGAAGTTATGGATGCACTAGTATTTTATGTTGTGGATAGACCTAAGTATAATTTCAAAAGATATCCCTTTAAATCTTGTGAGGATAATCCAGAGGGAGCGTTTTTACAAACCTTCGTAGGTGTATTGCACGTAGAGGATATTAGGGCATACATACACTGCAAGTATGAGATCATTGGGGATGTAAACATATATAGTGATAACATGATAGAAGCAAATGGATCTATGATAGAAGAATTCAAACATTTGTCTGATCAATCCATCATTAAGCTAACCCTACTCACTGAATTCATGGAAGCTGAATGGTTTAAGATCATTCTTAGCAGAGTTCATGATCAGTTTGTTTGGATTGGAGATCAACCAGTTAAGATTTGTGCACAAATGATCCATGAAATTAAAAGCCTTGACAATGAAGGAGCCCTACCTGTATCAGAAAAGAACTTGAGGAAACAGGCAGAAACCCTAACCTATTCCAAATGGGATAAGAGGGCGATGACAGTCAATGACATCTTTCAACAAGATGTTACGCCGGTAGCAATGTTGTTGGGCTACAAACTATTTTCTAGTAGCAGACCAAATTTTTTATCTGTTGGAGTTGTAATGATGGCCTATAAGATGGTCAAAGAGAACAAGAAGTACAACCTTTGCGAAGTACTTGCACAACAGTTCCTTGAAAATGTGAAAGTGATAAAGAAAGATAAGACTAAATCATTTAGGTTTGGGTCCTTGTTAGTCCACATGTATATTCATATCATTCACAAATTTCCTGGCATGCACCCTAGAGCATGAAAAGACAATGAACCCACTGGACTTCAAATCTCAGAGAGCTATAGAAGACAGAATAAGGACTGGGTAGATGGAGAATTTTTTGGCATGATTAAGATATTACAAAGACAAATGAAAGAGAGGTACAGAATACCTAAGGAGTTAGTTGAAAGATATAAGGACACCATCTATTTCATGGTTGAAATTGATTGTGTGTGTTTGGAGGCAGTGGAACCAAGGAAGAAATGGTGTTACCCTATGGGGTATGAAGTCAGCTCTGAAGTTTTGACCATGCAAGTAGAGCATATATTGGCAACTGAGATAGACCCCACAAAGGAAAGATGGGGAACATACAGAGAGAAGTATTGAAAAAGTCAGAGAAGAGCAAGAAAAAGTTACAAGAAAGAGAACAATAAGTAAAATTGTTGAAGATATCACTGCGAAGGTAGGAATAACTAAAAAGCAGTTGATAGACATGAGACATAAGATGGAAGCATCCTCAAGCACAGCCATTGATGCTTCTGCTTCTTTAGAAATAGAGAAGACAGAAATACCTACTGTTGATATAGTTGACTTATCAGCATCCCAAGAAGAGGCAGCACAAGAAGTTGTGTCTGCAATCACACCCAGGAGATCTACAAGATCAAGCAAGCAGGATAGTCCTAAGGAGAAAGAGATAGAAGTGAAGAGAAAGAAGAAAGAGGAAAAGGTAGTTGAAAAAGTTGAAGAAACAACGCAGAAGGATCCACAAACCTTGTAGAAACCTGACCTCAAATCATTGCAGAAAAGAATAATAAAAGAAGGAAATCTAAAGACAGTGGACAGATACTATGAGAGATATAATTCTGAAGATCAAGCTATTATTGAAGACACAATAATTGAACACTAGTTGATCTTTAAGAAAAATCTATTAGAAGTTGAAGCAAGTATTCCTAAAGAGCTATACAGCAAACTGGAAATCGGGAAGCAATTGGCACAATCAAAAGATGAGAACATAAGAAACAAGGCTATGGAAGACATGCTACATGTTGTCTCTATACAAGAAAGGGAGAGGATAATAAAAGAATTAAAACCCTTACTAAGGACAAAGGCTAGACTACTGAAAATCATGGCTAGAAAATATGATGAAGTGATTGAGGACACTCAAAAGGCATTGGATCAGATCCTAATGAGTGATATGCCAAAGAAGACATCACCTCCTAAGGTCACCAAGCCTACATCTTTGGAACTAGGGGAAAGTTCTAAGGTAGCAGAAGGAAGTGAGCAAACTAGCATGCAACCAGACTTCTTTGTCTCCGGTGTGTCTGTGACCCTTGATACTCCGCATGATGTGAATGATCCATTTTTGGATAACTTGGACAGTGCGATGGAAGTTGAAGTCCAAGGACAGGTAGAGGAAGAGAAAACAGAGAAGAAACAAGAAGAGAAATCACAGGAAAGGAAGGAAAAAGAGACTAAAACAAAGAAAGTAGAGAAAAAACCAAAACCTGACACGTCTTCTACCTTATTGTTGGTAAGTATGGCCAAACCGGTAAGTGCTGACATAGATAGCATGGATGAGGACGAGCTTATGAGGATATCCTTCATGGCCTTCGCCAAAGCTAAAGAGAGATCAGTTCAAAAAGGTGACAAAAGAATAAAGGTAATGGCTAGGGCTGTAGAAACAGTAAACAAGCTACTTCCCTCACCGATCATCTTTCAGGAAAAGGATGAAGCAGAGAACCTTGGTACAGTATTGGATAGCTTTGATAGTCACTTTGACTCATTGCTAAAGACTGTAGAAGACAAGGTTGAGAGGAACTTTTTGGAGAAGTTGAGAGAAGTTTGCCAATCCGTCTCATGGGACTTAGAAATTCTCCAGGCTACCACTCTTAAGGTTAAGAGTTGTGTCGCACAAGGCAGGAAGGTTTATAGCTACTGCATAATTCCTTGCAAGCATGTAAAGAACATTGAGGAGATCTTAGCCAAGGATAGGGCTACTCTTGATAGTCTGATGGACAGTTGTGAATCATCTTCACAAACTGTGGCTGAATTGAACAAAGAAACATCCAGACTTTTGGACAAAATAAGTGTACTGGAAGATTTACAGCTACTGCATAAGTCCTTGCAAGCATGTAAAGAACATTGAGGAGATCTTAGCCAAGGATAGGGCTACTCTTGATAGTCTGATGGATAGTTGTGAATCATCTTCACAAACTGTGGCTGAATTGAACAAAGAAACATCCAGACTTTTGGACAAAATAAGTGTACTGGAAACAAAGAAAGGGAGAGTTACAGACAAATTTGGCTTATTAAGAAGCCTACTAACCCCTAAGCTTACAATGCTGGAGTCACATCTTTTGGAGATGGAAAAGGTAGAAGGCTCAATGATTGTGCCTACAGAGCTAAACGCAGTAGAGACAGCATTATTTGCACTGAATGGATTAATCCATGTCAATGAGCTACTATTAAAATCATGGGCTGAGGAAGTAAAGACCTTGGAAAACTCCTTCCAATATGTCTTAAATCTGGTAAGTAAGCACTAAATCCTTTTGTGCTTAAGTTTTGAAATGTTGAATGTACCTTTGACATTGATGTCGAAGGGAGAGGAAGACAAAGAAAAATGAGGAAGAGAAAGAAAAGAGTAGTATGTAGAAAAAAGTTTTAAAAAAAGGATATATAAAACAAAAAATTAGAAAAGAGAAAAAGAAAATAAGAGAGTTGTATTGTGACACTTAGTCATTTTTCTAAGTGTTGACCATCAATGCCAAAGGGAGAGATTGTTGGCAAGTGATGTTTTGGGGCACTAGGGATCACTTGAGGGTTGTCATTTATGGCAACACTTATGCTAGAGTGATCGCATGATGAGAGATTCAGTACTGAAGTCACAGTCATAAAAATGACTAAGTCCAGAATCAGGGTAACAAGGTACAGTGCTACAGTTTTGGTCAGTGATGGAATTGTATAAGGTATTATGGCTTGCAAAGCTAACAGAAGGTAGTTTAGTATATGGATATACTTTAGTTAAGAGCGCATAAGTTTTGGTGATCAAATAAGCAAGATACAGTGTTTGGAAGGTATGTGAAGACAGTAAAATCAGTATAACAGGGCATTTGAGAAGTTGCGGTGAATGCAGTAAGGTTACTTGGTATGGTAATGTGCTAAGTCAAGTGAATGGAGTATATTGCTGACTCTTTGGTAATATATGATCGCTGACTTCATTCTTAACCTTTACATAATTAATTATTATGTTTTGTATGGTATTTGTGAAGCCCACTGGATAGAAGTTTTTTGTATAAGTATAGAGTACTTTTGTGAAAGAGATTGTAGTTGTAATAAGAAGCATGAAGTAAGGTTGTGAATCTGAGAGCAGAGATCAGATGCAAGATTAGTAAGGAGCAGAGATATAACTAGAACTATCTAAGCAAGATAAGTGCTTGTATTGTTCATATCTTGAGAACTCTTTGTAACAAGTTTTGATTGTAAGAGCAGTTTGCTCACCACCTTTAACCAGGTGTTTGATATACCCCTAACAAGGTTTTGTAATCCTTTAACAAGGAAATGTACTATATAATCATCAGCTCCTAACAGGGCTAGATCTCCTAACAGGGATACAATATTTTAGTGCATAGTTGTGGGTATCATCCCCACCGGAGTTTTCCCTTAACAGGGTTTCCTCGAGAACAAATCATGTCATGAGTTATGTGTTTTGATTACGTAAAAACAGGTTTTGAAAGGACCCGAAACCTTTTACATCAAGATTACAAGATAAGCTTTAAAGATCCAACGGAAACAAGTGCATCAGCACCAAAAAGAGACACCAAAAAATAAACAAGTCCATAACAGAAAGACAGAAAAAAAGACAGCAAGACAACAGACAGCTGGCTAAATACACTTCATAAGATCCGCCACCTAATCAGCCAGCATTTGCATATTAGTAGAGGAAACTTTGAGTTCCTCAATATCTTTGTTCTTATTATCCTCCAGCTTCTTGAAGCTTGATCTGGTTCTTTTGTTGGGTCTGTGATCCTCCTTGACCTCAATGAGCGCCTACTCCCCTTTCCCATGTTTCATTTTGTCCACAAGAATCTTGACATGCTCAGTCGGAGCCTTGAGAATGGAAAAACTCTGCTCAGCGATGTTACCCACCATCTTCTCCAGCTTCTCAATTATGTTTTCCATTTTGTCAATTCTCTTTTTAACCACCTCCCCATCTTCAATTTTCTCCTCCATAGCAATGATTTTGTCATTAAAGGTTGTAAGCTCCTCAGCCCTGTCAACAGTCTCCTTCAGCTCCTCAATACAATGTCCCATAGTCTTCTCTCCCAAATTCATTTTCCCGAGAATCCTAGTTTCCTTTTGTAGCTAGTGAATATGGGATTTCATAATACTGATGTCGTTTTTCATGGTGCTGAGGTTAACAAGGAACGCAAGACACCCCAAATTTTCAAAATCCTTATTCACACCCACCATCTCCTCCTTGGAGCTCTCCACCCTATCCCTATTATCAGCTTGACCATCCTTATCAATATTTGCCACATCCTTGGCTATTTCCTGCATGATGTTGTCATCAACCAAAACATTTTGCTCCAACCCATCACTTTCCTCCATGATAGGCTCCTTCTCCACCCTCTTTTCCTATTTTTCCTGACTATTCTCCTGTGAGGTAGAGCCATCATCAGAAGAAATGACAACCCTCTTATCCCTCTTCTTAATCCTATTTTTGGCTCTGGTACGCTTCCCTATAGACTCCATTTTGTTTTTACCCTTCCTCTTCACAATGTCGTCGCTACTCTCCTCTTCCTCCATTTCCATATCAGCAACCGAATCCTCCATCTTGATATTCTTATTTTTTCTTTTGGGCGATGATTCGTGATGCTTGGAGGGTTTGTTGGTTTGCTCAAAGTCACCCTCATCGTCTTCAATATCCTCCATAAAGGGTTCCTCTGATTCTTTGCCATCTGTATCATAATCTTCAAGGGCCTTCCGATTCAGTCGGGACCTCTCAACCTTCTTAGACTTAAGAACCTCATAGATAAGAACCATCAGCCCATCATGACAAGCATGGTCACCGTCAGGGTCATGAGTTATGTGTTATGCTTATATGTTATTTTCATTTCAGTATTGTTTTGGTTTATTTATAATAAGTTTAAGTTTAAACTAAAATTAAGTAATACTGGTTCAAGATTACAAGATAAGCTATAAAAATCCAACGGAAACAAGCGCATCAACACCAAAAAACAAACAAGTCCATAACAGAAAGACAGAGAAAAAAAGACAGCAGGACAGCAGACAGCTGGCTAAATACACTTCATAAGATCCGCCACCTGATCAACCAGCATCTGCATATTAGCAGAGGAAACTTTGAGTTCCTCAATATCTTTGTTCTTATTATCCTCCAGCTTCTTGAAGCTTGATCTGGTTCTTTTGTTGGGTATGTGATCCTCCTTGACCTCAATGAGCCCCTGCTCCCCTTTCCCCTGTTCCATTTTGTCCACGAGAAACTTGACATGCTCAATCGAAGCCTTGAGAATGGCAAAACTCTGCTCAGCGATGTTACCCACCGTCTTCTCCAGCTTCTCAATTTTGTTTTCCATTTTGTCAATTCTCTTTTTAACCACCTCCCCATCTTCAATTTTCTCCTCCATAGCAATGATTTTGTCATTAAAGGCTGTAAGCCCCTTAGCCCTACCAACAGTCTCCTTCAGCTCCTCAATACACTGTCCCATAGTCTTCTCTCCCATATTCATTTTCCCGAGAATCCCAGTTTCCTTTTGTAGCTGGTGAATATGGGATTTCATAGTACTGATGTCATTTTTCATGGTGTTGAGGTTAACAAGGAACGCAATACACCCCAGATTTTCAAAATCCTTATTCGCACCCACTGTCTCCTCCTTGGAGCTCTCCACCCTATCCCTGTTATCAACCTGACCATCCTTCTCAATATTTGCCACATCCTTGGCTATTTCTTGCATGATGTTGTCATCAACCAAAACATTTTGTTGCAACCCATCACTTTCCTCTATAATAGGCTCCTTCTCCACCCGCTTTTCCTGTTTTTCCTGACAATTCTCCTGTGAGGTAGAGCCATCATCAAAAGAAATGACAACCATCTTATCCCTCTTCTTAATCCTATTTTTGGCTCTGGTACACTTCCCTATAGACTCCATTTTGTTTTTACCCTTCCTCTTCACACTGTCATCCCTACTCTCCTCTTCCTCCATTTCCATATTAGTAACCGAATCCTCCATCTTGATCTTATTTTTTCTTTTGGACGATGATTTGTGATGCTTGGAGGGTTTGTTGGTTTACTCAGAGTCACCCTCATCGTCTTCAGTATCCTCCATAAAGGGTTCCTCCGATTCTTTTCCATTCGTATCATAATCTTCAAGAGCCTTCCGATTCAGTTGGGACCTCTCAACCTTCTTAGACTTAAGAACCTCATAGATAAGAACCATCAGCCCATCATGACAAGCATGGTCACCATCATGGTCATGAGTTATGTGTTATGCTTATATGTTCTTTTCATTTCAGTATTGTTTTGGTTTATTTATAATAAGTTCAAGTTTAAACTAAAATTCAGTAATATTGATTCACCCCGCCCAGTGGAGAGTTGGGACTCATCCCCCAACTCTATAATCACAGAGAAATAGGCATCACAGATTGAATGTAAAATTTCTATAATTAAAAAAGAATCTTCAGAAATGAGAGACTCTACTCTATAAAAAGAATTTCAAAATCACCATATTGATAGGCATGAAATTGAAGGAAATATTTTTTTACTCTAGCACTCAAAATCTTAATCACAAGGATGGTTGTATAGTAAACATCCTAGCTACTTAAGGTAAGGTCTCTTGCTACCACTATGATTTCAGCTTAAATGAGAGTACATATTTATAGCAATCATCCCATTCTTACCATCATGGAAGAGTTTGTAAGAAGCAAAGAAAGAAAGGTATAACTCACAATGAAGGGTAGAAAGATCATTTGGTTCAAATCCAAAAGCACGTATGCACAAGGATTTGGGACTTCAAATAATTTGAACATAGCAAATGCAAAAATTGTAAATCGCCTTCTTCAAGATTATTTATGCAAGGTCCATTCATTGATATTTTGAGGTATGTGAAGATTCAAACTTATTATTTAATATTATTATTGTTGGTAAGCCTGTCAACCTATACCCCTGGGTAAGAGAAAGATCCAATTTCATTATAGATGAGCATAAGAAAAATATTGTGAATGATAACAGAATTAAATGGTTGCACCTCAATGAGCAAGTAACAGTGGAATGCAACCTCCTATTTGACATCAATGATGAAAAATTTAAAATCCAAGAAAGCAAACTCGGATCGTTTTAGTGAGTTACAGATATGGAGTTTGGATAGAGAGTGCAGCCATGGAAACTATGATTGCATTGGCACAAGCATAAGAGATGATGATGGGCACTAAGTTGGCAAATGGTTGCCTTCAACACAATCAATAGCATGCTATTTAGAGTAGCAGCAGTTTTCTATTCTTATATTGGTGTCGATACAGTTGTTAGTCTTGCTAATATTGGCATGGCATCCTCCACATGCAATGGGTTGAACAATAATCTCTTAAGAAAAGAAAAACTTGAGGAAGAAGAAAGTGATAACTTGTTTATGCATTATGATGTTCCACCAAGCAGGATCAAAGGTCAAGAAGTTAACTCCTTAAATGTGGATTGGTATAACCTTGCACATGCCTATTGATATAAGTGGTCAAAGGGAACAATACTCTCTTAAGAAAAGAAAAACTTGAGGAAGAAGAAAGTGATAACTTGTTTATGCATTATGATGTTCCACCAAGTAGGATCAAAGGTCAAGAAGTTAACTCCTTAAATGTGGATTGGTATAACCTTGCACATGCCTATTGATATAAGTGGTCAAAAGGGAAACATCCTAATATGGAAATTGTAAAAAGGTGAATGGATCTTTTTATCCAAGGCTGACTATATATTCTAATATGAATCTAGACTCATCGATGTGGGAATCCAAAGTGCTTGATAAATTCAACACGGGGGATAGACTCGTCCTTTTATGTATCTAGAAATTAAATCTAAGCTAGGAAGAATATGAAGTACATAATGCGAATGCTAACAAGGTTATGAGAGATAGTGCTTGTAATTCAAAAAGCTGCTTCAATGGCAGACCGAGTGATGTTATTTACAATAATATATGATTTAATGGGAGCAAACACAGTGACAAAAAAGCATCATAAGAGGCAGGCAGATGAGATTATTAGGCGCTTCATCCTAGAAGCCAATAAGCAGGGTAAACATGATTTTGATATTTCAGCTTTCCTAAATAACTGTAGTTAATAAGCCACTTGTTCCAAATATTGCAGTTTAACAAATCATACGTTTAAAATTAAATCCTACACAGACAATCACCCCTGGAAAAAAAGGAAGAAATGGCAAAACAAGAAATGATCCAAAACAATCTTATATCCCTTATGGATGCATATTTGTAAGTTGCACATTGACACAATGCACACTTGGGAGATAATCAAATTTGCAAATCTGCACAGATACTAAAAAGGTTTGAAGAAAGGTATCAATTTCCATGTAAAGTAACAGTTAAAATACTTGTTGTACATCAAGCTAATATTGTTTCGAGTAAATATCAAAGAATTGCAAGGAGGTGCAGATGTTGTTGAGTAAACTGAAGATCACACAACTTTGACACTTCTTAAAGAATTCACTGGATGCTTTGGATATCTCATCGGTAATAAGACTAATAGCAAGAGTGCTGCTATAACAAATTAGATTCATTAAAGGGTAATGGGAGATGTTGAAAAGGTTAAAGAAATTTCTCCTATTGAAGGAATGGAAGTTGCTATCAAGACAATTCATAATACTTGGGTAAAGAAGAGCATGACAAAGATAGGTGTTGGTAATATTGAGGAAATAACTTGCATAAAATTTGTAAGAAGCAGTATGATTGACGGCTGTGTGTTTCCTAACAAGTTTATATCAAGCCAATGCACATAATGCAATCTACTTTGTGACAAACCCTCTTGGGGGGTTAGCACTACGATTTGCAAAAGATGGTTTTGAAGAGGAAGTTTGCAGCCATGTACAAGCAAAGGTACAATTATTAATCAGAATTTTTAGTTACATGGGATGGCTCATGAAACAAGAATTAGAAAAACTATCGTTTTGATAAGAAATTATGAAGACTTCAACACAATTAAGAATCATGATGTCCTAAAGAATAAATCAAAATAATTATCCATGAAGGCTTTGATTGCTACACGAGAAAGTTGTATAGATGTTCCTATAGTTGTTGACCAACAATGGCTACATATCCACATTGCAAAATTGCTAATAATAATAAAACCAAACGTAAGAATGGCCAAATTTGTTAGTCAACCAATGAGTGATATATGGAGAACTAGAAATTATGGTAATGATTTCCTCACTAATCATTATGAAGTTTTAGATAAAATAGCAATGAAAACCGAGATGTATGCAAATTCGCAACTTATGATCAATCACACATCAAATCTGATAATGGACATGATTCAAAAGGAGTTGAAAGATGAAACTAGAATATTTTTGTCACTTCTCTTTATTCAAAGCAACAACTTGCAGGTGACAGCATGCCTTATGTAATAATGAGTTTGACAAAAACTTTTAGGGTCTTGGAAGTTTCTTCAAGCGTGGCATTTTTTAGCTTTTCCTGATAATATCAGGATGAGTGCAATAATAGTATGTTGGTGAGAACATTTGGTATGTAAAAGAGCACATTAAGAGTTACAAGGAGGGAAGAAGCAAACAAGCTAAGTATATCTACAGAGGCTCCAAAAAGGATTACGGGTAGGCTAGCAAAACCATCTACAATAAGAAAGTAGATGCATCTCACAAAGAGATTAAAAAAAAGCTTCAAGGAAACCACATGAACATTCACAAAAGTCATTCCACTGAACAAGCATTTAAGAGCATGAATAATTAAGTTCTCAATGATAAACTGGGGTCTAGAATCTGCTTTGTTTGAGAGTGCAATTTTATTATGTCCCCTTATCCAATAAAACTACATGAGAAGGCAAAAGTACATTTCCCATTACTCCTGGGACATAGGGAAATAAAATAGGGAAATAACTTTATAATATTTAAGCATGTTCTGAGGGCCTAGGTAATGAGGCCACAATTATCATGTAATAAAGTTTATAATGTTTAAGTAACGTTGGCAAAAAGGTTTAAGTATGGGTTTATTTTGGAGGGAAAACGAAAAAAAATTGTAAGTTACTTACTCTAACAAAGTCTACGATCAAGAGCAGTATGCTTGTTTATCCTTTAATTTTACTGAAGCAGATTGAGCACCCTGCTCATTTATCACTGGCGATTGGAGGACAGAACCCCCTATTTTCAAAGCTAGTTGGTGGATGGAAACACCTAAGCCAGGCGCAAGGGATTCCACACAATGATTGTAATTGAGCTTCACTCAATTATTGCTCAAGTGGCTCCGACAAACCTGGTTGTCTGAGTTTTAAGTGGTTCTCTTGGCACCTGGAGTTTAAAATTCCAAGGTGAGTCCTGTGGTACCATTAGCTGTGGATCCATAATATTTCTTGATAATAACATTGTTGTTGTTGTTTCTGAAAGTGAAGTGAACTGAATTGAATTAAGAATCAATCATTGATCTTCCATGAAGTTAAATCAATAAAGATATACAATATCCCCTAGTCAGGGATATTATATAGCAAGACAACTATGGGCAAATCTTGAATGAAATTGAAAGGTGAAGGACCTATATCTCATAAAAACCTGTATTTATTCAAAATCCAGGGTCACTCTTGAAAGATCTCGGGCCAAGGAAAGCTCCTATAAATCTGCACGTTCTTCAATGACCAGAACCTGTATTCTTTTTATCCACCCAAGAAGATATCTCTGGAGGATTTTCTTTTTTCATTTTTTTAAAGCAACCATTTGAGGGGAAGTGGGGGCCTAATTATACTTTGAATGAATGCCAGTGCAGAAAAAAATTCAGGTCTGCATTGTTCTTCGCAGGTATTTTACCGAAAATTATTTAACTGTAGTTTATACAAATTGGAATAGAGTGAACCAATTAGGAGACAGCTGCCTTCTTAGGGGAGAAAAGTTTTTTTATGTAGCAGGAAGCTCAACAATTGCAAGAAAAATACTAAAAGGATTTGTCTATATATATAAGAGAGCAAATGGAAGATTGGGTGCGTTCAACGATTTAGAGACTCCCTGCTAGACTAGTTAATTTGACTTACAAGATGCCAAAGATGTAAAAGAAAAATAAGCAATGTGCCAGCACATAATGGAGGGTTAAGAATCAAGATACCCATTTGAGGAAAAAACAAGAGTAAAGAAAGTGTCAAGGCTAAGTCAAATCAACTGATAGATTTGTTTGCAAAAATCATAAGCACCAAATACCACCAATTTGAGAAACAGTCCAATGAGGATCATGAGATAACAGGCATGAGAGATTGGCAAAGAAAGAAAGGAAGAAGAAAATATTGTTGAGGACAATAGAGGACATACATAACAAAAATAAATAAGAAACAGACCAAAGGGAAATGTATTGAATGAAAAATAGATTGTGTTAAAAGAATTGAAGAGAGACCAATCACAGTAAACCTTGGCCACCATGAACACAGGAAAGACAAGCAGAACTTGTAAAGAAGCTAAGGTCGATGGTGAAGGTACAATCAAAACTGAAAAAGACATAGATATCAAGTGTTAACAACAGACACATATCACTCAATGCCAAGGACATCAAAATTGCAATGGCTAAGGAGAGCACAGCACCATTACACCCATTCTACAAGAAAAAAATTATAACACAGAGTGACAAATAGAAGGTGGTAAAATGTCGAGGAATGATACAAAAGAAATTTACTTGAATTCCAAAATTCCACACTATGTCCAATGGGTTACAACAAAAGTCCCACATAACACCTACAAGAAACTAGGACTATGGTTTCCTTCAGCATTTGTGAGAGTTAGCTCCCTTAAACGATAAAATCAATATTTGAAAGGTAGAAAAATGTGTAAGGTTCAAACTTATCAGGATTTTATTTAGTAATTAATCAGAAAAATTAAAAATATAAAGGCCACAAAATGGGAAAAAACAAGATTATGATCAACATACCCACTTTCCATGAGAAGGTAGCCAGGATGTATGAGACAAAATGGAATGGCATTACTGGATGGCAGTTCTTGTTGTAGATCAAAGATCTTGAGAGCAGTAAACAATTCAATAGTCTTTTAAACATTTAAAAATAAAATTCTATTTTTTCTATTTGGAAGCAGCCACATTTTTCATGGAATCTAACGTGACTCTAACACCTGGTACAAATGTCGTGGTTAATGTTTTATCTTTAACCTAAGATGTGAAATGTTCTTCATTGTTTTCCATCACGAATGGTGGAATAAAACTTCCGAGCTACTGCCCCTCCATTATATGCTTATAAAGGAATGAGAGCTTTTCATTGTTTTTGTGTCTCCAATGAAAGCCCATGGCAAGATGGATGAAATCGATAGTGAGTACAGTTGTTGGAGCTGGTTAAACAATATATGCAATAAATAGCATTTATGGCTTCCCCATCCTTTCCCCTTGGTAGTGGTTCAAAATAGATACATTTTATTAAATAAATACATAAATACTTGATTTTCTATCTTTATCATTTATGTTTAAGTATTTTAACTTATATGATTTCATCTTATTTTTATATTAAATTAAAAACATTTTATAAATAAATATTTCAACAATTTAACTTTTCTAGATTATTTTTCATAAAATCTGTAGTTGTCTTCAATATATTTTAAATCATTTTTTTAATAATACTTATATTTATTAAGTTATCAATAAATGAAAAGCCACCATGTATAATTTTATTTATGTATGTATTATTAATATATATACAATTATATTTCCTTCTTACTAGCATATTGGTGTATATTTATGATTTGTATATATTTTTTGATACAGCTGTACCCAAACAACCTAGCCCTCATAATAGAAATTGTGAGACAGAGGTATTGTATCCACGTCCCCTGATTCGGCAACTTGGATAATTTGTATTCGGGAATCATTTGAATAGCAACCTAAATAATTCCTTGCTCATCTCCAAAGGCAACTTAAAACTCGTAAATTTTCTGTGCATGCACACATTATCACAAATTGAGAACACCTTGAAGTCAGCAAGAAATCACTTCAAGCATGTAAAGTCAAAATTGTATAAAAGAATGCCCTAACAGGACCCTGCAGAACCCAACAGGAATCCTTTGCATTTCTCATCCATCGTTTATAAAACTTGCAACTCAGGAAAACTCAGTAGACTCAATATTAACTCAACACTCAATGAGTCAGCAAAGTAACTAAAAAAATACTTACATTATTAACTCTACAAAATTCAGAGACGAGTAAATAGGCTATAATATTTTTGCCACACGTGCTCATGTTTTATATACAACAGAAACTACTAGTTATGTCACTAATTCATAGTTACCTTTTGCAAACATCTCATATCCTAGTAGTATTAGTCCCTAATTCACTTTTTACATCATAGCTACATTATTTTGCTAAGTTGCCGGTTCAGGTTCAGGTTCAGGTTCAGGTTCAAGTTCGGGTTCAAAGGACCGGTTCGTCGGTACAGCAAAATTTTGAAAAAAAGGGTTTGGGTTCGTTAGTAGAAAAACATGTAAAATTAAATTATAGTCCTCAAAGTCCAATAATTTGAAATTAAATTATATTATTAATAATATAATCAAATGTATTCTTATTAAAATTAAATATAATAATATTTAATTAAAACATATATATATTAGCATTTACACATTAAATTAAAATTATTAAAAATAGAATGATATAAAAGTTTTAATTATTAAAATAAAAATAATATAATATTAATAATAAATAATATTGCCAAATGTATATGAACAGCTCGATAAATTTCTGAACACAGTCGCTAGACTGCCAGAGAAAAACATGGAGTTCCGTTCAAGAAACCAGAGAAGAACACCTGTAAAGCCGTGCTGGACACCATGGCCACACCGAAGGCGGTGCTCAAGGCAAGCAAAAATAATGACAAAATTTCTGGTATCAAAGTTTAGGAATGAAACCTCCAAGGTGAAATAGCAGATCACCTATGAGCAAAATGTGGAATGGACAACAGCTCCGTAAGTGCCAGAGAGAAGCCATCCACGCAGCTTCCGTAAGTGCCACAGAGGCAGTCAGCGAAACAAATGAAGAAAATTTATTCACCTGCACAACCCTGCGAACAGCAAATCAAACCAACGACTGTACCCGGACAAGTTCAAACCAAACCCAGGTCCGGGCATAAATCTGGCGAACTGGGTAACTTAGTTAATTTGCTAATGGTTACACTAAATTGAGCTGAACCTTAGTATAGGCCTTACACTTGCACATGTGTGACCTTGATAAAACAATTTGACCTTACAAATATAGATCTTATGTATGACTTTTAACAGTCATTGACCTTGTCCCCTTTTATAACAAAACTCTTTAAATCACATTTTGATCAAGGAACTTCTTTGCATCTTTGCGGCTTTGGAGTGCAAAAGTGGCCAAGATCCAACTGAATCACAAGTTCACCTATCTAAATCATTTGAGAAATAAGAAGGTATTGTCAGTCTAAGTACAGATCCTTTTTGAAATGGATCTTGTGCTCAAAAGAACCTAAATCAACATATAGCACACATCTTTACACACAATCTTCATTATGGAGCTCTTTAATGAATGTAGAATATTTGCCAATACGAACTATCTTTGACAACAGAAACAAGTATAGCTCAATCTTGACACAAACCTATAAATTTTTCTAATTTTGACAGAAGATAAATATTCCTTCAAAGAAAAAAAACTTATTTACAGTATTGGATTCCACAAAAAAATAGAATGCCATGAATATAAACTCAAAAAAATAACTCCCTGCAACAAAATTATGACAATTCACATGCTTTTCAACACTTATGTTCACCTTTTCATCTACACTTGTCATTCATGTGACCACCAGCTTAAGTTCACCCACTATAACTGTGATCATATCAACTAAGGAATACTAACTTGACTTCAATGTGACACACATTAATTTGGTGAGAGTCTTGTTGATTAGCAGGAAAGAAAATTAAATATCTCACAGAAACAAGGAATTCTAACTTGACTTCAATGTGATGCACATTAATTTAGTAAGAGTTTTGTTGATCAGCATACAAACTTTGTCCCAAGGACTCCAAATTGGATGCCCCCGACTAGAAAACAGAAAAATCAACAAACCAAAAAGTCAAATGAAAATTTAAATTTTTAACCCTACTTCACCATCCCCGTTGTCATCACCATTTAGGGACTGCAACACAATTAGGAAGCCTGGATGTATTAATCTGTCAACATATCACCTTGCTCACTGCAGCCCACTCAACCAAAACCAGACGCAGACAAAAAAATGAACACATAAAAGTACTTAATTCATTTTCCTTGAATTCTTAATGGAGTCAAGTCACTATAATTCATGGGTAGCATGGTAGCACAATGTGTTAAATGTTATAAGTGCAAACACATTTTTTCTGAGCCAAGTAAATTTATTGTCAAAATTACTTTAGGTATTTGTATTGAAGTGATTGAAAAAAACTGAGTCTAAGTCCTTAGGTATATATAATTGCAAGTGAGTTGCCTTCTTTTGCTATCTCTGAAGAGAAGAAATTAAGTTTTATAATTTATTCGCAGTTTAGAAGTTGATGAGCACTTGCCATCCAACAGGTCATTTATGATTCTTTTGTAGCTCTGGTCCAATTTTTACAATAGTTCAAAACGGTGTTACCGGAATCGCCCATCACCAAGCAAATCCCCTGGTTACTCAAGTCAGTGAGTCTGACCAAATCTAATTCAAGTTTTTCAAAATTCATACTTTTTTGTAAAATATATTTAAAACTTCCGGTTCCAAAAGTGTTGATTCCATGCTAAGTTTTTGCCAAGGCCCAGTCCAAGTCAAAAATGAGCTTCCTTGGTCTGGTAACAATGGTTCAAGTGGATCCTATGCAGTTCACCAACCTTACATAGGTCTAGTATGGCTACTTACAACAAATAGCAAATGTCGTTTGTATGTATTTAAGTACATGAAGGGGAGAAAAATAAATTGGCTTCAGTAATTGAGACTTGTCAACAAGCATCCAACTGGTACATCGGACTGGATATCTCTCACCAGTTACAAAGCTTATAAGTCTATTCAATACAGTAATACAATTTAGAAACATCTACCAGATGTTAAGTTATACAAGTTATGCATACCATACAAGATTTTATTAATAAACTAGACCTGTTGATTTAAGTTAAAAACTGCAATTGTCCAACTTACATTACACAGCTAAGAACACAGCTTCTATTGGCTCAGAATTGCCAATGCAGTCAAATTTTTATCTCAACAAAGAAGCCTCCATCATTATGACGAGGAACCATTCAACCAACACGTAGAAAAGCCACATGCAAGCAGAAAGTGAATAAGAAAAGGAGCAATTAGCAAAAAATCAAAGAAATGAAGAAGCCATTGTGAACCAATATCAGCAAAGACTTGGGAATGTTATGTGCCATCAATCCATGAAACTACAGGTGGAGGACTTTTACGGGTTTGATTTAATCTACAAGAGCTGATAAGCATGTGCCTTAGCTTCAGTTCAACACTGCAATGCAGAGTCTTGCCATATAACATGGCACAACAAACTGTTAAGTGTTTGTTGGATAAACAGAAACTGTAAAAAGGCCAATATCATGGTTCTGATGCCAGAGTGGAAGTTCTACAAGTGTCAGCCGAGGCCCTGAACTGAGGTCTGGTAGTTCACAGGGAACTTGTTCAAGTTTCAGTTTATTGATGGGATCTATTAAAACCTTGTATAGTTCTATGCAGTTATAAGGGTTACTTTAATTTGTTAATGCAAGTTTAACATTACCCTCAACACAAACTGAAAATTGAAACAGGCTTGGCAACAGTGAACCAATAAAAGAAATCAGCCAAGCTTGTAGAAAATATGGGAAAGAGTCAAATAGAAGCAGAATGATATTGCACAAGTTAATGCGAGCTGCTTCTTATTTTCATTCAAGACATATTAAATATTTATAGGATTTCTCATATCCTATTTTTCAGGAAACAATATTCTTAAATAGACTGAGTTGTTTTAACAACTCAATATAAACACATATGTACCACTTTTATAATAACACGTCCATTAACAAACTCAAGAAATGTGATTGGGGACATACACATCCAACCACAATTACAAAGCTTGAGAATGAAGTTCTTGTTGCGTATGCAGCCACCATTAATAGATCATTGCCACGCTAATCTCAAAAGGTATGATTGCCACTACCACCTGAAAGCTGATCTTGGCTTTAGTCAGTTTGACACAAGTTTTTTTGCCACTAAAACAATTTATGCAACCACGTCACTAGTGACTGACCAGAGGTTGTTGCATTTCCTTAGCCTCTGGTGCCTCCATCCTCCAGTGTGTGTGTGTGGCGCGCATGTGTGTGTGTGTGTGTGTTGATCTTAGCTTTAGTCATTTTGGCACAAGGTTTTTTGCCACTAAAACAATTTATGCAACCTCGTCGCTAGTGACTGACCAGAGGTTGAATTTCCTCCAGCCTCTGATGCCTCCATCCTCCAGTGTGTGTGTGTGGTGCGCATGTGTGTGTGTGTGTGTGTTGATCTTAGCTTTAGTCATTTTGGCACAAGGTTTTTTGCCACTAAAACAATTTATGCAACCTCGTCGCTAGTGACTGACCAGAGGTTGAATTTCCTCCAGCCTCTGGTGACTCCATCCTCCAGTGTGTGTGCATGTGCGAACTTAGCAAAAATTTGACTGTTGAGACTCATTTCATCAGTTTTAAGGAAAGAATATATTCCCCCCCACCCCCTGATGAGTGTTGGGTACCACCGATCATCCACTCCAATTGAAAAAATTTGTATATATATTAGACATTTTTTGAATTTTGACATAATTTTGATGACACAACTATTAACAACTCATATTATCTAAAATGAAAAACAAGCCCTATTCTAAACAAGATGATATAATTTGACCTTAAAAATTAACTAAGTAAAATAAAATTATTAAATGGCTTGGTTTTAACACTGAGAAATGCCCCTACCTCTCATAATAATAGCCACAACAATCTGTGGTTTGCTCCACATTGCAAACCACAGTGCCCTCATGAATAATCTTAAAAGAAGCAGTCAGATTAGTCTTCTTACAGCAGTGAATAATCTAGCCATTTCTACAGAGGCTGTCAATGATGTGGCACACAACAGCAGCATACAAGAGTTTATGTTTTTCCGTTTTCATAACAATTCACTCTAATTGATTTGGAACTTCAAAAACAACACGAGTATCTAATTTTCTTTATTCTCACATACTCCGTATCTAACTTTCTTTATGCTCACATAGTCCACAAATGGCCACTACACCATTTCGTTTAGAAATACAGGCTCATCATTCAACACCACCTTTATATATTCATCAATAAATTACGTGTCTAGCTGCACTTTATATACTTCAGCCCTTATTGGTGTTGTGGAAGGGCAATTAACCAATGAGAAGCACAGATAGGATAATACTGATCCATGACATCCAATGCGGATTTCACTCACATAGCGTGACATGCATCTCCATAGATTACAGGCTCACTCAGCATGCAGATTTCAAGAAATTTGAGAAACAGCCCGATCTAGTCCAACACTTATTCAAACCAGGAAAAAAAAACACCATCGCGTCCAAAGTCAGACGCAAGTTGATGAATACACAGAACCTGCAAATTGAGCCATAGCACAAAATCTGGCACTCAATATGCCTTGTAAACACCCCGATCACTGCAATAGGGGTTAATCTTCACTCAAACAATTCCTCGCAATGCAATTGCCCAAAAGCACGAGAAGACTACCAAAAAACAATTAGCCAATGACAAGATCCTCCCAATCCAGGCACCAAAGGTAAAGTGGATGAGTCTGGCCCACAAAATTTGCAACAATCAGATCGACTTGAAACTCTGCTCCAACTAATACGCATCCATGGAAATAAAACAAAACTTTCAGTCCCATAATCGCAGGTAACACCGGCTAAGAGATTAAAAATAAATGATCTCCCTGAAACATGCCAATGGTAACAGACTGCTATGAGCTCAACCACAAACCTGCCAACCACTACTGGTTAAAGAAAAATCACCTCACTCGATAGAGAATACCAATCTGTCTTGCAAATGCAACCTCAACAAATCAGTGTTAGCTCCTACAATCTTAAGCAGCACCTCTTGCTTCCACACAGTGAAAACTAGATCCAGATATTTAGAACCTATCGCATAGGCCAACATTGCACCAGCTCATATGATTATCATATATGATCGGCATACTTTCTTCAACACACATCCAGAAAAATCAGTGCCCTATATATTCTCTGCACTAAAAATTAGGCACAAACTTTTCTTCCACTCTAATACCATATTAGAAAATATGGGAATGATAATGCATCCTTATTTTCATTCAATACATATTACATATTTATAGGATTTCTCATTTTTTAGGAAACAATATTCCTAAATAGATTGAGTTGTTTTAACAACTCAATACAAACACATATGTACCACTATTATATAACAACATAATATTTAACAAACTCTGGCAAACCTAACAATAATTAAGATCTATCAGATTTCCACAATCCATAGGCATAGTATATGCTTCTGGAACTGATTGATGTAAAAACTCACACACAATCAGTTCCAGAAGCATATACTAACAATAATTATTATATGCATCCTAATATTCCTCACCTATGTTAACACTAATTCCTAACAAAAGCTTCTTATGGGTATTTTGTTGAAAAGCTAATGGGAGAGAGGCTTTGAAAACTGAGGTGCATTTTGTTTCACCTATTTTCATGTAAAGAAAAAACATGGACTAATCATACGTAATTAGTCGACCTAAAAGAAATTCTAGGTGTGGTACAAATGTGTACTAGTGTAAAGTTTGATGCACACATTAAACAAACTCAATATAACTCGAACATGTCATTTGACCCTTTAAACAATTTGCATCATCATGATGCGCAACAATGAATATCATTAACCATAATTAATGAATAATTACTTTAGTCACACCATAAGATCCTGATGCACACTTTCACATTAAAGAAATAGCACAAGTAGGATGTTATATATATCATTCAACCTTGACCCACACTAAGCATGTGCAATATAAGTTCAAATAAAACCTATATAGCTCAAGAGAATGTGTTATTAGTACCTTAAAACCAAGCCCATCATACAACTCAACAATATATTTGTAGATCCTGCATGCAAAACCATACAATCATGATGCATCAACATCACTCAACCATGATGCATGTACAAGAAACTTTCAAACAAAAAATTCATATGTCATTAGAACCTTCACTCAAAAAGTCATATCATTAGGAGTTCTATAATTGCCAGTCATGCTGAAAGTCTAACAAAAAATCTAGAACAATTATAACATGTTGTCATGTGTACCATTCAACCTAATGCGCACTATATATGCCATATTCCACTAGATCCATCAAACATAAGATTCAGTGTCACTCAAACACAATGCATATATGCCATTAGAACCTTCACTCAAAAAGTCATATCATTATCATCCATAAATATGCACACTAAGCACACTATGGGAGTTTTATGTCAGGTGCAGATTTGACATAAAATCTAGAACTATTATAGGATGCTATGTCACACAGGCCATTCAACCTAATGCACAAGAACACAAGACTCTCTCTAAAGGTTAGATGTAGATTAGTTATGTAACTTTCATACAAAAGCAATAAGACTTGATTATGCATCAAACCTTTCACATGTAATCACCATGCAAAAGAGTCCATGTGACCCAACTATTATCCATAAACAAACACACTAGGCACATCAGAGGAGTTTTGTACAACCTTCAAACAGAACCCAAACAAATCAATCACATATACAACATTATAAAGTTTAAACAAGATAATGTTTATAAGAGTTTTGTACAACTTAATTCTGTGTTGTCACATCCTAAACACAGAGGCCACATTGCACAATAGTGAATGAGTAAACACAAGATTCATGGATAAATATACAAGTCGGTGCTGCATAGCTAATATTTATCCAACACTATGGAGTGCTTAATGCTCTTGTGCAATAATTTTGACAATAAAAATACCTATACAATCGTCATACATGAGTAAATGTCACTTAACTATGATGCATGAACAAGCACACTAAGCACACAATATGAGTTAAGTTCAACAAATAAACAATCACCACAGAACTCAATGGCATGTATATCATTAGAACCTTCAATCATAACCCATCTAGTTAACTCAACAATGATGCCATCATACCATAGAACTCAGTAGCATATATATCATTAGAACCTTCAATCATACATAACCCATCTAGTTAACTCAACCAAGATGCATCGGCAAACATACTACACATACCCTAGGAGTTTGATGCAACATTCAAACAAAACTCCTCAAATCAATAATAAAGTATTTTTCATTAAAACCTTAAATAAAAGCCCTACAACCCGATGATATCGTTAAACCAATTCTATAAACTCCATTCAATCATGACACAAAAATATATATATTCAACCATGATAAATAAACAAGTGCACACCACCATAGGGATTTGACACAACATTCAAACCAAACGTAGAAGTTGTCACTTGCTAACTCCTTTAATATCAGTTATACAAGACAGTTGAATTGTGAACTTGCGTGGAAAAGAAAAACTACGCAAAAAACCTAGTGCAAAATATATTTAGTTGAGGGTAAGGTCAGGTACCAAAATATTGAAGCCATATGTCTTCCAACAAAATTTAACATCAAATCTTAAGACTGAAATAATGATCAGCACTGTTAAATAAATGAAAACTATCATTCTTTGAAAATAGCAAAGCAATAACTTTGCTTAAGTTAAAATTATCCTGAATATAAGACAATAGGTTTCCAACAACACCAGATCAGACACAAGATTCTTCAGACTCCATAACAGTTCTTCCAGGCTATGTGTGAAAACTACAAAGACACAATACATTATTAACAAAAATAAAGAGTGAAACATCATCTTCAAGATATTAAAGATCGCTAAAATGCTTACAGAAATTCAACTAAGAGTCCCCCGCCTATTCTCATCCTTTGTTGCCTCCTTTCTCTGCCTCTTTTTTCTGCCACTATGAAAAGACTGAAACAAAATACATGGGGAAAAAATTACATAACACCACAGAAAATTAAAATGTACATAAAAACAACACGAATAGACACAACAGTGTGCACACTAAAACAACGCTACAAGGAAAACAAAAACATAAGAAAAGTTACAGAGAAAAACACAACATTGAGTGAGCAATAAAATTCTCTGTGAACAGAACACTGTTTTTCAGAGTCTTGCCACATAACATGACACAACAAACTGTTAAGTGTCTGTTGGATAATTGTTAAAAGGCCAATGTCAGGTACTGATGCCAGAGTGGAAGTTATACAAGTGTCACTCGAGGCCCTGAACAGTGGTCTGGTAGTTCGCAGGGAACTTATTCAAGTTTTGGTCCATTTATGGGAACAATAAAACCCTGTATGTTAGTTTTGTGGATAATTAGGGTAACTTCAAATTGTTAAAGCAGGATAAACATAACCCTCAATAAATACTGATAATTGCAACAGGGCTGGCAACAGTGAACAAAAAAGAAAGTAAACCAAGCTTGACTCAGGACAAGACGTATGCATAAGGCTGGGAAGGTTCTTAAGGGTAATTTGTTGAAAAGAATTTTCTATTAAAATTTTAATATTTCTTGTGGTTCAAAAGTGTAACTCAATAGTTTGCAACAAGAAAATAGTAAACAAATAAGTACTTACTGCACCATAAAACCTGCATCAAATGATTGTCTCATTTCTAGAAATAAGGCTAATGGGAGAGCTTTGAAAAGTGAGATACATTTTGCTTCGCCTATTTTCAAGTAAAGAAAAAAACATGGACCAATCGTACATATGTTATATTTATTTCATTCAATCTTGACCCCAACCAAGCATGCTATATAAGTTTGATGCAAACTTCAAATAAAACCTATACAACTTAATGGAATAAGTGTCGAATTCCTTCAAAATAAGCCTATCATAAAACTCAATAATATATCTGTAGGTCCTGCATGCAAAAACCATACAATCAAGTAGAAGCATCAATTTCACTCAACCATGATGCATGTACAAGAAACTTTTCACAAAATTTATGTCATTAGAAATTTAGAACCTTCACTCAAAAAGTCATATCATTATCATCCATGAATAATAGTCATATTCATTAGCATCCATGAATAAGCACGCTAAGCACACCATAAGAGTTTTACAATCGCTAGTCATACTGCAAACTAAACATAAAATCTAAAACAATTATAAGATGCTGTCATATATAGCTTCAATTGCTAACTCCTTTAATATCAGTTACACAAGACAGTTGCAAAATGAACGTATGGCAAAGACAAACTATGCAGAAAACCTAGTGCAAAATATATTTAGTTGAAGGTCAGGTCAATTCTAAGTATAACATCAAATACTAATTGTCTTCCAACCAAATTTAGCATCAAATCTTGAGACTGAAATATAGATCAGCGCTATTAAATACACAAAAACTATCATTCCTTGAAAATAACAGCCGGCAGTTGAAAGTATCCCAAACACAAGACAATCAGTTTCCAACAACACCAGGTCAAACACAAGATCCTTCATAGACTTCATAATAGTTCTTGCAGGCTATGTGTGAAAACTACAAAGACACAAGGCATTATTGACAAAAAAAAAGGAGTAAAACATCATCTTCATGATATTAAAAGATCACTTACATGTTTACAGGAATTGGACTAAGAGTTGCTGCCCCCTATCATCCTGTGGTGTTGCCTCCTCTGCCTCTTTTTTTCTGCCACTATGAAAAAGACGGAAACAAAATACAAGGGAGAAAAAATTACATAACATCGCAGAAAATTAAAATGTACAGAAAAACAACACCGAATAGACACAACAGGAAACAAAGCTACAAGGAAAACAAAACCCAAAGAAAAGTTACAGAGAAAAACACAAACACAGCATTGACAAAAAGAAGTCTAACGGACATTCACAGAACGAGAAAAGGAAAGGACATTCGCAAAACGAGAAAAGTAAAGTTCTCTGCAAACAGAGAGTGAGCAATACAATTCTATTCATAGTTATTTATAACTCCTCTTAAGTTTGAGTTCCTTGCTCCTAACGGCACTAGCTTTTTTCTTCATACAAGAGATCTTTTTTCTAACGGTACATTTTTATTTCCAACGTTACAGTTTTTTTTCTAACGGGGGTTAAGGAAGACTTTTACTCCAACGGTACAATTTCAACGGTAAATTTGCTGCGGCATTATATCAAACACTCGGCTGCCCTGTCTACTCCCCTTAAATTTGAGTTTCTTGCTCCTAACGGCACTAGCTTTTTTCTTCATATGAGGGATCTTTTCTCTAACGGAAAATTTGCTGAGGCACTATATCAAACACTTGGATGCGCTGTCCATTGTTCCACTGTTTGGGTTTCTTTGGGTGATCTGCCGAAGTTGAGAATAGGCTGAGAGTTTGCTCTACTAAAATAGCTCTGCATTTTGCGGCTCAAGTAGAAGCCTGCTTCAGCAATTTTTAACGCATGTTCACCATTTGCTTGAGCTGCAAAATTCTTGAGCCATAAAATGCAAGCCGTTTTGGCATCACAATGTCCACTTTCGAGAAGTTTTTCAAATCCCTGATCTCAGCACTGCGAATCTTTCATGTCATATAGCGAAGGTAACAGGCTCCACCTAGGGTTTCACCTGGGAAAATATAAATGAAATTGCCCTCTTTCTTTATCACGTCAATATAGCAGTATTGCCAATTGGAAGTTGCCAAGTAACCAGGGCCTCTTTGGTGCATGGAATATGGGTTCTAATTCTGGAATTAGATTTCCGGATTATTGAATTTCATGTTTGTGTCCATCCAAACAAGAAATTGGAATTTCAAAATTCTAATTTTGCCCATAAAATGGGCATTTCATCTTCCACTTGAAAAGGTGGAATTAGAAATTCCAGCTCTAATTCCACTTTTCAAATGCCAATTTATGTTTTCCGTCAGGTCCGTTTGCATTAATAATTTTTCACCTCCGCAATTTATAACCTTCTGCACTCATTTTCCTCTTTCAGTTTCACCATTCGCAAGGCTCTGCAGAGCGGCTACTCTTAGCAAGCAAATCATGAGTCAGGATCATCGAGAGCCTACTGTGAGTGAGTAGGAAGTGGAGATGGATTCAGAAGACCCTCTCTTGCTTGCTGGTTCGAAAGGATCGAAACGCTGAAAAACCCAAACAAAAGCAGGATTTGGCGGAAATAATAGCGGCAAAGGATGATTCCCGAAGGCCCCTGCCTGCTTCTGGTCAACGATAATGCAGGTTTCTGCATTGCATGGAGGCAACACCGCACCCCTGGCGCTGGTCCTAGATAATGCTTTACTCTGTCGCGTAACATGGCGCTGGTACCGTGTGACAATTGTGCGCTCTTTTGTATCCCAAGTGAAAATTTGCACCAGTGTGTAGAGTTTGCCTGAAATTTTGCAACAATAGAGAGGATTATGGTGGAAGCCACCTGAGTGCAACAATTTTGTTCTCTTTCGTATGCTAGAGTGGAATTGCATCAATCTTGAGGGTTACGGTGGAGTGCACCTGAATGTTACAATTGCATGCTCTTTTTTATACACTCAATCATCTTTCGGATGAACCAAACGGTTCAACACATATTTCGAAAATCATTTTGAGGATATGTATCTTTCAGAATTCTATTGTATTCCAGAATTGATTATATCCAGCATTCCGTATTCCATGTACCAAACGGGCCCCAGGGGAATTAACCATTTGAAAGTTGATCATGCCACCTATTGCCCTTCTCCTCCACGGTGAAGGCCTTTTGGTTTTAAGTTATAGAGAATTCAATTGTCCCTCACTTTTTAGTGTTCAGGTCCGTTTGGTAGCGGGAATTAGCCTGGAATTGGCATTTGTTATATCCAATTTCATCGAATCCTCATTTTGGGGGTGCAATACTAAAATGGAATAGGAATATGTAAATGCTCATGTTGATTCAAAATGAGCATTAACATCTTCCACTTGAAAAGGTGGAATTGGAATTTGAGGGCCAAATTCCAGTTTTTTCAACCCCCATTTTGTAACTCGTCGGGTCCGCGTTGAATTTATTTTTTTGGTGTCCGCATTTTTTAGGTCATTTTGCAATGGGCGTCGACTCATTGTGAAAGCAGAATGCAACGATTTCTTTGCAGACAGCAACATTTTTATTCGCATCAACATCTGCCATTGACTTCCGCCATCGACCCTTTCCCTTCACTCTGCAA
Organism: Chamaecyparis obtusa; assembly: GCA_027943335.1. Lineage (NCBI taxonomy): Eukaryota > Viridiplantae > Streptophyta > Pinopsida > Cupressales > Cupressaceae > Chamaecyparis > Chamaecyparis obtusa. The sequence goes on from BSBK01008118.1 coordinate 148,017, forward strand.
AGCGGCATCGGCATCCTTCCTTCACTCTACAAAGCGGCATCGACATCCTTCATGTGCCTCCTCCGTTAGGTTTATGGCTCTCCAATCTGGTATGTAGATATACTATGTTCACAGACTAGGTCTATGTTTTCCAATGTTTTGTTCTATAGGTTTGAGAAATTTTTTGTCACAAATTTAATCCTTGTGGACTCACAAATGCCAAAAGTAGGGTTTGCGGGGTTTTTGTTTTTGTGTTTTTAAAATTTGGATGAATATCAGTTGATGGCGCCTAAACATATATTACGAAAATCCATTAGCCAATACCTTGTTTCTGTGAATAAATAAAAGGAGTTTCTGAAACCCTACCCAAAACAAATATCATTATATGGATTAAAGAATATCAGTTTATGTTTTCCAATGTTTCATTCTATAGGTTTGAGAAATTTTCTATCACGGGTTTAATCCTCGTGGACTCACAAATGCCAAAAGTAGGGTTTGCGAGGTTTTTGTTTTTGTGTTTTTAAAATTTGGATGAATATCAGTTGATGGCGCCTGAACATATATTGTGAAAACCCATTAGCCAATACCTTGTTTCCGTGAATAAATAAAAGGAGTTTCTGAAACCCTACCCAGGACACATATCATTATATGGATTAAAGGACATCAAGGGCAATCTCAGACTACGCATTGCCCACACATATCCATACCTAAATAAGGCAGATTAGCTCTTTGATTTTCATATCATTAATATAAATCTTTCTACTGTACAATCAAATTTGTCCTTAATTTATTATGCAATGTAAATCTAATTGTTATTAGTATATCTTTCTTGTCCTTTTGTTAAATTTCATTACTGTTAAAAGGTATCGTGATGTTGTCTATCCAAATGTCTCAAATATTGCATTCCTTATTTTTCTCTTGATAACTCATTCCTTATTTTTCTCATTGTTCTCCTACCCATCTAAGTATCTGATAGCTCACCAAGAATGTCTGAAGGCATAGAAATATTGATTATAGGAACATTTCGTACTAATCTATACTTGTATCTATGTAGTTGATTATCGATCATAAACATTATGGTTTACTTGCAGGTGCATGTTAAGAAAATAGAATTACAATTTTAAAAACAATCAAATTTACAAATATCATTTGTTGTTATTTTTTGTAGAGTAAGAAATTTGAAATTTATATGTTATTCTTCACTAAGAAGGAAATTTGTTAATAGAATTGCAAGAAATACTAAGAGATTAGAATTAAAAAATTAAAGGCAATCAAATTTGCAAAATATCACCTAGGGTTATTCAGTAATAAAGGATAATAAATTAATTTTTTTTAAATCTGTACATTATTGTCCATTAGTAACCAAATTAGTTTAATAAGATTGAAAGAAAATGCATTTTATATAAACAGAGCTAGTGCTAGGGTAGTTGCAAAACTTTATTGAATTTATATCGGGGTCTCATAGAAGAATTTCAGCCTAAGTTTGAATGTCTTATCCAAATTCTTGTGCTTATGCAAGAGCTTTTCTTAAGTAATGTACACATTTTCTGAAATAGACAATGATCTTAAGTTTCAGGGTGTGCATGATCCATGTGGCCTTTAAAAGGGCTTCCCTTAATAGCATAGCAATGTTCCTTTGAATCTATTATATGAAAATACATGTAATGACTAGGTCATACACTATTGTCACATCACATTGGTATTCCATTGAACTAATTCATAGTATTTGCATTAACACTCCATGACCAGCTGCTTTTCTTTGTTCTATAGCTTATATTTCTATAATGAATCAAAAGAAGTGCACTTTGTCTGTTTTGATTTAGAACTTATCAATTTGAAGTTGTCATTCATTTTTTTTATTTCCATAAATTATGCTTTCAATTTTCATTGTTTCCATGCTTTGGATTCTCCAAAATATTGGATGCTTTGCACTTATCTTTCAAATTGTGACAACAAATTATGAGAAATGTGTTTCCTGGAAATAGTAGAAGTACCTATTTGTTGTTAGGAAGCTATGAAACAAAAGGTTCTTCTAAAGAGGAGTTGTAGGGTGTGTTAGTAATGAAGTGTTATGAGACTAAACTGCATGGAATTCTGATTGGCATTGATATATTTTCAAGTTGTTGAATGATAAACACGAGCCTCTACATCATTTATGAATGCACCCTTATGTTGCATGACATGATGATGACATTTCTTGGGGCAACTTAGGGATTTTTGGATGTGTCATCAAGGAAAGACTGGAAAGTTTTGGTTCATTGATCAAAGTTGTGCCTTTCTATGAAATTCATAGATGGCACAAAGGCCAAGTCTTAGGTATTTATTCTTGGATACCAGGATGGCTTTCTCATTTGCATTTATATATGCATGCTCAATTTAGGGTTGATGACAGTCTCATGAGGTTTGCTAACCCTCAACCAATGACATCACATAGCACATCTTATTATTTCAGAGATTTTCTCATTCTCCATTACATTCCTACTCAGGGTATATAGACAAAACCCAGACAACCTCTTATAGTAAATATTTCCTCCTTCACTACGCATGTTTGAATAATCACAAAAAAGTATGCGCTTCAGAAAATAATTAAGAAAAAAGTATGTGATTTGAAGTCACTGTGTACATGTACTCATTTTGTTGATTCACTAGGATTTCTAACTATTGGCTATAAATAATAAGTAGCTAGGAATACATATACACATTTCTTGGCTTGTCCTCTTGCTGCCTATGACTTTCAATTTTGTACCTCAAACCTTCTTTGTCATGTAATTTTCAGGGATGTATCTTACCAACAATATAAACATTCAAGGATGCATTTGTAGGAAGACCAGAACTGCTCGTATTCACGCACTTATTCTTGTTGTCCTTGGAGTAGCCAAAGCAGTGTTTGTGCTTCAAGGTAGGCAAACAAAGTGTAATGAAAGAAGTGATGGAAGTGGTTTTTATAAACGCATTATTCATTCAAATGAGGTGCATTGTCACGACCAAATTCACATGAGTGCAGCAACCTTCTTTCGGCTAGCCAATCTTGTAAAGCAAAAAGGAAGCCTATCAGATATGATGAGCATAATGTTAGAAGAGCAATTAGTCATGTTCCTCCACACCCTTGGCCACAATCTAAGGAATCATAAGATTACCCACAACTTTGGTCACTCCGGAGAGATAGTAAGTTGATACTTCCATAAGGCCTTGACGGCTATCTTAGCACTCCATGTGGATTATCTCATACCACCTGGTCCAAACACTCCTCCTGAAATTAGTGGGAAGGATCGTTTTGATCCTTACTTCAAGGTAAACCCCCTAGTGCTACAAATTTGTTTGCCTTAGTGATAATCTTATTACTGCATGTTTCTTTACTACAGTTTTTCTTTCTATAGGATTATGTTGGAGCAATTGATGGAACCCATATACCAGTCATTGTCGATGTTGACTTACAAGGTAAATATCAGGATGGAAAAGGGAACTTGTCACAAAATGTTATGGTTGTCTCTTCTTTTGATTATAAGTTTTGATACATTCTTGCTGGTTGGGAAGGGTCTGTTGCAGATAGTCGTATTCTAGCTTCAACTCTCACTAGAGCTGATCCACTTGTAGTTCCCCCTGGTATGTCATTTCACACTGTATTTTTACTAAAGAAAATGATAAATGTTTGATGGTGTCAATGTTTCACGGTTTAACAATATATGTTATTTTGTAGGAAAATATTATTTAGTCGATGCTGGATATCCAAATGTACCAGGATTTCTTGCACCTTATTGATGTACATGTTACCACCTGAAGGAGTTTTCAAGAGAAAACCCTATAAACATCCTACAAGAGTTGTTTAACCATCGACACTCCTCTCTTAGAAATGCAATAGAGCGTACATTTGGCATTTTGAAGCAGCATTTTCCTATCCTGAGGCATGCAACGTCTTATCCAATCACGACACAAGCACGTATTGTTTTGGCATGTTGCATACTGCACAGCTTCATTACTATAGAGGATGGTGTTCCATCCGAAGTGGTTATTGAAGAGGATGATGATCGTGATGGAATAAATGTACCAATACTTGAGACATATGGGTTGAGTCAGCGTGATATGGATGATTGGGGGAACTTTAGAGATGATATAGCAAGTAGGATGTGGGAAGACTACAAATGTAGAGAATAGTTGTAGTTTTACAAGAGCTTTCTTTGTTCTTTAATGTGCTTTCATTCCTAGCTGGTTATTGTCTACGCCTCTTGAATTTGTAAGCCTTCTTGCATTAGGAAATATAAATGGAATACACCAAGGAGTACTACATGATGAAGATCAATCATACTGTTGTAAAGTTGATGCTCAAATCATGTGTTCTCATAGTTTACATATACAAAATTCTTTGAAAGAAATGAAGCCTGTGTATGATTTGTAACTCTGATTTCTCTTTGATTAACATTCATGCTTACTATTCTTTGATTTTGATCTCTTTGAAATGTGTGTATCTTGTTTAACACTTTATCTTCTAAATGGGGATTGAGACAACGATAATTTGGCCCTCAAATTCCAATTCCACCTTTTCATGTGGAAGATGTACTAGAGCATAAATAGTACAACTGTATGAACATAGTAGACCACATATAATTACAATACTGAATCAGTGTGCAACAAAATGAACATTGATTCAATGTGCAACAGAATGAACACTGAATCAATGTGCAATAGAATGAACACTAAATCAATGTTCATTATGTTGCATACTGATTCGGTTGCTCAAGAATACCACTTATTATCATTCTTGAGCAACTGAATCAGTGTCTTGTATTGTTCATTTTGTTGCACACTGAATCAGTGTTCATTCTGTTGCATACTGATTCAGTTCTTAAGACACTGATTCATTAGTGTTCCCCATCTATCCCTATAACTCTTTCTAAAATTCTTTGGAAAGGTAGCAAGTTATTTCCTCTGAGTTGAATATAGAGAGATCATTTCTCATATATAGTTGTTCATACCTCACAAATCAGTACAATTGTGTCATGTGTTTTAATCTAGATTTATACATATACTTAAGCAACAATTCTAGAGTCGTTTATATACTAAATTTCCTGCAATTAACAATAATTTTGCAAAAAAAAGGGAAAAAAAAACACATGTTTGTATAAGAGCATTAACAGAGCATGTGACCACTATCTATGTTGCTGCAGGTAACCAGGGGCATCAAATTTTTGATACAGAAGGCCATGGTGCAGCCGAGGTGTTGGTCCTTCTAGAATTTAAAATGTTTGGGATAAGATATTTTGAGAGAGAGGGAATAAGATTTGTTAAAGCAAACTAGTATACATTGCATTTAAAATGTTTGAGATAAGATGTTTTCTTTGGAAATTATATTTTAATTAATGATTTAAAACTTTGTTAACCATTCAATATCTTTCCCGGGTATTTGATGTGATGACTTAGTGATGAATTCATCCACTATCCAAGTTTGTCTTAGCTGAGTTGGATCCTTGAATAGAATTGCTCAATACTGAATGCACATAGTAGACCATAGTAGACCATATATAAGTTGTTCAAGAATACAATACTGAATGAACATAATAGACCATATATAAAATGTGTGAACATAGTAGACCATATATACATGCATACTTAGCTACATGAAAATGAGAATGGATAATAAAGAAATATATTACATATTGCTGGATATCATGCATAAATGCAATATTTTGGATTATATGCCACTATTGTATGACTCTTTCTTTAATATCCATTCTCATTTGCATGTAGCTAATGATTGCATATAACAGGTGGTGTAGGTGATGTCCTTCACAAAACTCATGATGTCCATGGAGGATGAGGTTCAAGTAAGCCAGTCAACATCTTCCTCCAAGAAGGTTATGTGGACAAGAGAAATGGAATGAAAGCTCCTAAACTTGCTCCACGAGCAAGTTCACCTAGGAAGGAAAGGCGAAGGGGCCTTCAAAAAAGAAGCTTAGACCGCCATTGAGAGGAAGTTCAATGCTGAGATGAACCTCAATTTGTCAAAGGAAAATTTCAAAAACAAGCTTAAAGGATGGAAGCAAGGTTTTAGAGTTATGAGAGAGTTGAAGAATATGAGTGAGTTTGCATGGAATGAGGCTACTCAATGTGTGGATGCTGATGACATGGTGTGGGAGGAGCTTCTAAAGGTAACATGCTCTTTTGAATATTTGGTCTAAGCAATATTTCCTTCTTATTAAGTTAGATGCAAGAAATAGATCTAATTCATTCATCATGACAACATGCAGAGAAAAGAATTCAAAAGTGCCAAAGTGTATAAGAGACAACCCTTCCAGTACTACAATGACCTAGCCTTCATTGTGGGTAATGACATAGCTGAAGGGACCACGGCTACTACTGCACAAGAGACAGAAGAAGGGCTCAATATGGATGGGCCCACCTATGTGGATTGTGATGAGGATGTCCCTATGAGTACACCTGTTAACACTACAACTGAATTGGATGATGAATTATATCATTCCAATCAATCGAGTGCAAGTGGTAAGCCAAATCCTTGAACACCATCAGCAAGGAGGGGAAAGAGGAAGAAGGCAACTATGGCTGGTTTGTTGGATGTGCTTTGTGATAATATGAAAATAATACAAGAGGACTTTTGTTTGCCTCTTATTATCAAAGTGGATAATTCTGATTTAGATTCTGCCTTAAATACTGTGTATGAGGCCCTCAAAGGCATCCTTGATTTGAGTCAATGCACTATGCTAAAGGCATATGACACCTTCATGGCTGAAACTGAAAGAGCCAAAGGGTTCTTGAGAATGAATGAAGAGGAGAGAGTGCAGTACATTGCAATGAAGTTTGCAGACCTCTAGCTACTTTTGTTTCATTTTAAGTCTTGTTACTTAAACATTAGCAAGGTTAGCCAAGATACTTGTCTTATCAACATCATACAGTTGATATCGGTGTGACATTATTTTGTTTTGTTGAAACTCAAATTGTATATTTTGTTGATATAGTTGATATCATGTGGTGATGGCATTGTTTTTGTTTATCAACTTCTCTACTATATATGCTCTAGTATATATTTTTGTTATTTCAACCATGACAATATTGTTTTTACTGTTATTTCATGCATTATAGATTGCATTCATGATTTACTTAAAAATAATGTAGTTGTTATTCCTACTTGTGTTTTTCTTGACTTGGTTAGCCTTGTACAATTACTCAAATACAAATGTAATACACCAAGGAGTAACACATGATGAAGATCAATTATTATAGCGATAAATTATGTTGTTCTATTGTGAAGTATTAGAACTGTACACTTTGAATTCTTCAAAATTGTTCCAAGAGTACTCGTATGTATGGGTGCTCTACCCAAATTTTGTGTTTTTATATCAAATTGTTGGTTTATGTATGAAGCCCACGTGGGAAAATTATTGTAATTTCAGAACATGATTGTAATATTCTTTTGTTCAGTTCTACTGTGGTTACAAGTTATCCTATTTCTATGATTCTTTCTAGTGTGCTTACAAGTTATCCTATTTGTTCACTTCTAGTTTTGTTTGCCTATTTTGTCTGTTTGTTTTATAATCTACACTAAATATTTTGGCTGCAAGTTATAAGACAAAGCAAGAAGACAATACTGTGAATTATGTTCAATCCTTGGCCGATGTTTGTTGGTGCTATCTGGGTTGCAATATCTTGAACAATTATGTTTTATCTTTATTAACATTTGTCTTATTAGCAATTTTCACTGACAAAATAGTTTCCATACTGATATTGAACTAACTATTTGGATGAGCTAGTCCTAATGCACAGTGTTGTTGGTGTCTTGATTAGACTGACTACTAAAGGCATCATAATACGTTGTGTAGTTGTTTTTCTTGCTAGATTAATTTTTTGTAAGGTGCAACAATTATCATTACTGATTATTTCTGTCACTAATTTGAAGCCATGCCTAGTACTTTCTGCATTGCAACCCTGCATTTAAAATTTCTAAGATGTGCTGCTACTTATTTTGCTCTGTGCCTTTGCATACAGTCAATTGGTTCAAATGAGGTGTTATGTTGCCATTTAGTTGTGTTCAAAAGGCAGTTGATTTGAATCTAACAAAGCCCAGGAATCCAAAGCAAGCAAATTGGAATTTGTTTAAAGCTTGGCTCTTGATATTTATCAAGCAGCAGCCATACACTTGTTATTAGAGGCACCATATCATTGGCACCATCACTTCGGTCCTACTTAGTGAAAACCCTAGTCTTAGGTTAGTATATCCATCGATAGGGTTCATATTTGACCAAGTACATGATCAAAAAATATGTTACTTCAGCTACTTAAATTTCACAGGTCACTATTGTAGTCTTGAAAGCAATACTAAAACTGCTAGGCTCCTCAGTTTTGAAATTTTCAGTCATTGTCCTTGTTTTGAACTGTGAGCTTTCTGGACTTAGTTGTTCGGTTAAATTAGTGTGAATAATTTATCATTGCAGTTGAGTCCAAAAAACTCACAACATTGTACATTTTGTTTGGTCCTTAAAGATTGGTTGATTTCCCTGGCCTAAGATGGACATATGCCTGCTTGGCTATGGGAGGTAGTTTAACCCAATCTACATAATAAGAATACAGTGATTTCTTCTTATGCTCATTTGCATCAACAAATCAATCATTTCAACTTCACTCTATGATTGGCATGCCCTAGCTGTTTGCAACTTCTCAACTGCAGCTTTTACAATTTAATTCATAACAGTCGGGAGTTCTCAAGTGAGTGGTAGCAAAGCTTTGATTTCTCTATGCAATGTGCATTGATGATATGATAGAGTTAAAGAAATTTTTGATTTCCCAAGTTTTCATAAAGGATTACCTGAGTCCTATTTATAGTCAATATCAAGTTTGTACTTGTTATAAGGATCTATGTTTGTTTGTTATCATGGTTTGTACATTGCTCCAACACCTACTTTTTTGGTTGCCATCTTATATACATGTCATCATGAAGAATTCAAAATGGACAGTTCTGAGAGTACACATATGTTGTTTATGATTTCAACTTACAATCTATATTTCTGATGACTACACATATTTATGATGTTACTCCTTGGTGTATTACATTTATTATGGGAACTTTGCATGGTGTGTCTTCACACCACCATTTCATTGTTGGATTTTGTTCTTCCCCATCTTCTATGTACAAGTATAGATGTCTTATTAGATCCTTTCAATTTCAAATAGAAAGTCTCTTTAATCAACCATGGATTGTTAGAGTAGATTTGATTATGTGGAGTTTCTAAAATTTTATGAAGTGTATTTGAATGAACTCTCATTACTTCTTCACCGCTCATATGTTGTTCATGATTTCAACTTACAATCTATATTTCTGATGACTACACATATTTATGATGTTACTCCTTGGTGTATTACATTTATTATAGGAACTTTGCACGGTGTGTCTTCACACCACCTGTAATCACTGAAAAATGGACAAAGATAAAATCAAAGCAAACCAAGGACAAAATTGAAGTAATTGAATCATAATGCATAATTAGCCAATCAAAATTAAAATCAAGTCTTAATTTGAGATCAATCAAAATTGAGAGCATTTTAATCAAATGTAATCAAAATCAAAATACAATTAAATCAAATAATTGTATAGTCTTGAATTAAATCAAATTCAACCCAATCAAGGGGTACATGGCTAAAATAAATCAATTAAATCAATTAATAAATTTTAATTACTCTCAACAACCCAAAAGGGGAGGAAATTCAGTCAACCAATAGGATTTGAGGAAAGGCATTCACATGGATCAAGCCAAATTCAATCTCAATCACTCAAAGTGAAAGAGAATCTTGTCCATCCATCTTGTCTACTTGTCCCAAGCTTTGAGGACACAAACTTTGCATTGTCTTCAAAGGGTGGAACCAAGGACTCAACCAAGGTTTAACCATGATCAACTACACTACACCCCCTACCATTGGGAAAATCTATAAAAGGAAGGCCTAAATCCTTCATAATTCATAACCACATATCTTAGAATTGCATCAAACCTCTTGCATTTTATAGCTATAAAGGCATTTAAGAGCTTAATTAGCATTCAATTTGATCTAATTGTTAGCTTTAGCTTGTTTATCTTATCAATTCTCATTCTAGGACTGTCATTAATGGAAGCTCGCTGAGAGCTTTTCATTAACATTCTTAGATAGAGATCCATAGGATGCTCAATTGATCATTAATTTGTTAAATAGTTGCTCTATTGTGGTTTATTTAGTTACTATTTCATTTATTGTTCAAATAAAGTTCATCAAAAAATATGAACTTTATCAATATTAAAACAATCAACATCATCAAGAATCAATCAACGATCAAATCAATTTGAATTTTATTTCATTTCCAAGGGGGCATACCATTGGAAATATCAAACAACAATAACATCATAAAAAATTGAGAGATCGATCATCAAATCAAAGCGAGAGCTTTTATCAAGAAATTTTTCATAATCAAATGAATGGGGCATCACATCGAAATCAATCATCAAATCAGGTATCATATCAGGATTTTTCATTAGGATCAAGCATCATATCAGAGATTAATCAAAGAACGGCCATCATATCAGAATGATCATCAGAACCACATCAATTGAGAGTTTCATATTGATCAAATCTGCATCAATATCGTATCAGAAATCAAAGGATCGACCATCGAAAGCATCAAACGAACATCAAAGATCGACCATCAATGAATCAGGACCTATCATCAAGCAAGATCAGAGTATTCTTTGAACCAACATGCTTTGCACGTCAACTCAAAGAGGGGCATTTGTAATCACTGAAAAATGGACAAAGATCAAATCAAAGCAAATCAAAGAAAATCAAGTCAAATCAAAGCAAATCAAGGACAAAATTGAAGTAAATGAATCACAATGCATAATTAGCCAATCAAAATTAAAATCAAGTCTTAATTCAAGATAAATCAAAATTGAGAGTGTCTTAATCAAATGCAATCAAATCAAAATACAATTAAATCAAATAATTTTATAGTCTTTGATTAAATCAAATTCAACCCAATCAAGGGGTACATGGCTAAAATAAATCAATTAATAAATCTTAATTACTCTCAACAACCTAAAAGGGGAGGAAATTCAATCAACCAATAGGATTTGAGGAAAGGCATTCACATGGATCAAGCCAAATTCAATCTCAATCGCTCAAAGTGAAAGAGAATCTTGTCCATCCATCTTGTCTACTTGTCCCAAGCTTTGAGGACACAAACTTTGCATTGTCTTCAAAGGGTGGAACCAAGGACTCAACCAAGGTTTAACCATGATCAACTACACCACACCCCCTACCATTGGAAAAATTTATAAAAGGAAGGCCTAAATCCTTCATAATTCATAACCACATATCTTAGAATTGCATCAAATCTCTTGCATTTTATAGCTAGAAAGGCATTTAAGAGCTTAATTAGCATTCAATTTGATCTAATTGTTAGCTTTAGCTTGTTTATCTTATCAATTCTCATTCTAGGACTGTCATTAATGGAAGCTTGCTGAGAGCTTTTCATTAGCATTCTTAGATAGAGAGTCATAGGATGCTCAATTGATCATTAATTTGTTAAATAGTTGCTCTATTGTGGTTTATTTAGTTACTATTTCATTTATTGTTCAACCTTAATTCTAATCGACATGTGAATAAAAGAAAAAAAGAAATATTCAAGAGACCACAAAGGTCCATCAAGCAAAAAGACAAATCAAAGAAAATGTGGGTTCCTAAATCCCTCATTGAAGAAATGCATTCTAAATCATCCAAAAGGAAAGAAAAATCAAAGAAAGTGTGGATTCACAAGTCACTTTTGAAGGACTTACACACGAAAGAGAAATCAAAGTTGACATTCAAGCTTCCAAAGGCTTCCACTCCACATTCTCCCAAACATATTCCATCTCATCCATCCATTTTGAGTCCTTGTATCTCAAGATCTGTATCCTCTCTTACATCAAAATCTGAAGCTATTTCACCCATTTTTCCTCCGTTGTTCCACTACCCTTCAAGGTGTGTATTGATGTTGATCTTGCTAATACTTCTTATCCTCCTATTCATTATCCTTCCATTCCATTTTTCACACCCACACATGGAAAGACTTATTATCCTCTCATTCATTATCCTTCCATTTCCATTATCCAATCCATTGAATAAATCTTTAGTCTCCCTTTACCGCATCCACCATATCACCTTTCCATCACCATATCAACATCTTTGAGCATACCTTTCAGCGGTTTTGGCCCATCATATCATATCCTATCAAGGAGTATACAAAGAGCATGAGGCTTGAGTCCATCCAAAAAGAGAAAAAAAAAGAAAGAAAATAAAATAAAAAAAGAAAATAAATCCATCCTATGGTGAAAACCACTTCTTGTGGCATCTTGGACAAGTATCATGATGAAAACCTGGCAAACAGACGTCATGTGTAATTCCTCTCTCTTGCACTCTACACTTGGGGGCAAGTTTCATCCATCATATCCTCCATCTTTCTACCATTGATCTCACTTGCATCTGTATTACATGTTTCACATTTTGATCTTGACAAGGTTGAACATATCAATGAGCATTAAGTATCTTGACATGAGTTATCCTATCCATCAGCCTAGTCACTTGTTGCATTCACGCTACCTTATCATGATCTTGCTTATCCTAAAGCCACCTTCATTATTCCTAATAATCCTTCCCATAATCCCAAACCATTCACTCATGGCCTTCACCACCCCTTTATCTTTATTGCGTGATCCTATCCACATTGATCCCTTGATCTTGATCCAAATGAAAAATAAAAGAAATGGAAAAAAATGTTTATCAAAAGTCTCTTGATATGTCCACTCCTTTGGACCATTGTCATGACACCAAGTCATTATTCCATATGTTATCCAACACCACATGATTGGCCTATATTGAGATATTATTTTTCCCTAGCTTGGATAATCTTGAGGAGATGGTCCTATGGGTAACACACTTGCTTCATCCATCATTTCCTATTCATTGGTGAATCATTAGTTTGCAAATCCTATACCTTGCTAGACATTGGGGAAATTCAATGTGATCTTGTTTGAGAATAAAAAATCTCTAAAATTCAAAAAAATAAAGAAATCTCTAAAAATCCAAAAAAAATAAAAAAACAAAAATCTATAAATTGTAAATCTTAAATAAATACTCAAAAGTTGCATTGCCCAACAAAGCACTATCTTTTCCAAATCAAACTGGGGGCACCAATCCAAGTTCAATGAGCTTAGCGAAGTAGACATCAGTTGGCTCAAATCATTGCATCAAAATTGAAAAATTGCTATACTTGAACTTATTGATCAATATCACATTTCAAACATCCAAATACTTGATCTAAACAACAACATTTGACAAATCAAATCAAAATCTAAAGAGGCTTAAACATAACTAAGGATCAAAGTGGATGAAGTTTTTGAAATATGGATCTACAAACAAAATAAAAAATGTTCAAAGTGTTACTAAATTTTTGGAATCATGTCTTTTTAGCAAATCGATGAAGTCTTGGACTAGATGAGCGATGATAAAGACATGGTATTTTCTTGATTTCTTCTTGAGTGCTTGCCATGTTGATTCATAATGACATGATCATCAAAGAATCATCAAGGACATTTGTATGTGAAAGGGATCAATTCTTTGTTTGTTTACTTAAAATATTAAAATGTGAGGAAAGAGGTATTCATATCATCATGGTTGAACCAGTGAGGGTTGTACCAATTTCATGTTCCAAAAGCTCGATGATGAAAATAAGCTTCCAAATTCTGAATAATGACAGTTAGTTGAATACTCTTAGATTAAATGCATTTAATGTATTTGCCTTTCTTAGCTCAAAAATAAAATTGCAAGAGGAAAGCTAAAGGGGGTGGAGTTATCATCATCAAAAGACCAAATCAAGATACATCAAATGATCAATGATATCATCAATGGTACCTCATCAAATTTCTTGAAATCTACATCATCAAATGTCTATCAATATAATCAAAGTCTTGACCAACATCATCAATGTTTGAAATATCCATCATCAAAAGTCATGTTCAATCTTATCATCAAAGGTACATCAACATCATCAAGATACATCTTCAAATGTTTGATCCATCAAATGATTCATGATACATCAAGGACATCATCAATAATCAATCATGTTGATCAACTAGGGGCAACCTAATTCTGTTCATCACCTTCTCTTCTATCAAATCCCTATTTTTCATCATGAGAACATCCTATCAACTCCATATCATAAAAACATCTAATCATATCAAGTATCAAATATCAATTAGTCAAATCATCCAAGTGATCATCTAATGTCAATCAAGTTATCCTATCATCCATTTGCTTATCTTGAGCGCATCAAATCTCCTAACTCTAGATCTCGAGGAAGGAAAATCATTGTTTTGTCTCTCTAGATCTTGAGAGCGAAATATCAACCCATCAACTTATTATATTAGATTGACATCAACATCAACCAAGTGATTCTAACTGACATCAAACGATACCAAACCATCATCAACTTATATGGAGCATCAACATCTTATCAAACAAATCTTTTCTCATCAAATCCTCTCATGATCGAGGCATTTCCAAATTTGTATATCGGGAAACAAATCAAAATTTCCCATTCTCAACCAAATCATCCAAAATCATTTTGATTCATTTCTTGAGGGGGCATACCATTGGAAATATCAAACAATAGTAACATCATAAAAAATTGAGAGACCGATCATCAAATCAAGGCGAAAGCTTTTATCAGGAAATTTGTTGTAATCAATCGAATGGGGCATCATATCAAGATCAATCATCGTATCAAGGATTCATCATCAGAATGATCATCAGAATGACCATTAGAATCAAACATCATATCAAAACGATCATCAGAATTGCATCAAGGGTATTAAATCAATCAAAATTTGCATCAATCCCGTATCAGAAATCAAGGATAGACCATCGAAAGACATCAAGAACGCACATCAAAAGATTGACCATCAATGAATCAAGGACCTACCATCAAGAAAGATCAGAGTATTCTTTGAATCAACATACTTCGCACATCAACTCAAAGAGGGGCATTTGTAATCACTGAAAAATGGACAAAGATCAAATCAAAGAAAATCAAGGACAAAATTGAAGTAATTGAATCACAATGCATAATTAGCTAATCAAAATTAAAATCAAGTATTAATTCGAGATCAATCAAAATTGAAAGCATTTTAATCAAATGTAATCAAAATCAAAATACAATTAAATCAAATAATTGTATAGTCTTGGATTAAATCAAATTCAACCCAATCAAGGGGTACATGGCTAAAATAAATCAATTAAATCAATTAATAAATCTTAATTACTCTCAACAACCCAAAAGGGGAGGAAATTCAATCAACCAATAGGATTTGAGGAAAGGCATTCACATGGATCAAGCCAAATTCAATCTCAATCACTCAAAGTGAAAGAGAATCTTGTCTATCCATCTTGTCTACTTGTCCCAAGCTTTGAGGACACAAACTTTGCATTGTCTTCAAAGGGTGGAACCAAGGACTCAACCAAGGCTTAACCATGATCAACTACACTACACCCCCTACCATTGGGAAAATCTATAAAAGGAAGGCCTAAATCCTTCATAATTCATAACCACATATCTTAGAATTGCATCAAACCTCTTGCATTTTATAGCTAGAAAGGCATTTAAGAGCTTAATTAGCATTCAATTTGATCTAATTGTTAGCTTTAGCTTGTTTATCTTATCAATTCTCATTCTAGGACTGTCATTAATGGAAGCTTGCTAAGAGCTTTTCATTAACATTCTTAGATAGAGAGCCATAGGATGCTCAATTGATCATTAATTTGTTAAATAGTTTCTCTATTATGGTTTATTTAGTTACTATTTCATTTATTGTTCAACCTTAATTCTATGAAGATACTTTCCTTAGTATACACCACCATTTTGTTGTTGGATTTTGTTCTTCCCCATCTTCTATGTACGACTATAGATGTCTTATTAGATCCTTTTAGTTTCAAATAGAAAATATCTTTAATCAACCATGGATTGTTAGAGTAGATTTGATTATGTGGAGTTTCTAAAATTTTATGAAGTGTATTTGAATGAACTCTCATTGCTTCTTCACTGCTTCAAACTATTTGTAGTACTCAGGTAAGATGATTGTACTATACTATGCCCTTTTCAGGCCTGGAAATATAGCAGTGAGTGATCAATGGCTTCGATGTCCCTCAATTCAAGTCCAGTCAACATATAACAAGGACAAAGCATGGAGGGAAATGAAGATAGCAGATAAGAAATTAGTTGCGCAGGAAGTGGCCATGACCAAGAAGCACAGTAGTTGCAGATGATCATGCAGGAAGTACTTGATTCAAGAGAAATCGAAGCTGTGGATCACAAAACCATTATCCTCCTAGACCTGAAAAGGGTATAGGCCTACACCATTTCATCTTTCTCGGGAACTCCCAATTATTTTAAGCAGAGAATAAGTTATGAGAGGAATTGTAAAAATGAAAATAAAAGTAGCAAGCTCATTGAACATTAGTATGTTTCTTTTTATTGCAATTATAATTAATTCCTTGGTTCCTTAGTAATTGATTTGTATTGCATCGTTGTCTTTGGTTTGTCATTTTGTTTTGAGTGTCCAGTGATTTAAACCAAAGACTTCCACTTAGCCAAAAAATGTGCAAGTCTACATTAGTATGTTTCTTTTTATTATAATTATAATTAGTATGAATGAACAAAATAATGTCAATGCAATATTTGTCATTATAGCGTCGATGACTTTGGTGAATGTGCCTATGTGTCAATGTGGTGTTGGTCCATGCATGTTGAGGACGTCACGCACAACAAGTAATCCTGGGCGTCAATTTTAGTGTTTCCCAAATAGGAAAAAGGTATGGATATGTAATTATATTTTATGTTTATAAATAATGTGACAACTAATCATTTTAGGAAGAACTGATGTAGATTTGGTATTGCAGGGAAATAGTGGATGTCAATACTTCCGGTGGGTCGATGAAACCACATTTACGTCTACCCCATCGACATTTGTACCTGATGTAGGAAATGACTACAACTTGTGCAAGGCTCGAGAGGCAGATAGTGCCACCAAGATTGCTTCAATGGTGAAAGCAAAAATCATGTTTCTGCGATGCCTTCTTTGTGTAGTTTGCGCACTACTTTGTTGGGACCATATGCGTAAATGTGGTTAATAGATGGCTATTGTAGATATGTGAAGTTTTTTATAATTTCAAGTAGATACATTGGACATATTTTGATAAACTCGTGAACTTTTTTGTTGTTTATGACTTCGTTATGATTTTGAATATAAAATTAAACAAAATTAAATATTAACCTTATTAAAAAAATAAAAAAATATTTATGATTTTCTATATAAAATAAAATAAAATAAAAAAATAAATATTTATGATTTTTTCTATAAAATTATATAAAATAAAAAAATTAATTATTATATTAAAACAATTCAAAAAATAAAATAAAAATCATACTCAAATTCCAATTCCAATTTCAAAAAGTGGAACCAAACAGAGGAAATACATCTTCTCGCTCATATTTTGGGTCAACTAAACGGTCCAAACTATTATCCAGAAATGAAAAACTGGATTATCAAATCCATAATTTGACCATTTCCAATATTTGATCAAATGCAACATTTCCTAATTCCCGCTACCAAACGAGCCCTAAATGATTTTATTTCTTATTATCTCTTTATTTAAATTTAAGTACTTAAGTGTTCTCATACGCAATTTTAATTTCAAGAAAAGAATATATTAGAATCTTTTCTTACTTTAGTTCAATTACTATTGTGTAGGAATTGGAAATAAGGCTACATTCTATGAAAGAAAACTTCCTAAAAAATAGAGTTGGACTCCTTGCTACTTTTTAGGAATATTTTAAAGATGGTGGTCCCATGAATTTTTAGTTCAGTTCAACTTAAATGCTTAAAGCTAGTGCTCTCATGAATATAATACATTATTTGTGCATAAAAAAACAAGTAAAAAGTTATGGAGTCTCTCACAGCATTAGAAGGCAAGATTGTGCATGTTTCAAACTCGAAACAGGTTGTGCAACATGAATCCATTTCAGAGGATATTCCCCCTCAAGTTGTTGTGGGCCATGAAGACAGAGTGCAAAAAGAAGCCAATGTGTATATGGATTCAGGTGACTTGGAGGAGGAATGTCATGATGATGAATTGGATATTATAGATGTCAGATGTATCTCCCAATCTACGACTAAAAGCATGGGTTTGTCAAAATCTAATAGGAAATCTTTGAAGGAGCTTAGGGAGGAAGAAGCTATTGTTAAGAACTTCACCAGTATAAAGAAATTTTTGAAGGAAGCCCCTCCCTTAGGAAGCAATGAAGGTAATATCATGGAATAGAAGGGACCTTGGGGCCCCTAACAAAAGACGCATAGTCAAGCGTCAATTGCAACATCTTGCTACTTATTTGATATTTCTTCAAGAGCCCAAATTATTAGT
This sequence comes from Chamaecyparis obtusa, assembly GCA_027943335.1. NCBI lineage: Eukaryota > Viridiplantae > Streptophyta > Pinopsida > Cupressales > Cupressaceae > Chamaecyparis > Chamaecyparis obtusa. The sequence continues at coordinate 166,476 of BSBK01008118.1, forward strand.
CAAAGATGACAATAAGCTCTTGGTTTATTGCAAAGTTGGAAAGGATTTTTCAAATAGTCGGATGGTGCTTCTGGTGGACTAGAATTAAGGTGGATAGAGAATGAAATGACGGTGGATGTGGTGGTTTCTAACCCAAATTGGTTTACTGCTACAATGTATTGCCTCTCCCTGAATAAATGAGTCATGGCTATATGTGTGTATAGACCAGTTAATACAAATTGGTAATGTTGCAGGTAGATGAGTTGTCTGGTTATTTGTTTGTGATGTTTAACATTGTTACAAGATCAATAAGATAGGTAGAAAAGACCGGAAAAGATAAAGGAAGAAAAAGAGATGGCTACTGCATATACAAATCCAAGAGTTCCTTGGGGAATATCAGCAAAGATTAACAGTGGAAAAGCATCAAAATAAATCCTTATCAATGTATGATAGAATTCTTATGTATGGAAAAGTCATTGGGCTCATGTTTGTAAAGGAGGATAACTGAATCCTCATCAATAACCTAGAAATTTTGGGCAATACTAGATGTTTTCTTCACTTAGTTCTTTCCTCCCAGTGCCCACATTGAACCAAGTTGTAAATTTTTTTAATAATTTAATATAATAAAATATTTACTACGGCCTATTACCCATCAAGAAAAAAATAAGTAAAAAAATATCTTCCCTTCAAAAAAAAAATTTTAATTCAAAAATTAAATGTTCGACAAGTAGCAAAAATATTCCTAAGCTAGTGGGACAATTTCTAACCCCACCCCTTTTTTCACCAACTTAAATTTGTAACACTAAAAAGTAGGAGCTCTTATTTTGAAGGAGAATATTCCAAATAATCTTGTAGCTAAACAAAATTATGTTCGTGAGAACACCCTCTTCCTCAAAAATAGAGCATAACCTCCCTCATGGGACCCCTTCCTAAGCTATGGAAAAACGGGGGGCTAGAAATAAGTAGCAACTACTTATTGAGAAAAGTGACATGTGTCTTCACCATTTTTTTCCCCTCTTTTTTATTTGTCTAAAATTTTGCTTCCAAATTTTATATGCAACAAATATATTCAAACTTTCATTTTTAAAATTTAAAAAAAAACTATTTAAGAATAGTCCTTAAAATAAGCAACAAAATTTGCTTTGCTTTGGAAATTACTGCTAAAAAGCTTGAGAAACAACTACTAGCCAAAATAAGCTTAGCAGCTCCAGATGGACCTGCTTTTAGTTTTTAGATGGATGGAGGAGGGATGGAGGATGACTTTTAAATGTGAAGGCTCTATATTAATATAGCTAATTAGAGGGAAGGGTAAAATTCTATTTAGAAGAATAGGTTAATACAACATCATGACCAATCCCTTGTTGTTACATTTCCTAGGCAGGCTCATTACCTTTTTGAAAAAGGAGTTAAACACTTTGGTGGCATATGGGATTTTAACACTTTGGACTGGTTATCTTGGGAATAGTCTAAAAGCAATTTCAGTTAAACTTCAAGTTCAAATTTTTTTTGATATTTGTGATCTCCCTAGTGCCATTGGATCTAGTTGTGAAACTTTGTACCCCCTTACAACACAATTTTTGTAAGGATTCGGTGTGACTTTCCAAGTTTCCTTTCTATCGCTTCCCTCTCAAGAAAATTTATTTAAACATCCTTCCCAGCAAAAGTTTAAATCCAAGGTTGAATAAAAAATGGAAATGTAGATTGCATAAAAAGACATGGAGGAGGCTGAGTGAGAAAATATGGAGGTCTTGTGTTGAAACCAATGCATAAATGTTGGCTTGGAAGATCCTTCATTTCAAACTACCTATTGGAGATAGGTTGAAATGTGTGATAGTTCAACCCATCACTTATCCATTTTGTCAGCGCAATGAGAGCTTAAAGTATATTTTTTAAGACTGTTCATTTGCCAAAATGAAATGGAAGGTTATATTTATTTACTTCCCTATAATATTTGAGCATGGAATGGGTTGGAAAGCTACTATTTTGGGGCTTGGCGTTCAAGATAATGTGGTTGTTAATACTATAAGACACTCTCTTTTTCTTAATATTTGGAAATGTAGGTTTATGGTTCTTTTCTCTACTCAATGGGTTCACAAAAAGACACAAATGCTAAAGTTTTACTTAGACGTCTTATTTCAAGTTCTCTCACTATAATTTCAAATGTAGGGGGTCTACAAGGAGCAAGCAAAGATTAGAAATTTGCTAGACAAGATCAAATTTCAACTTCTTAGATGTCATAGAAAAGACTTCTTATATTTTGCCCAACTGCAATATTACTTCAAATTTAGGTTGTAAGCAACTTTTGTGTCATGTAATGTTGTTAAATGTCTCTTTCAAGTTGTTGTTTAAATATTATAAAGTGTGTTGTGTTCGTTGTTTGGGATTCTTGTTGATAATTGTCTTTCCATTTGGATGTCATTTATGTGATTATTGTTTAGTAGTCGGTGTTGCTCTCGTGTATATTATTACTTTGTAATATTTGCATTATTTTAATTTTTTTTTTAAAGAATCAAAGGTAAAAATGAGAATGGTGACTTATGGATATTTAGTGTAAAGGGCATGGATGAGAGAAGATTATTTTTTTTAATGGTTGGAATGTAATTGTTAAAATTTGAATTCTAAAGTGGTGCTAAGAGGAATGGGTTTTGGAGGTGAAAATTAGGCCTTTTTCAAAAGGATATTATCTGGAAAAATGTGGTTCATGAAGGAGGTATTTTTTTAAATGACCTATGGATCATAGGCATTATTGGATTCTGTGTGTGCAATTGGAACCTAATTTCAATATATTAATGTGTTTGGAAATAAACACTCCTATGTGGATTAGGTTATATAATTTTCCTACAAAAATAACATTAGGATTCAATATTTTTAGGAAGATTGTAATTGTTAGAAATGAAAGCAACTACTTCATATGAAAATCTTAATATAATTGTAAAAATAATATAAAAGCAAACAGAGATAGCATGAAATTAAATCAACAACGTAAAAAAAAATTATAGAATAGAAGAACAAAAATAAAACATATTGTTTACGTGGAGAAACCCTTATGTGAAAAAAAAAAAACCAAGATGAATTATGTTACTTTTATACCTCCATAACCCCTTGTTTACATATCATTTTCATCCTTTAAATGGGGCATCCAAATTGATTATTGTATGCAAACAACTTCCTCGAGGTAATCCAAGAATATAAAGCATTGAATAATGTAGGTTGTAATATGTTACTACTCACCTCACACATGGACAACTAATTTTTTCTATCTTATAAGGTTGTTTGTCCTCATGTGAAGGTATTGTAACAATCCAAAACTTTATTACAATTGTTGAAAAATAACTTCATGGAGAGTTGGACACCCAAAACCAACTTAACGTCCAAAATTCTCTTTTGGTAAATAACAACTCTCTACTAATAAAAAAAACTATTTCTGAAACTCTAATAAAAATTAATTACCCTAAAAGTAAAATCTTGATGATAAAAAAATAAATAATATTCATAATGATTCACAAGCAATGTTAGGATTATTCGAATTCACTACTAACCTTTTTCACCATCTTAACCTCCAAAATTCCTTTTTGGCAAATAATAACTCTCTACTAATAATAAAAATTAGTTATGAACCTCTAATAAAAATTTGTTACCATAAAAGTCAAATCTTGATAATAAAAAATAAATACAATGAATGATTTACATAGCAATTCCACCCTCTAAATGGGGCATCCAAGTTGGTTATCATAACACCTTCCTTGGGATAATCCCTCATAATACAAAGCATTAATAATGTAGGTTGTGATATGTTAATACTCATCTCACACATGCACAACTAATTTTTCCTATCTTATAAGGTTGTTTGTCCTAATATGAAGGTATTATAACCATCCAAAACTTCATTACAAGTGTTGATAATAACTTCGTGGATAGTTCGACACCCAAAACCAACTTAACCTCAAAAATTATTTTATTGGTAAATAATAACTCTCTACTAATAAAAAAATTAGTTATCAATCTCCAATAAAAAATAATTGTCATAAAAGTAAAATCTTGATGATAAAAAATAAATACTATGAATGATTTACAAGCAACATTGGGATATTTGAATTCATAGGATTTACAAGTTCAATGTAACCTTAATTCTAAAAGTTACATTAGATCATTCATAAAGGTTGACGAAGAATCTTTGTGTGCTCGTGTGAGGATGTATATACAAAAATGTGTTACCATTAAATTATAGAAAATCAATCTTCAAAGGTAATTAAACTAAATTCAAAGGTTGGGCTATGGAGGAAATTTTTGAAGATAAGGAATCTCCAATCATTGCAAAACATATAAATGTTTACGTCATATGATGAATAAATTCCTTAAAAATAAGGTGGCAAATATTAGAGAGACGAGGTGATAAGAATCTCATTTCTTAAACTGTTAAGACAATGGAGAACTCCAAAAGGATGCAATAGACTAGAAACCTCAAATAAAAGAATTACAAATGAAGGATAACATCAAGTCTAACTATTATAGTCATGGGAGTTTCAATCTCCTCCATGTGCTCTCACCCAAAAAACTTATCTGGAAATAGTTGTGGAGATCTTTTGAGATCCTAATATTAGGGAAAAGACAAATGAGTTGAGGATTGAAAATCATAGCCTTGAGGATGCTAAAGATGATATCGAGATGAATTTTGTGGAGGAATCAAGTATGGATTAATTTGAGGATGAGCTTAATATAGTTAAAAAAGAATAATTATCCAATCAAATTTAAAAAATCAAGAAACAAGAATGTGGGGTAAACAAACTCAAAGGAAGGTGATATATATATCATAGAAATTAGCTATGGCTACTGTGTCAACAAAGGGTCAAAGAGAAATTAGATCTAAGAAGTAGTTTATCATTCCCACAAACCACGAGGCCTATAACAAAGAGTATTGGTGGCTTGAATGGTCATATTAAGAGACATGTACTCAAAACAAAAAATGATATTGATTGATCTTTGATCTATTTCTAATCTAGGAAACTAAATTGCACAGGGTAAAAGAAAATAAACTCATGTTGAATTAGAGGTAATAAAGAGCTTGGTTTTGTGATGTGAAGGGTGCTTTAAGTGTAATCAAAATTATTTTGAACCTCATCACTACAAAGCTTGAAAATGTTTTGCAAGTAATAATTTGAAAGTTAATAAACCTCAATGCCTAGTAACTAGTTTTAATTTATTAATAAAAATGTCTATGGTCTAATCGAAAATATTCAAAATAATATTTGGGGTCAATTTCATCTTTTTTAACAAATAATAAACAACCAGGATAATGTTATTATAGGTGGTAACATGAATGCAACCTTGAATCCTTTCAAGAAGAATGGCCTAGTCAAAATTACACACCTATACAATTAAACTTTAGAAATTTTGTATGCCATAACCACATGCTTGATATCAACCTAAAATCATACTCTTAAACTTAGACAAGTTGGAGGTAATGGTTCACTAATAATGCAAAAAGGCTTGATATGAAATTTATGTTCTCCATGTGATCAGATCCAATAACACTCTTATAAAATTAAAGCTCTCTCATAATACTTGGACTTTCAAACAATACACTTTAAAATGCAAAATGTGTGGTTCATGGACCTAGATTTAATGAGTTTGGTTTAGAATCGGTGGTCCTCTACTCTAGAGTTTAATAGAACTAAATAATTTTAATTTTTTAAGAAAGCTAGCTTTGTCAAAGCCTAATTTAGGGCATGGAATAAGATACATTTCAATAACATATTCCAAAGAAAGGAAAGAAATAAGATTGAATTGGATATCTTAAATGGATTAATCATAAGGGTAGGTATGTGTCAAAATAAAGGGATAATATGTAAAAAAATTTATAAGGATAGGACATATTTTGGAGATAGAAAACTATGGAGAGATTATATTTATATAAGTTGTATGATTGGGCATATAACTATTTTTTCTCCCCAAGATTTTTACCTTTAGTTAATGGTGATCCTTATGGGTTCTTTGACTCATCTCAAGGGCTTAAGAATTGTTATCCATCTTTCACAAGTTATTTTTCATATTCATGGCTAAGTTATTAGCTTACACATTTAGTTGTCAAGACAATGTTTAGTTTTCCTAAATTGATTATATTTCTTATAAGTTTTTATACCGGATGGGGAGGGAGTGGAGGATGAATTTCCCATATTAATATAGTTAATTAGAGGCAAAAGTAAAATTCCAACAAATATTGGGATATTGTGCATGATGGGGTGATAATTTGTCTTTGTTTTATGATACTTTTATGCTCTATTTTCAGACATTTCTAAAACACTTGTTATGTCTTTTCAGTACTTGAACTTATGAACATGCTATAAGTGCAGTCAAACCAACAAAACCTATGGGTAGATAATAGTTGATATACTTTTCCAAATATTATACATATGCTGCAATATTTCATATAATTGTTTGAATGTATGTTCTAATATTTGGATTAAGTTGAATGGTTGAATACTTGAATATATTGTTGGCAAAATGGTTTGTGCTCCCCTCAGGATTCGTGACATGACTTAACCACCTCTTGTGTCTTCTATAAGTCTAGTAGTTGTATCAGGCATTAATAGGTCAATCTTTTGGTGCAACGACAACCACTACTTGTAACAAGTGGTATCAAAGCTTGGTCGTAGGTTCAAATCCCCTCGGGTAATGCTGAGGGGGAGATTGTTGGAAAAATGGTCAGTGATCCCCTCAAGATTCATGACATGGCTTAACCACCTTATGTGTCTTCTATAAGTCTAGTGGTTGTATCGGGCATTAATAGGTCGATCTTTTGGTGCAACGACAACCACTACTTGTAACAAATATATGCATGTACTACTAACCTGCTAGGGAAAGAGAAGCGACTGAGGAGTGGATTAGTAAACATTGATGAAGAGCAAGGAAGACTCATTCACAATCATGGGAAACCATTATGATACCGCAGGACATGCTTGATAAATTGAAGGAAGGATCATTCTAGGAAATATAGGATCACGCTTATGCTATATTTTCTCTATGATCAATGTTCTGTTGAAGCGGTTAAGTAGCCTTTATACTATTCTGTCATGGACTGTTGTGCTTTCCTTTCTTTATGACATGAATTAGTTACACCTTATATTTTTTATTCAAATAAGCATCACTACTCTATATAAAGGGATATGATTTTTAGATAGAGAGTTAGTCAGATAGTTGTATTGTTATTATAATCTAAAGCAAAGTTACTCTTTCCATCTATTGTTTCATGATATGTAATCAATTTTCTAGAAATAAAATGGAGTGATTTTGAGTTATATTATGTGTTGGTAGCTAGCAGAAGCTAACCAAGGGGGCCCGCTTGGAAGGTGGATTAGAGTAGACTAGGATAAGTTGTTTAAGCATTTACAACAGTTCAAGTAGAACTCAGTGTTCTTTCTTGTAGCACTATACACTGTGTATGTTCCTGCAGCACCTACGGAGATAATCATTGTGAATTCTTTGGATTGACATAATAGGTTAAGATTGAAATTATAGTTTTCAACATCATTTTCATTAAGTAGCTATGTGTGTTTACTTTCCTGCAACAATAGTGCACTAGTAAATTTTACCTCAAATTTCGACGAGAATTGGTCAAATTTTTGACAATAATTGGTCAAATCCACGACCAAAACTTTCGTCATTCTTTTTTCATCAAATGTTCTACGTATTTCTTATTGGTCAAAATTTTGACCATAATAGTGGTCAAAATTTTGACTGTAGCTCTTAATTGAAACTGGAAGAATCACCGTCATTTTTTGTCTAATGGTCAAAATTGAGACTTAGCGAGATTTTGCCAAGTGTATTGACACCTGAGCTTGGCATAAAAAGAAATTTTATTATTTAAGTGTTTCAAACAGCATGTGTTTTAAGTTAGAAAGATACCCGTGTAATTAAAAATGATGAGTGAAAAATGTTTAAAGTGCTTCTCTTCAAAGCGGTCACATGATCGCAAGAAATAAAATAATCCCTTGTGATCATGCGACAATGAAGTCTGTCGGGGCCCACATACGCCAACAGCGCAAATGCGACAACATAAGCTGAGCAGGGAAAGATCCTACATCCGACGAAGGGCGTATGTTCACAAAGAATCTTGGAGGTCTATGCGAAGAAGCGATGGCCGTTGATCTTCTGATGGTGGGTCTGAAAGCATTTGACTACAGTTATGACTTTTCTGAGATGAAGCCCCGTGGTGGTGGGTCCATAGGGTCTATATGCAATGATAAACCAATGGTTGCCGCTATTCCTCAAAGCCACAGAAGATTCTTTGACACCCGAGCTGGGGTACACGTGCACCAATAATAAAGTGGTCGCATGATCGCAAGAATTAAAATAATACCATGCGATCATGCGAAAAGTAAAAAAAGGCAGATTAGTGGGCCCTGTTTCTCAGCGGGACCTGAGTTATGACATCGCATCGACGATTCAAAACTTTCAAAGTTTCAATCTGACAATGGTCGGTATTCCGCGATGGAGAGAGGCCTGAAAAATAACCGATGCGACATAGTGAGAACTTCCACGTAGCAATGGGACCCAAGTACTCTGATAGCATAGATGCACCAATCGTAGAGCGGTCACATGATCGCATGGATTAAAATATTGCTATGCGATCATGCGACAACGTAAGTCATCTTTGGGACCCACCACCATGCGTCCGCATCCCACTTTACCGCTAAGCATCTTCGGTGACTTACGTTGTCGCATGATCGCATAGCAATATTTTAATCCATGCGATCATGCGACCGCTTTATCATTGGTGCATCTGCGCTATCAAAGTACGTGGGTCCCACTGCCACGTGGAAGTTCTTGCTATGTCATAACTCAGGTCCCGTTGAGAAACATGGCCCACTAATCTACCCTTTTTTTTACTTTTCGCATGATCGCATAACTCATATTTGGTTTATGCGATCATGCGACAGCCACAATTTTCTTCCTTCAAACCATATTAACTTCTCACATCTAAACATTTTGAAAGCTATTATATGATTGTTAGTCCCGCCTATTTAAGGCAGAGACTTATGTTTTCGGTGAATCATTTTGCTATTAATTTGCCTCGGGAACCATGCGTTGCCAAAAATTAAACCTGAATTCTAATGTTCGACAGTCCTTTGTTTTTAATTTTGATTTTTTGAAGAAAATAACTTTTTTCTGATTGGGTATATAGAATTTTGATGGGGGTTTAATTATTTTTCTTCTCATAAATTCAAAAAATTATCCAATCAATAAAATAAAAGAAGCAGGATTAAATATTTTTAATGGATTTTTATTCAGGAAGCTTCCACTGATTTTATTCTAGAAGCTTACCATGAATAGTGGTTAGGGTTTTTGCTTACCGTGAATAGTGGTTAGGGTTTTTTTTTAGCAAATTTTGCTCTACTTTCTAATTCATAAAACAAAATAGTGGTTAGAGGCAGGCTCAACACCATAATAGCAATCAAGCTTAACACCACCGCCATGACTGAGCCGATAAAAACCCTCTTTGACATCTTGTCAAACTTAACACATCATACAAATTCATCCACTGGATTTGAAGAAATGATAACATAATTCAGGCAAGATGAACTTCAAATATTAAAACGTAACAGGTAAAAAGGTGAAAGAGGAAGATGAGCAAAACAACCCTCTACCATAACTTGCCCATATAATACTTCCAATGCTTTAAAAAAAGTCATTCCCTCAACGGTAAGATACTTTTAAAAAAGTTGTTCCCTAAAAATAGGTCAGAAAAAGCCAAAAGCCAAAGGTAAGAAAAAACCATTAAAAAAATTGAACACACTATTGTTTCATTACATGATTGTTACATTCTTTTCTCTACACACAAATTTTAAAATTCCAAAGTCAAATTTATAGATTGTGGTACCATTTGAACCAGGCTTGGATGCAAAAAAATTTATTTCCTTTCTTCTTCGTATACAAATTGTAAATATCTATGACACTGGATAATCTTAAAATGACTTCTTTGTAGGAATCGAAGATGCAACAATCTTGGGATTCAAAGGGTAATGCCCACTTTTTATATTTCTCTATCATTATTTTCAATGTTACCCAGATTAATTTTCATATAGTATGAAATAATGGTGTGTTCAACTGGCATGGATGATGAATGGTAGCAGTGGTTTTTCCTGGTCATGAGATGCTCATCTTTGTTGCATCGTACTCACCACATGGGATTATATTCTCAACATCTGTGTCTCATTGACTCAGTTGATCCAAATTTGGCCAGAGCTTTGCCTGCAAAATGTAAGCTAAAATTTGGCCAGAGCTTTGCCTGCAATGTCAAATTTGTATGTGAAAATAGAGCATGGAAATAAGAGCTTATAAGAGGCATTATTGTTGGCACTGAACTTGCTCTAATCATGAACTACCTGGCTAAAGCTAAAACAATTAAGCTAGATTTAAAGGAAAAAAGAGTTAAAACAAAACACACCCAAATTGTTATGTAACAATGAGTTGAATTATAAGAAATGAGAGCTTCATGATCAAACAGGTTTCAACTCAAAAATCTTAAAATGGCAAAGTTCCTTGCTAGCTTCATCTGCATTTTTTTTGGTTCTTTTCGCCATCAATTCAAAAACTGGGTTTAGTTTTTGGTTAGCAGAACATTGTTGCTCCAAGCAATATGGAGAACCAGAACTCTACTAAGGAATTGGCAAAAATTAACAGTGATCATTACCTTATTGAACTTTGAGAAGTACACCATACCTAAAAACTGCCTCCTTATGCTGTCCTTATGCACTGTCCTTAGCCCAATGTAGGAACCCTGTCTACAGTCCATTTATATGTCACCAAGTCCTTCTAGCACCTGTCAATATACTAGATTTCCATACCCAAAAAGTTGATGTCATAGCTTCACAACTTTCAACTGTCACTATCTACTTGAAGGAATTTGATCACAGTTTCTCACAGTATCAAACCTCTTCAATCAACTCCTTGTAGGATTCATACTTCCTAAATGCTAAGTGCTAGTGTAGCAAAGATTCATTTCAAATTCAATATGCAGTTCTAATAGCAATGATCAAATAACCTAAACAATATTATGTCATCAATGTGACTGTTACCATTACATCAACTGACTGTTTGCACTGAATCAGATTCCAACCTTCATGAATTAACAAACCATGCATTTGAATGGAATATTAAAGATGTTTATAACCTTATTCAACTATTTTTGCCATTGGATACCCTTTAGACATTAACTGATTAGGAGAACAAACTAAACACAGTCAAGAAAACTATAAAGATTACTATTATTGCCCGCTAGGGCATCAAATTGCTCACAAAATATCAAACCATCTGATACCAAATCAAGTACATCTTAAAGATCTTGAGACTACTTTAGAATGAGTTAAGAAACATAATTTTCCACTAGTTGAATTGCGAGATATTTATAAACCCTTGTCAAGTCCTCTATTGATGAGGGTTTCAGATAATTTAAGAAAAAAATTAGTCTAAATCTTCACTTGCTCAGCGGCCAAAGCCCAAATTGGTTCCAAAACAAAGTTAAGACATCACATAACACTCTCAAATCAATCTTAGCACTTATCTTATCCATTTACCAGTACAAACATGCTCCGTAACAAAGGAAAACATGATTGTTTCTAGAAATGTTTGATAGTACCATCAAATATAAACCTGCAAACACTTTATTTATTGATTAAATATGATACAATTCATTTTGATCTTCAATCTTCTTCTTTCAAATCTTCCTACCATCATTCTATACCACATTTACATCCTAAAATTAGGATGAACACTTGACTGTCTTCTTCCTACAGGTGACAGTCAGAGGTGTTTCAGATTTAGCATTCTAAATTCTCCTCTAACTTCATACACCTCATCATGTTTATCCATGTGTGCAATATATTAATAAATTAATTTAATATTAATTCTCGTCCCATGTGCATAAATATTTAATAAATTAATTTCACCTCACCTAATTGACTACCTAGTGCAATCAGTATACTCAAACTTGCTCCTAGTCCCACCCATCAATCAAATCCACTTCACTCATCCATGCAATTAGGTAACTATTTCATGCAATTTTGATATCCCTTTAATCATGCACTTTTAACTCCTCAAAGTAGACAATTAACATGTTAATTTAACACATTAGTTGATCTAATTCATTAACTCCTCCATCACATTGAGTTGGAAAATTATAAATAGTTGAATTAAAATGTAAAACAAATCTCAATTATCCCATGTTTGTCACATCTTACCCCATCAATCCCTCTAGTGTCAAAGGATAGTCCTGATACAAATCTTTGATTTGAAATTGACTAGGTAGATAGGATCTTGATCTCACAACATTCAATGATGAGGTCGAGAGTATAAGTCGGTCTTCTAAGAATTTGCAGTTTTTGATTTAAGTGATAAGTCCAATATAATGGACAATTTGAAAATGCACAGAATTATGATATAATGGGAATTGTTCCTTTAGAGTTTGGATATGGAAATTTTATGAAGATATGAACAATCCGATCTGTTATGATAAAGAGAGTTCCGATAAATTTTGGATGAATTACCATTTTGCTAGTTTTTTATGAGATTCGCCTAAGCAATCTATTCAAGATTGCAATGCCTAGAATTAATTTGAATGACCTTTAGCATAAAGATATGTGAATAAGCAACAAAATGACAAATCTATTCATTTGCAATTCAGAGGGAAAAAATATACATATACATTTTCAACACTTGTAGCACAATAATAACTCACTTCATTTAATTTATATGCTAGATAGATCTAGTAAGACTTACCATTTTTAAAAATTGGTCATTGTCAGTAGCTACAATTTTTGAAGACATGCTAGTCTTTGCACAGTTGATAAGAGAATCTTTGCCAAGCTTATCAACCTGTTATGAGACATTCAAGTCCTCAAAGTTGGCCCCATTCTTGTACTAAGCATTAAACATCGAAGCAAAAAAGAATCCCATCAAAATAATCTAGATGATAGACCAAATTTAGAAGTCTTTAACATTATTCCTACACAAAAAAGGCCACCTCCAATAATAAAGTCAATACAAATATGAGAAGCTGAAAATGTGACTCCCCAGTGAAAAATCTGAATATGATGTCAACTGCTAAACCTAAACACACAACATATGAGAATGTACATCAAGCAAGCATTCATTCTACAAGCATCCTTAACACTATCAATGCGTAACTCACCTTGATAGCCAATTTATCATCAATGTATTTGCAGGCTTCCCTCATTGCAAGCTGTTCAAAAAAAAAAATCACAATATGATTTGCAATGGACACTCAAGTCATAAAACAATCATCTAAATAATAGCAAAACATTTGATTCTACTGCTCACAAACTATGCTTATTTAATCCCTATTCTGAAATCCATAAATACAATTCTGTATGCATGCATTTATTTTTAGTAAGATAAAAAGCTTAAATTACCCTATATCCACTGATGATAGAAGTTGGATGGATTTTATTCTGAACCAGGTCATTTGCCCACTGTAAGTACAAAAATCAAATGGGCACATGCAGCACACTGTAAGAAAGATGCCTTTATGAAATTTGAAATAAGAACCTAAGAAGCGAAGTAAAGATTTAAAGGTCTTACAAAAATGTACAAGGTAACACAACAAACAATCTCCCTAAAACAAGATATAATCTATATAACATACCTTCAGCAACTCTATAGCAATAATAACAACTGACGTTGTGCCATCCCCAACTTCTCAATCCTGCAATTCTGCAAGTTCCACAAAAACCTATAGATAGATGAAAACACCAACCTCATTAACAATATATTTTGAGTGCATTGAAAAAATTTATGGAATGAAATTGATAAACATAATAAGTTTTTGAAGTACTAGTCAAATAATGAATATTTTTACATCCATTACCACTGATAATGTGTAATAGCATAAGATATTAAGAACAACAAACAGACAATAAGAAACACCAAGAGAACAAATGACCCAACCTTTGCAGTTGGATGCTCCACCTCCAGCATCTTCAAAATTATTGCTCCATCATTGGTGATTGTAACATCTCCAATATCATCAACCGACATCTATCATATGTCAACCATGTTAAAGCATAAATCCAACATCGTGGTCAAACATGTCCCTTGTCATCATTAGAATAGCTCCATTGCTCAGCACAATCAATACAAACTTTTCAATGAGATTAGTAAGCTACATCAAATAGAGAGTTTGGACTGTCATAATACTCTATTGTACATCCAATTGAAATGTAATAGCAGAGAATATGACAGTTCTTGAGCATCATTTGGAATTAGAATCTCTGTGATGAAAGGCAAGTTTGGTAAGTCAAACAGGCATCTCTGAACAAGAAAATAAATGAAGATGAAAAATATTAAACTACATTAGACCATGGAAATTCAAAATGAGTCAAGACCAGTAATTTGTATATTTTTAATTGAATCCCTTGCAACAAGCCAAATGGAAGATTGGGATGCCTAATAAGGAAGCTTGTCTTTAAAGTTTGAGCTTCACTTGGTTTCGAGAATAGTTTAATATTCTCTACTAAACAAGGCCAACCACGTGAAGGTGGAAGCTCATTTGGCCCCTCCCCCCCCCCCCCCCTAACATCACTCTAAATTCCCCATTAACATTTAATAACATTCATTCATTCATCCATTTTTGAAATATAACATTCAATCATTATAATCACATGATAACATTCATTAACACATAAAATTCATTAACACACAACATTCATGAATAATTCATTAACACATAATTCATTAACATGCAACATTCACGAATAATTCATTAACACATATTAACACACATCATTCATCAACATTACTAGTACAAAATTACATCCATTAAGACAACGTTCTTTCATTAGCAATAACTATTAATTACAATCATTTCTTTTTGGGTTTCTTGCTATTTTTTTAAATCATGTAATTTCTAAGAGGAAGATCAATGTCCTCATCATTCCCCTACTCTATTGATTCTAATCCCAACGTGTGTCTCCTCCTCATTTGTTTAGGAACACGAGGCTGCTGCGCTAAAGGGGGGTCTGCTGCAATAACTACTTCATGAGTTAAATTCACACCATTTTATATTAGTGAATTACAAGTATTTATGTAAGTAAAAGAACTATAAATCAAAAAATTAATTTAAAAGAACAAAACATATATTTTCTTTACCTGAATGTGCCACATGATGTACATGGTGATTAGTCTGAACATCCTCCGGCACTCGTTCAACATGACATGATTCTGTATCCTGTAAAATATACACAAAAATGTTACATCAATTTCAATTTAAGATGTTAAATTATATTAATAATTACATAATTAGTTTTAAATAGCAAATGAGCACCTCCTTGGATAGTATGATGCACATCAAGGGCTTCATGATGCGGTGTATGATCTGTGTCATGATTAAGAGGCTGCATTGCAATGTCATGCACATTATTATCAAATTGATTGTTGCTCAAGTATTCAATTTCTAATATATTTTTTGGCATATTTACCTGTGCACATGATGTAGGAGACTCTTCGGTTGGGCCAGTGGAAGCTTGCCATAGGCGTTTAGCCATGAATTGATAGCCTTCCTTGAAGGCAATTTTTTTGTGTTCTTCCGTGGCCTCTAAATTAAAATCAGAGCCCTGCATTTTTTGATTAAACAAAATTATTTGCATTTTATGAATAATTTTTCTCTACAATTCATTTACTGCTACTTACAATTCGTGCTTTAATTTTTGAATATCCTCTAGCGCCAAGTCTATGTTGCCCAATCTTTTGCAGCCTGGCCTTTGTTGCCATTGAAGTGTCCTGCAGCCTATGAAAAGTTTGAAATATGTTAGATGATATAGATATAAAGATCACTACATAAAGCATTTTCCTTAAATTTTATTATACACTAATTATAGAATTAACCTCAGATTAGAAAAAACCTGTAATTGTCAGGGTTTGCAGCAAGTAGAGATTGATATGTTGCCTCAACTTTCTCAAAACGCCCAAGCTTTAGCAATAATGAAGCGCACTGTTCCTTGAGAGCTAGCTTATCAACCTGCATTGCATTTCATAGCATATACATTTCAACCCACTAATACTGATGCACCACCACATGATAATAATGCTAATCGATTTAGGGTATAACAAAATTACTGATTACTAATGCTCAAACAAATTTCTCTTGCCGTGACTGTCTACTTAACAAGTTACCATTCGACATTCTAAGACTATTTATCTATTTAATGTGATATATTATTTTTCAAAACAATTTATTCAAATTGGTATTTAGAAATTTGTGTGATCTATAAATTTACAAGAATTTTTTAAAAGCAGTTTAAATATAATCCGATACTTGAAAATTTGTGCAATCCAATCTCCAATTTATAAGGTTTATTTGTAAACAATTTATTTTAATTGGTATATAGAAATTTTGGGTGAATCTTTTTCTATATTTAAGATTTGTTTGAAAGCTATTTATGGAAAGAAATGCCAAAGAAATGCTAGCATGGGCGGCAATTCTAAAACTAGCAATCGCACCTTAGTTATGAAAGATCCTGAGATTAAGGAAGCTACTAGTACTCAGATGCTAAAAGTACTTACGAATTATTACTGCAAGATCCCTAATCCCACAAGCTCTTGGTTATCTTAAACTGATAATAGGACACAAGCAGGTAGGGATCAAACATATGGCAATACATGGACCTCATCCCACCTCCATGTCTATCACAAAGTATCCAGGAGTTAAGGGTCGAGACTCCAAGAGTAATCATATTTATTATTAAGAATCCAAGCCCTCTTCTATGGTATAATCATATTAGAGTTTCATTTACTGTTTAACTTAACATCCTTTCTGCAACAGATGTGACTAAGTGATAAGACAAAGCAATTACAAGAGAAGACTTTGATTCAAATCCTAGCTAAGAATCATTGGCCCAAAACCCAATAAAGTAGGCCATAGACATGTATTATTTAGTCATGGAATGGTCCCCTCTACTGTATCCCCATTTGGCTTGGGCCTCATAGTGTCCAAGATTTATAGGTCAAGAAAAAATTTACACCAGCACACCAAAATGAAGGAGCAGAAAAGAATAAAGATTGAGATATTGAAGGACAAACTAAAGTATACCAGTTAAAGGAATGTGAGTTTCCAAGGGTGGTTGCAAACACCAAATTGACCTCTATGGCACACTCTCCAAGCCAAAAGAAGTGAGTTCAGTTGAAAGGGGGCTTCTTGTCTAGTTCTCCATCTCTAATTAAGAGCACTTACCATTTGTAGTTGTTATTTTCTTCCTGCTTTTGAAAAGGTAGTGGCAGATAAAGATTTGTGATGACAAGGCAAAAATACCTCATGCCACTCAAATAAAAGAAAAACCACGTACAAAGACACAAATACAGAATAATAATAAATGCAGAAAGTGTCAAAAAATGCATATAACTGCATTTAATCTGGCATTACACAGAGATGCATCCCCACCTCTAAAAGCCTCGTCTCCATCCATTTCAAGAAAAAAGTGCCAATGACATAAATGGTTCTTTGGATATTGGTAACCTAAACGAGGCATCATCTAATAGATTGTTGTATTTTTAAGTTTTAGATTTTCAATTACTTGAACTTTAATTTTGAACTTTGAATAACAAATGCTTTCATACTTAATATTGTTGTCATGAATCTCGTGATTAATTTTATTGATGTTTATGTTGTTGTTTTACTACTGTTATATTGTTTCATTGAAGTTTACACTATTGTCATGATTTACTTACATAATGACTCTCTCTCTCTCTCTCTCTCTCTCTCTCTCTCTCTCTCTCTCTTTGACAATCAATTTTTTAGGAGCATTGCCTTAGCATATGTGATTTACTTGACTATAGTGTTTGATGTGATTTTCTCTATCTAAGCTAAGAACTAACAATGACATTCAAGAAGAAATAAATACAGGAGAATAAGAAATATTTCAAGTAACAAATTGCAAAATATCTCCACAAAAACTGAACCTTATTAATAAATTACTCATGTTCTTCAGCTTGTTTGGCAATCTTCTTCGCCTGTTTTGACAATATTGATTTGGTGTTGAATAAAACCTGCAACATGTAAAATAATCCCACTATTAGTGCTTACATTTGCTAGATGGTTTAGAAATATCTTAGATCTAGTAGATACTCTACTAAATTTGATGAATCTATTCAACATAGGACAATGTTTAAACCCTAATATCAAAAACCCTGCCAAATTTTAACATACTATTGCAACAAAAGTTAGTAAGACAAATTCAATAACTATTAGAGCCTCCAAGTCACATTCCTTGAGGTCATATCAAGATACAAAAATATTCACTATATACTTTAGCAAAATCCTAACTATAATAGCCATGACATTCAAATCCAAACTAGAAACCCCCATACATTTGGCCAGTCTATTGCAATATAAAATTGGTAAAAATATACAATTGAAGAAGGAAGCATCAAATGATGCCACACAAATCTATAGGAATCTTTATTTAAAGATGACGAAGGAAAGAGCAGTAGAGTTGGCAAAAGGCAAAAGGCTTTATCATCACTACCACCTGTGGCAACCCTTGTCGCATCTACTGGACCGCAAGCTACACCATACATCATCTTTAGCATTATATTCTTCTTTCTTTTCCTACCCATGACCTTAGTTGACAGGTCGATTGTGTCAATAATCTGCTGTTCTTAGTCACCTTTGATGTTCCATTGGATTATGTTATCTTTTAATCTCTTTATTCCCTTTAAGTCTCAGGTCCCACAAGTGAACATGTCCACGCGTCAAGATCCCACTTTGCCGCATAGAATCTCTACCACCATCTCGGCAAAGCGGGAGCCGTCGATTGAGTATCTTATAACCTTTTTGGACAACCTTTTCTTGGCACCACCATGCCACATGTTCGCATCCCATTTTGCCTCAATGAATCTCCGACTCCATATAGGCAAAACTGCAACCGTTGATGAAGAATCTTATAACCGCGGACAAACTTTTCTTGGCCCCACCTGACACGTGGAAAGATCTTGCAAGTTTTCAAAAGCATTTGACAGGGATCGCGATTATGCGAGGACCATTGGATCCTTTTCTTTGTTCCACTATAGGTAAGTCCATTGACTCGGGTCCCACCGGCATGTGTACGCATCTCACAAATTTGCAAAAGCATTTGGCAGGGGTCACGATTTTGCGAGGACCATCGGATGCATTCCTTTATTCCACCATAGGTAAGTCCATTGACTCGGGTCCCACCTGGTCCTCCATTGTCACATGATCGCAAGAGTGTTATTTTATTCACGCGATCATGCGACCGCTTTATCATTGGCGCATGAAATAATATTTAATACTATCCTCGTCGGGCTCGGACTTATAACTTTTCATTATCGCATTTGCGTTGTTAGCATACGTGGGTCCCAGTAGAGCGCATTCACCTGCCCGAACTCCATTGTCGCATGATCGCATGGCATTATTTTATTCCATGCGATCATGCGACCACTCTATGATTGGTGCACGTGGGTCCCAACATATTTTTTATTTAACCTTTCCTGTCTTTCTGTTGACTTTCCTTATCTACACGGGCTTCTATTGTTGCATGATCTCATGGTGTTTTTCAATCTCTTGCGATCATGCGACCGCTCTGTCATTCATAACATGGAAAGCACCAACTTTATCAACTGTGGAAAATGCATTGGATAGATGTGCACTCTGCTCTACAACACCACATCCGATTGCAATAATCATCCATATGTTTATCACTATGATGGAAATCAATCACATCTTTAGGCAATTATAATTTGTCACCGAGTCATTCATGACTACACACACTATCCCTCGATTCCATTATAATTCAACATAGACTCATTGCCATTTTCTTCGATTGTTGTAATCAGTGGATTCATCCAATTGACCGAACTGGTCAATCAAACTATAAATAATGAATTTCAATGGTTATAATCAATGGATCCATCCAACTACATCAGAGATTGATCAAAAGAGAGGATTGAGTTCCCTTTTCATTATAACCAGATTGAACCTTGCTCAAAGACTTCAAATGATCTTAAATATAATCCACTTCATGACTGTCCAAGTTATGCTTCTGAGAGTTGAATCAAAGCAGTAGATATCATGTTGACACATGTTTGATGTTAGGATCAACAATGTATTCTTCCCAAGTAAACACCCTTTATATCTTGGGCCTGTGGATAATACTATCATGTGAGATGCAACTGAGATGACATCCATAACTTTAATTTCCCATTCTTCAATCTTTTAGGACAATATCTTGAGATCCTCTTAACACTGTCCTATGGAGTAAAATCTGAACATTTCAATGCTGGCCCTGTCAATGTATCATCCATATGAAGAATCTTCTCTGGTTCTTTTGAATATCTGAAACTTATGACTCCCAAACATCATTCCATCTGCTGAAAAAAGATCATCAATAGGAGCACCAAGTATTTGCCAGGTTAGGATCTACAACCTACCCAGAATGAAGAGATTAAAAGATAACATAATCCAATGGAACATCAAAGGTGACTAAGAACAGCGGATTATTGACACAATCGACCTGTCGACTGAGGTCATGGGTAGGAAAAGAAAGAAGAATATAATGCTAAAGATTATGTATGCTGTAGCTTGCGGTCCAGTAGATGCGATAAGGGTTGCCACAGGTGGTAGTGATGATAAAGCCCTTATGTCAAATAAGGTCATGCTAAGTATTTCTGAACTATTTGAAAAAGGTTGGATGCAGTGGTATATCAGATGGACTATTGTTCAAAATATAACTTGACTCCCAAAAGCCCAATGGACTTTGGCTTGATAGGTGTTGTTCAAAGAAGATGAAGGATTCAAATTGAAGTGTCACAGTTCTAATATCTTTTCTAATTCTTATATCGGTGATTGGCTTTTCAAATTCTGTTATAAAAAATATTCTTTCTTTGTGCCTTGTCTCTTTGTATTCAAGGAAGTGGGAAGGTCATGAATTCTACGAAACTTTATGTATTGTAAAATCTATAAATTCTGAAAGGAAACTCAATGAAAGGGTTGGCAAACTTGCAATTGTAGCAAGAGTGATTCCATTTACTTAGTTATTTTTCATGTTTGTTGTGCTAGTAGTCATTCATTTTGCATTTGAATAGACAGAATGGTTATATGTGAAGCTGTAATTACTTATTGGATTCCATTTCATGTTGGTGATTCCTATTCATTCAGTTATCTAGATGCATCTGAATAGAAAGTACAGTTGTATGTGGAACTGTAATTTCTGCTTGAATTCCATTTCATGTTAGTAATTACAACATAGGTAATTCCATTTACTGTCCATGTATGATTCTACTCCTATTCTCCTTAGTAGAATATGCATTCTTAGAGTAGATAGATTTAGGTTAGAAGATAGACTTCAAGATAATCCGTGATCAACATTCCATTGGGGATTATAGGTTATCCACTCTTATCCTTGCCTGAATTGTTTGTGCCTACAAATAATTTGGTTAAAACTCATAAGGAATAATCTGATGATCAATAAAAAGACACATTCATTGCATATCAAACACAATCAGGGAGCTGTACCTGTCAATTCAGAGGGTAGTGATAGATGACTCACGCTGACCCATTTGTTGGTGACATCCTTTTGTTCTCTCACCTTGGGTGTTTAGAGAGTCAGAGATTATAAATCTAATGGGAGGACAATCTGTTAACCAACATAGCAGTGACATGCTAGGCATAGTTTGGTGTGTTCCTGGTGAAAGCAACATAGAAAATAAGGATGCTCAATGCATGATGGCCTCCATTAAGAGGATTTCCATATCAAATTGGCATCTTTTTTTGGCTCTTGAGAGGTTTATAATTAAATACTTGAAGGAGTAATGCTGTAATGCTGATGAGATTTATGATTCTCTAGAGATTTATGAGACTTATGAGATTGGTATTAAGCTTGCCACCTTGTTTACTTTCTCTGTTGTTATCATGCAATCCATTGTGAATGTTCAATGAAATCCATATCAAATTGGAAACATATATACCTGCACATTTGCAAGCAAACTATTTGACAAAATGTTTCAGTTGAATTGCAAAGAATGTATACCAGACACAACTGGTCATTACAAGTGGGTTGAAGCAACATATAGTAAATAGAAGCAATTGAGAACAATAATACATGGGAATTGGTTATATTACCTTAGAGTAAAAAAATTATTAGTACAAAGAGGATATAAAAAAGTAAGTACAAATCAAATGACATCATTAAGAATCAAGAGGCTAAATTGGTAACCAAAGGGTACACTCAATTTTACTACTCAAAAAGTACAAAGTAAACTTAAGACTTACCATTAACAGGTTTTTGGTAATTTTCCACCATGTTGCAGCCTAGTACTTGACTAGTCTATGCAACACAATTGGCTCCTATAACCAATAGAGTTTTTACACATATTACACAGAAAAAATGCAACTTTCACTCAAAAATGGTTTTTTACCTTTTCAAAAATTACAAAGATGGCATGAACCACAGAAATCTATGGTCTCCTTCATTTATGCTTTACAGTGGGGGCTTCACATCTCAACCCCAACCTCAACATTGAACCCCATAAGGGATGCTAACACCAAACCCCCACCAAAGTCCTTTCATACTATTACACCATATCAATGCCATCTGATGGCTATTAAAATCAGTCCAAGTAAGATTCCTGTGCAAATTTGTTTCAGGGATGTGAATAACATTCTTATGTATTGATTCTATCTGTATAATGATATAGCAAAGTTTCTTTAAAACATTGCTCTCTATTCACTTTAGTGTTAGATGAAACTGATAGTAAACCTGTAGAATCATCTCTATGTGTCCTAAACAATTCCCATAAACTTGAGGTTAGCCAATTATTTCATTGATGCCTCTAACAAAAATATATTTTGGTTATGCCCAAACCCTCAGATCTGTAGATCACATAAATTGTATATGTGGTATAAAAATAATGATCTTTCTTTGTTTTCACAGATTTCAAAATCAACAATATTACCATTAGCAATGACAGAAATAAAAGCAACAAACGTATTGTTATCGGCATAGTTTCTAGGGCAATAATTGCGTTAGGTTTCATGGTATGCTTGTCATTCATCATTATTCAAAAAAGAACGAGAACAAAGAGCAGATCTTCCAAAGCCAATGATGATACAGGTAATGAGAAATGTTTCTTTTTGGTCATACGATGTCCATTTACGCCACATTTCATACTCCGGTGTAATCTGTGAAAATGTCGACGAGTGGACTGACACAAGTTTATCTAAATGTTGTCTACATATAAACCCATTCCATACTGATGTTTTTGTGATGCAGGAGTATCCAACGTAGGTAGCAGAAATGTCATAGTTGAGAAGCATTGAACATTCCAAAACATCTTTTAGACTTCTAAGTAGCAAGTCAACTAAGTTTTAGAAACCAGAGACAACTAAATGGAATAGCATGATGGGTAGAGGAAATCTAGCATAACAAGATGAAGAGGCACAAGAAAAGATGAGTTTGAAATTTAAAAGAAACAAAAAATAAAGCACATTGTAGCAAAGAAATGGAATCTGAAAAGCAAGAAGATGAATGAGAAGAGGCAGAGGTGTTCAAAAGAAGGCTTATTGAGATCTCTTATAACATACCTGGTACTACCCACGCTAAAGTGAAGTCACTTGCCCGCCTCTGCTTGCTTACAGAAGGTCGCCTACGCTAAACTTTCATAGAAATGAATGGAAGAGCTATGGAAAATATGATAAGGGCTTTCTTCATCAAACCCTGCCTCCGCTTAGAGAAGGTCTCACTTGCCCGTGCTAAAGTGTTAATGCACTTTCCCGCGCTAAAGTGAAGCTCATTTTGATGCAGGTGCATCATAAAAAGTTTGATAATTATGGGAATATAAATTGTTATATGTTAATGTAATATGGCTTAGTAAGCCATTTTATGTTTTATTGATGTAATGGAGTCCAAATAGTCTAAATGTCACAGAATAATAATAAAATGTATTAAATATAATAGTTAATATGTTTAGATTTCATTAAAATTAGTCTTGAATAACCGAAAAAGGGCCGAGTGGTGTGTTTATGCAAAACCCTTGCAATATCACTGAAACAGAGATTGTGAAACCCCTATAAATCTGCAATGTTCGATAGACTGGTATGGCTTAAATCACTAAGACAGAGCTCGTGAAACCCTTGTAAATCTACAATGTTCGATAGACTGCAGGTATGGCTTAAATCAATGAAACCTTTGTAAATCTACAATGTTCGATAGACTGGTATGGCTTAAAAAACCCAAACCCTGAAGATTTTCGCCCAATACTGGTTATCGCAATGAGCTCCCGCATTTAACATGAAATAGTAAAATGAAGTGTTTTTACCTCCCGCATTTTTTAACCTAATGTTATGGTGTTGGTCTCAATTTCGACCAATACCATGTTAGTCAAAATTGAGACCAACACGGGCATATATTTCAAAAAAATAAAAATTTTCATTCTCTGATGCGACCAAGTAATCATTTTTTTTTTATGGTCGAAATTTAAGGTCAAAATTTAGGGTAAAATGTACTAGTGGTGTAAGTTTCTTTCATATTTTTTCTTCCTACAGCTTAAACAAAATGACTCCATGAGAGACTCAGTGCACAAACCATGTTGTCCCATTTTAAGTATACATCCCTAGGTTGACAATTTAAATTCACATCATGATAGGAAAAATGATACTTAGTTTGAATATACTATTCCTAGGAGAAGCCTTGACATGATTATTATTACCTATTATGGGGTTGTTCATTGTTGGCATCATTGTTGAGGATGGTGTCAAGATGAGAACCTTCTTGAATCATTTTAGATAGTTTCCTATTTTCTAGATAATAGTTTGTAGTCCTGAACTTGCTTCACAAGTTTGTCAAATTACTTGCATGCGTCGAAGAGGAAGAAGATGAGATGTCTATGGAAGATTCCTTCCAAGAGAACCCATTAATATAAATGAAGAATCTAAAGAAGTTGGACTACCTTTTGTTGATGCAAGTCCTGAATTTCCTTCAACATCCTCATCTATAGAAGACCCTTTTGATCCATCTGATCTTCAACCTTTTACTGAAATTTTGGCCAGTTTTCTTGATAATTCTACCACAAGTATACCTATTGCTAATAATCCTTTGGCTATTGTCACTTCCTAGCCACCATTTCACTCCCAAGTACCTGCACTAATGGCACAACCTACCTTTCCATTCCATCTTCCTAGCCTTATAAATAATGCTAATCTCAAGAACATACCCACTGCTACACTTCCAAAGTGTTATGGTCTAATCACTGAAGACCTTGACACATTTTTATTTGAGTTTGACATTATTTGTCAAAGTTTTGATTACAACTCTGATAATCATAAACTCAAGTTGTTTCCAACAACGTTAAAGGAGCCATCTTTAAGATGGTTTATGGGATTAGGGGCTAATGTAGCAATCAATTGGAATGAGATGCAGACTTTGTTTCTGCAAGAGTATAAAGAGTATTGTAAAGGGGGCAACTTGAGGGGGAATGACATTTTTTCGTATGTCACAAAAGGAAGATGAAACTCTAGAAGATTACATTTCACACTTCATGTATAATCTGTAGAAGAATATTCAACATGCGTTGCAAGAGGATTCATAAAAACTCATTTTCTTGAGGGGAGTAAATCACAACTATCTTAAAGCACTGGATCTTATGGCTGGAGGAGATATTTGTCAATCTTCCTGGGATGATCTTAAGAAAATCTATCTTAACTATTCAAGATCAAAAGTGAAGAAAGACAAAGGATTTTGACCCATACTTTCTAAAGGAAATGGCTTTGGTATCTCTAAGATGGAAATTTCCAACCTGTTGTCAGATTTCAAACAAGATATTATCAACGATGTTGCTACACACTTGGACATAATGTAGGTAAAAAATAAGCATGAAGATGCTAAGGCAAAGCTATCTGAATACTGTCCTCACTATTGGTAGCAAAAGGACTGTTGATGCAAGCTAGTGGCAATTTTGAAGACTCGACACCTTCCTATTGAGTTCAGGAAAATAGAAGGAGAGGATGGGAAAGTATTCTTTTTTTATCAACGTAGGCCATGGGCCCTGAGACAAGGTATGCCTCAAGATTCTTTGCAACCTTTTGATCCTTATAATAACCAATGGCAGAACCATAATTTTCAATATCCTTTTCAGTACTCCCAACCTTCTTGGAACAATGCCTGGCCTAATACTCAGTAGAACCAGTGGTTTAATTCACAACAAACCCAATGGACACAACCTCAAAATCAATGGCAGCCACCACAAGGGAATTGGAAACCATACAACCAGTGGAAAGGACCCCAACAATGGCCTAACCAAAATACTGGTTATCAATACTTACCACCTCCAATGTCTCAACTGGAACTCATGCCACCTCCTATAGCCACAATTCCTCCTCTAAGGCCAACGCAATTACCTTCTTAGCCACAACCTAATCCTAATAATAAGAAAAAACAACAACCAGTGTATGTTATTGATGCTCAATAGTACCCTACCTATGCATTATAAATAACTAATATTCACTTAAGATCTGGTACTACTTTACCTACACCAGAACCTCATGTTATTACAGAAGTTCCAGACCTTCCTGTAGCATCAACACCACTTCAAGAAACTACTTTTCCAAATATAGTCCCACCAACTAATACATCAAGGCAAGCTGATGTTCATACCACAGTTAATCCTCCTTTTTCTCAAAGGCTTAGAGCTGATAAATTTGTACCCCAGGATGAAACACCATTTGATATTCTTAATCAATTGAAAAACATGCATATTCAAATTTCACTCTTTCAAGAAATCAAATATGTTCTTGTTTATGGGAAAGCCATTAAAGAAGCCTCCCTCAAGAAGCTTGGACATAAGAAAAAAGATCCCCAAACAGTACATGTTATTAGTCAACTTGTAGATATTATGTTGGGAAAAATAGTCATTCCAAAGTATTCTGACCCTGAAAGTCCAGGTGTTGATATTATAATTAATGGTCAGTTTGTGAAAAGCACTTTAATAGATTTGGGTGTTGCTATTAATGTTATGACTAAGGATACCATGCATAGACTAAGTATAGAGGTATTGAGGACCACTCCAACAATCTTACAACTTGCAAATAGTTCCACTATCACACTAGATGGCATAATAGAAGATATAGTAGTTGCATTGGATTCCTGGGAATATCCCATTGACTTCATGATATTATCACCCAAGGTAACTCTTACATACTAGTTACCTAGTCATCCTTGGATGGCCTTGGTTAGCCACAACTAATTCTAATATCAAATTTCATTCAAGTAACATGAAAATTTCAGATGGCCAAGCAATTAAGAAGTTAGCATTATATCCCCTAGCCCAACTTCAACCAGATTTAAGTACTCCTATTTGGCTAGATTTGGGAGATGGGGTAGAAGAGCTTAACTTTGTTACTCAACTAATGAAGATACACATAAAATATTTCTTGAAACTTCAAGAAGATGATGATGTGATTCAAAGCATCCTTACTAATGATTGTGTCACAGTAAAAGATATCTCTGAGCTCTATTCTACAATTGTCTACCTATGAGGACTATGTTCTACCTATGGAACCTAATATTATCCATCAATTACTACCATGTGAGATATATAGAACTCCTATACTTGAAGTATCAATGCTTGAACTGACAACCAATGTGGAGCTCTCACCTGGTCACAACTTGCACGTCAACAATAAACTGCCACTACAATAATTAACATTGTTAACTCAACTCCTTAGTAAACATGAAAAAGCTTTTTCTTGGGACTATGGAGATATCAAAGGATTGAGCCCAAAAATTTGTACACACATAATTTACATCAATGAAGGAAGTTTACCACTCCACCAACCTCAAAGAAGAATTAACCTAGCCTTGAGAGAAATTGTAAAGACTAAGTTGCAGAAACTGTTGAATGTTGGTTTTATTTACCCAATCTCAGACAACAAATGGGTTTCTCATTTGGAAATAGTACCTAAAAAGGGTGCTAAATGGAGAATATGTTTATATTATAGATAACTAAACAATGCTACAAAGAAAGATCATTTTCCCTTTCCATTCATTGATCAAGTTCTAGATACCTTAGTTGGTAAAAAGTACTTTTCTTTTCTTGATGGATATAGTGGATATAACTAGATCAACATTGCTCCAGAGGATCAAGAAAAGACAACATTTACATGGAACATATGCCTATTTTTTGTTTCCTTTTTGTTTATGTAATGCTCCATCTACTTTTCAAAGGCTTGTAATCAACATCTTTGTTGATATCTCACATGATTGCATGGAAATCTACATGGATGATTTCACCACATTTGGTGTTACTTTTGAAGAAGCTTTGGAGAACTTAGAAAAAGTGTTGATCAGATGTAAAGAGCACAATTTGTCCTTAAATAGTGCAAAATGTTTCATGATGATGCAAGAAGGAGTTGTGGTAGAGGACACTTCATCTCAAAAGCTGGAATACAAGTGGACCCTGCAAAAATTGAGGTAATTCTTAAATTGTTTACACCTACAAAGAAAAAAGATGTTAGATCCTTTTTAGGACATGCTGGTTATTATAGATGTTTCATTAAATATTTCAATCAAATAGCTAGTCCATTATACACAATGCTTACAAAAGAGTCTGAGTTCACATGGACACCAACCTGTGAGGAATCTTTCTTGTAGCTCAAGTCCTTTCTTACAACAACACCAGTGCTTAGAGGGCCTGATTGGTCTTTACCATTCCATATTCATACTGATGCTTCTGATTATGTAATAGGAGTAGTCTTAGGTTAGAAAGCTAATAACTTTGAAAATGCCATTTACTATATCAGTAAGAGTTTACACAGACCATAACTAAATTATACAGTCACTGAAAAAGAATTAATGACAGTTGTCTATGCTTTGAATAAATTCCATAATTATGTAACAAGATATCCAATCTTTGTTCATATTGACCATGCAACCATAAAATATCTTATGAACAAACCTGCCATTTCAGACAAGTTAGCAAGATGGCTTTTGCTCTTATAGGAATTTGATCTAACAATCATTGACAAGTCAAGTAAAGCTAATGTTGTGGTTGATTATTTATCAAGACTCCAGAATGATGAAACTGACACTTCTGTGATAGATGATACATTCCTTGATGAACATTTGTTTCATATTGTTGTCAAAAGCCCACGGTATGCTGATATAACAAATTACCTTACAGTTGACAAGATGCCTACACATTTTTCTCCCGAGGAAAGGAAACAACTCGTTGAGAAAAGTTTTCAATTTTCTTGGATTGACAATGTATTGTTCTATATTGGTCTAGATCAAGTCATAAGAAGGTGTGTATGTGAAGATGAAACTTATGACATCCTCCATGCTTGTCATGATGAGCCCTATGGAGGACACTTTGTAGCTAAAAGAACAACTATGGAAATATTGACAACTAGTTATTATTGGCTCACACTTCATAAAGATGCAGCAAACTATACCAGGAAATATGATAAATACCAATGGATGGGTCATCCTACAAAGTCAGATGAAATGCCTCTACATCCACAAATGGTTGTCACACCATTTGATAAATGGGGCATGGATTTTATTGGTCTTATAGACCCACCATCTAATGGTAAATCATGAATTCTAGTATGCAAAAACTATGTCACCAAATGGGTTGAAGTAAAGGAGATGAAACATGAATGAGATAACAAAGTGGCTGAGTTCTTGTATGAAGAAATATTTACCTGTTATGGTGTGCCTAGAGAGCTAGTAATAGATCAAGAAGCACAATTCACATCAACCCTGATCACAACACTTATGAATGAGTACAATATAAGACATAAGAAGTCAAGTCCCTACCATCTCCAAGAAAGTGGTCAAGTAGAAGTTACAAACTAAGAAATTAAAGCTATTCTCACTAAAACAATTCACCAACATCACTGAGATTAGAGCAACCACCTTCCAAAAGTAGTATGGGTTTATAGAGCAACATGGAAGACAACAATAGGATTCACTTTGTTTGAATTTTTTTATGGGAAAACAACAATGTTGCCCATTGAATTTGAGCATAAAACATTGTGCACTGCCCTGAAACTGAAAATTGATCTTCTTGCAGCACAACGAAACCGTCTTCTACACCTCAACTCTTTGAATGAGATGAGAAAATCTGCTTTGGAAAGAATAGAGATAATCCATAAACAAAGGAAGAAGTGGCATGACTCCCACATAAAGAACAAATGCTTCACAGTAGGTGATTGGGCATTACTATTTGATTCAAAGTTTCAAGAAATTTTAGGAAAGCTACAATCACGATGGTTACACTACAACATTTGGGGTCGAATTTCGACGCCAATTTGCAATGCCACTACCATTTGTGTTTGTTTTTTGTGTTTTTTTTACAAGTACCCCCGATGGCATCGTAATAGTGATGATGACATCATAATTGCGACACCCACTTGGTTATAAACAAAAAAGAAAAGAAAAATAAAGTGTCATTTGTAATTTTTGTAAACTCGAAGAGCTACCGCGAAGATGGCACTGCACTTTTGTGTGGCGCAAAGAGGGCATTCGAGTTTGGTGTGCACAAAGAGGCCAACACCATGTGGGAAGAGGGCACTAGCACTTGAGGTATGCATTCAAGCTTTGTCTTCTCATTAACTCAATTTCATTTTGATGACATTTGTTGATTTAATGGCACAATATGAATGTTAATAGTGGCATTGTTTACATCTTAGCATTTTGAATACTCGATGACCTACGAGCTTTGAGAGCTAGGGCATCGTTACTATTATCTTTAAGGCATTGTGTGAAGTGTTTGATCTCTCTTTATTTGTTTTGTTGTTGATATTCACTATGTGGTACTCCCCGTTTATGATCATTTCATGAGGAAATGTCTTAATGACTCACGAGCTGCAAGCTAGGGCATCATACATTGTTCATGAGCTCATTATTGAATACTAGCATTGTTTACATCTTTTCATTTGGAATGCTTGATGACACATGAGGTTTGAGAGCCAGGGCATCGTTACTATTACCTTCAAGGCATTGTGTGAAGTGTTTGATCTCTCTTTATTTATTTTGTTGTTGATATTCACTATGTGGTACTCCCTGTTTGTGATCATTTCATGAGGAAATGTCTTGATGGCTCGCGGGCTGCAAGCTAGGGCATCATACATTGTTCATGAGCTCACTGTTTAATACTGGCATTATTTACATCTTTTCATTTGGAATGATTGATTACCTGTGAGCTTTGAGAGCTAGGGCATCATTTCTATTACCTTCAAGGCATTGTGTGAAGTGCTTGATCTCTCTTTATTTGTTTTGTTGTTGATATTCACTATGTGGTACTCCCTGTTTATGATCATTTCATGAGGAAATGTCTTGATGGCTTGTGGGATACAAGCTAGGGCATCATACATTGTTCATGTGCTCACTGTTTAATATTGGCATTGTTTACATCTTTTAATTTCGAATGCTTGATGACCTGCGAGCTTGAGAGCTAGTGCATCATTTCTATTACCTTCAAGGCATTGTGTGAAGTGTTTGATCTCTCTTTATTTATTTTGTTGTTGATATTCACTAGCTATGTGGTACTCCCCATTTATGATCATTTCATGAGGAAATGTCTTGATGGCTCACAGGCTGCAAGCTAGGGCATCATGCATTATTTATGAGCTCACTGTTTGAGAACCTCATGTCCCTATTTGATTATGAGGGACATGAGGTGCTCAAACAATGAGCTCATAAATAATGCATGATGCCCTAGCTTGCAGCTTGCGAACCATCAAGACATTTCCTCATGAAATAATCATAAATGAGGAGTACCACATAGTGAATATCAATAGCAAAATAAGTAAAGAGAGATCAAACACTTCACACAATATATGTTGTTTTATAAGACTTTATTAATACTAAATATATTGTTTTATTAATATTTTATTAAGACAAAGTATTTTGGGTTAGTTTTATGTTGTTTTATAAGATTTTACTAAGACTAAATATATGATGTAAACTCATAATTATACTTGATATATATAATACAATGGTATGTAGTATAATTTACACATTTGTGAGATGTGATTAATTCTAGTTATATGATGTTTTAAATTGGTGAGTTTGTATACTTTCTCCATTTTAAACTAACCTATGACTTCAAAGGAGGAATTATGAAATATAGTTGTAGGTAGTTATCTCTTCTATAATGATGGAGTGAAAGGTAATGATCAATGAGGTTGCTGCTATTAGATCATACATTAATACACTTACTATTTTGAATTTGAGCTCGGGCATCATCCAATGTTATTGTTGTCAGTGCATGCTTGTTGTTGTTGTGCACCATATATTGTTTTATACACTGCCTATTTCATCGAGACTGTGAGCCTAACATTTGTAATGTATTTGTTGTTATTGGATCAATGTTGCCATGTTTTTGAGGTTGTAGATGTCCTTTTACTGATCTTGTATAAACAACACATATACCATGTTGACTCACAACCCATGAGGTGTTGCTTGATAACACATTTAACATCATACCTTTTGCTCCATTTTGGTCTTGATTTACTCATTGCATGGGCATGTTTCCTGAGTACACATGTTTTGTAGCATAGTTTATTTTAGAAGTGTATGGCTTGACTATGCACATGCATAATTGTAGATGAGGATCAATAATAGGGTGCCATGCATTGCTTAGATCCTTTGGATATAACACCATCTTTTCCTTCCTTGCAGGTTTTGGATCATACAAGAGCATACTGGATTGAACCCTGGGTCAACACTTCATTACTTTAGGCAATGCCTGGTACCTTCATTATTTATGTTTATCCACTTGTGTATGTTTTAATTCATTCATATTATTCTAAAAATTGGCTATTAGAGACCATATATGACCATTCTTGATGTTTTTGGGTCATTTGATGAAAAGATGTAAAAGTTTCTTAAAAGTTTATATTTTTTATTTCAATTTTTAAAATCATAAAATCAATAAAATTTAAAGATAACAAATTAAGATAATCTTTGTCTTCACTTTAAAAAAATTATAAAGCTCATAAAGCATGGTAAAAATATAAAGCTCATAAAGCATGGTAAAAGAGGGCCCTAACTGTGGTAAAATGGGAAAGTTGCCACCTTGCACTGCTCTTCATATGGCAGCTGCTAAGGAACTATTTTATAAAATTTCAAGGCATGAAATTTTATACTTTTTGACATCATACTTTTTTCTCCTTAGCATTGACTTTACAATGTGGGGGAGTCAAAGAAAATATATGTACAGTTGTAAAATTTCATGCCTTGAAATTTGGCATGAAATTTTATAACATAGTTCCTTAGCATTTGATCTTTATATGGCAGCCATGACTTGAGGTAGGCATTCGAACTTTGTCTTCTCATTAACTCAATTTCATTTTGATGGCATTTTTTGATTTAATGGAAAAATATGAATGGTAATATTGACATTGTTTAAATCTTTGCATTTGGAATGCTCGATGACCCGTGAGCTTTGAGAGCTAGGGCATCATTGCTATTACCTTTAAAGAATTGTGTGAAGTGTTTGATCTCTCTTTATTTATTTTTCTGTTGATATTCACTATGTGGTACTCCCTGTTTATGATCATTTCATGAGGAAATGTCTTGATGGCTCATGGGCTGCAAGCTAGGGCATCATGCATTGTTTATGAGCTCATTGTTTGAAGTCATAGATTAGTTTAAAATGGAGAAACTATACAAACTCACCAATTTAATCCCAAAACATCATATAACTAGAATTAATCACATCTCACAAATGTATATATTATACTACATACCATTGTATTATATATATCAAGTATAATTATGAGTTTACATCATATATTTAGTCTTAATAAAATATTATAAAATAACATAAGACTAACCCAAAATACTTTGTCTTAATAAAATATTAATAAAACAATATATTTTGTCAAGTCCCAGGCTATAAATCTATTTTTTGTAGCAGAGGGAAGAGTGGGTAAGGCAAAAAGGGTGAGAGATAACCAGAGAGGGTTCGAGGCGAAAGGAATGGAGGGAGGTGTGAAGTATTTGGAGCGATAGAGGTCATTGTAGTTAAAGCTTGCAGAATGGTATGCCGCCATGGTGGATCTCTACGATCACAAGCTATGGCATCAACTCATCCTCAAACTAGATCAGTTCTTGCTCCTTGCAGTTCTGCAGGGTGGTGATACACTTATTCAACTATATCATAATTTTATTATAGAATTTGAAACAAAGATAAATCTACTTAAGCTTGCACACTTTGTTGTTATAGTTTCACATTAGTACACAGAAGAGGAGGCTGCTATTAGCTTTTTGGAGGGAGTAATTGAGAATCTTTGTGCCACAAGGTAGATGAGGATTGATGAACCTATCCTATATGTTAGAATGCAAATAGTTGCATTCAAACTTGAGCAAGGTGAATAAAAAGAGTGCAAAAGGTTGCTAGATGATGGCAAAAGCACTCTATATAGTATGACAGATATTGATCCTACTGTTTATGCAAGCTTTGGAATTCACCTTCCCAAATTTGTAGACTCACTTGAGTATCCATAAACTCTTTTAGGAGGAAGAATTCATATACTATATTATTGGTTTTGTAATTTCCCATAAGAGGGGTCTCGAAATATTGTAAGTGTAAACATTACACAATGACATTCAAATTAAGTACAATATGAATTCACGTGCCTTTAATTATGATACACTTTTGAAAAGCATGTCATAAAAAATAAAATTAGTCAAGTAATAAAATCTTATAAAACAACATACATTGTGTGAAGTGTTTGATCTCTCTTTATTTGTTTTGTTGTTGATATTCACTATGTGGTACTCCCCTTTATGATAATTTCATGAGGAAATGTCTTGATGGCTCATGGGCTGCAAGCTAGGGCATCATGCATTGTTTATGAGCTCATTGTTTGAGCACTTGATGTCCCTATTTGATTGGTCGGTGCTATGTTTGTTATATTGATGCTATTAGATCGAATAGGGACATCAATAATAAAATAATACACTTACTATTTTAAATTTGAGCTCATGCATCATGCAATGTTATTATTGTCATTGCATGTTTGTTGTTGTTGTGCACCATAACAGCAACAAGAATGCAATATTATAAAATTTTGGGATTAAATTGGCGAGTTTGTATACTTTCTCCATTTTAAACTAACCTATGACTTCAAAGGAGGAATTATGAAATATAGTTGTAGGTAGTTATCTCTTCTATAATGATGGAAGAGTCAAAGGTAATGATCAATAAGGTTGTTGCTATTAGATCATACATTAATACACTTACTATTTTGAATTTGAGCTCGAACATCATATATTGTTTTATACACTATTTATTTCATTGAGACCATGAGCTTGACATTTGTAATGTATTTCTGTTATTGGATTAATATTGCCATGTTGTTGAGGTTGTAGATGTCCTTTTACTAATTTTGTATAAACAACATATATACCATGTTGACTCATAGCCCATGAGGTGTTTTTTGATAACACATTTGACATCATACTTTTTGCTCCATTTTGGTCTTGATTTACTCACTGCATGCATATGTTTCCTAAGTGCACATGTTTTGTAGCATAGTTCATTTTAGAAGTTTATGTCTTGACTATGCACATGCATAATTGTAGATGAGGATCAATAATAGGGTGCTAGACATTGCTTAGATCCTTTGGATCTAACCCCATCTTTTTCTTCCTTACAGGTTTTGGATCATACAAGAGCATACTAGATTGAACCTTGGGTCAACACTTCATTACTTCAGGCAATGTTTGGTATCTTCATTATTTATGTTCATCCACTTATGTATCTTTGCATTCATTCATATTCTTTTGAAATTTGGCTATTAGTGACCATATAGGACCATTCTTGATGTTTTTGCCTGTCATTTGATGAAAAGATGTAAATAGGGACATCAATAATAAAATAGGGATATCTTAATCTTTATGAGCTCAAATTCAAAATATTAAGTGTATTATTTTATTACTGATGTCCCTATTTTATTATTGATGTTCCTATTTGATCTAATAGCATCAATATAACAAAGAGAGCACCGACCAATCAAATAGGGACATGAGGTGCTCAAACAGTGAGCTCATAAAACAATATATTTAGTCTTAATAAAATCTTATAAAACAACATATATTGTGTGAAGTGTTTGATCTCTCTTTATTTGTTTTAGTGTTGATATTCACTATGTGGTAGTCCCCATTTATGATCATTTCATGAGGAAATATCTTGATGGCTTGCAGGTTGCAAGCTAGGGCATCATACATTGTTCATGAGCTCACTGTTTAATACTGACATTGTTTACATCTTTTCATTTGGAATGCTTGATGACCTGCGAGCTTTGAGAGCTAGGGCATCATTTCTATTACCTTCATGGAATTGTGTGAAGTGTTTGATCTCTCTTTATTTGTTTTGTTGTTGATATTCACTATGTTATACTCCCCGTTTATGATCATTTCATGAAGAAATGTCTTAATGTCTTGTGGGCTGCAAGCTAGGGCATCATGCATTGTTTATGAGCTCACTGTTTGAGCACCTCATGTCCCTATTTGATTGGCTGGTAATCAAAAAATGAGCTCATAAACAATGTGTGATGCCCTAGCTTGCATCCCGCGAGCCATCAAGACATTTCCTCATGAAATTATTATAAACGGGGAATACAACATAGTGAATATCAACAACAAAACAAATAAAGAGAAATCAAACACTTCACACAATGTATGTTGTTTTATAAGATTTTATTAAGACTAAATATATTATTTTATTAAAATTTTAGTAAGACAAAGTATTTTGGGTTAGTTTTATGTTTTTTTATAAGATTTTATTAAGACTAAATATATGATGTAAACTCATAATTATAATTGATATATATAATACAATGGCATGTAGTATAATCTATACATTTGTGAGATGTGATTAATTCCAGTTTTATGATGTTTTGGGATTAAATTGGTGAGTTTGTATACTTTCTTCATTTTAAACTAACCTATGACTTCAAAGAGGAATTATGCAATATAGTTGTAGGTAGTTATCTCTTCTATAATGATGGAGGAGTCAAAGGTAATGATCAATGACATTTTTGCTATTAGATCATACATTAATACACTTACTATTTTGACAACAATAACATTGCATGATGCCTAAGCTCAAATTCAAAACAGTAAGTGTATTATTTTTATCAAGACTAAATATATTGTTTTATTAAGGTTTTATTAAGACAAAGTATTTTGGGTTAGTTTTATCATGTTTTATAAGATTTTATTAAAACTAAATATATGATGTAAACTCATAATTATACTTGATATATATATATATACTTCAAAGGAGGAATTATAAAATATAGTTGTAGGTAGTTATCTCTTCTATAATGATGGAGGAGTGAAAGGTAATGATCAATGAGGTTGTTTCTATTAGATCATACATTAATACACTTACTATGTTGAATTTGAGCTCAGGCATCATGCAATGTTATTATTGTCATTGCATGCTTGTTGCTGTTGTGCACCATATATTGTTTTATACACTTTATTTTATTAAGACCGTGACCTTGGCATTTGTAATGTATTTTCTGTTATTGGATCAACGTCGCCATGTTGTTGAGGTTGTAGATGCATTGAATCACCACTGCCATTCTATTTTGATAGCAACAATATAACAAACAGAGCACTGTCCAATCAAATAGGGACATTAGTAAGACATTTAATGCATTATTACTTCATCATGATGATAAAAATTTCATTGGCTCAAAGCACATAGAATGTGGGTAGCTTCACTACTTCATTATATCTTTACCTTTGTTAATTTCACTAGCATCATGTAGCTTTCTTACTTATCCTTTAAAATACAAATTCAAATATACTCCATGTCATAGCATTAATGTATAGATGATGCAGATTTGTGTACCTCTTTATTTTGATGTAGCTTACTCACTGCATGCAATGGGGTCTCCTTGGGGCTGCCAACCATGTTGTGATGTTATGATATTTGCTTGAAATCCATGATGTACTCCTCCCTTAACATGTAGATTTGATGCTTTTCTCCTCTGATTTGATGATGATGTATGCCCCTTCCATTGCTTACTCATGCTTGCTCATGATTGCCTTGTGCTGATGGGCATGGTGTGTGACTATTGTGGGTGCATCATTTGGAAATGATGTCACAGAAACACCAGATGAAAAAACAACATCTAGTGTTGTTGTTGCACTATTTGAATGATGTAGTCACAATAGTCACTCATCAGGTGTTCATGTAGACATAAATGTAGCCATTTACTCGATGCAACATTCTTTTGAGTGCACATGTCCTGTAACATGGTTTTTTTTTCTTCAAAAGTGTATGACTTGACTATGCACATGAATAATTGTAGATGAGGATCAGTAATAGGATGCCATTCATTGCTTAGATATTTTTTATCTAACCCCCATCTCTCTTTTCTTTGCAGGTTCAGGATCACATAGGGGCACACTAGATTCATACCCAAGTAAAAAATTCATCACTTCAGGCAATGTCTAGCACCCTTATTATTTATGTTCATCCTCTTATGTATGCCTGTACTCTTGCATTTTCTTCTGAAATTTATTTTCCTTGTATAGTATATACAAGATATTTTTCATATATATACATGTAATATTTAGATGCAAAATTTTATTTTCCTTTACATATACCTTTGCATGAAATGAACACAAATTAAACAAGATCATCTAATAATGGAAACTAGGATGTTGTAGTCACTCATCTAGAAATTAGTTTCCCAAACCATTACTAAGGATTGAACATAAGTCTAAGTCCCCAAACCTATTGTTCTATATGTTCTTATTGCCTTCGTAATTTTGGTTCAACCCCTATAAGATGCCCAAGCCTAGAGGCCAAGAAAGCACCCAAGAGCACTTGAAAGAAAGATGAATGAAACCATTGTCCTTATGTGGGTAAACCCATATAAGTGTTCTTCCTTTGCATCAAAACTCCTACTTGAGGATCCACAATCATGCATTTATGTTCAAGACTTATTATTACCTTGGTCCTTTTGAATCTTAGGATGACATCTCAATTGGGAAAGGCAAACCAAAACCTTTCATAGACCAATAAATGACATCAAAATAAAATTGAGTTAATAAGAAGACAAAGCTTGAATGCATACCTAAAGTCATGACTACAATATGAAGATCAAATGCTAAGGAACTATGTTATAAAATTTCAAGGCATGAAAATTTATAACTGTACAAATATAAAATTTTAAAGAATGAAATTTGACCTCTGATTTGACCTTGATAATGTCCCCTCCATTGCTTATGCTTGATCATGATTACCTTGTATTGATGGGCATGGTGGGTTACTGTTGTGGATGCATCATTTAGAAATGATGCCATAACAACACCAGATGGAACAACAACATCTGGTGTTGTTGTTGCACTATTTGGATGATGCAATCACAACAGTGATTCACCTGGTGTTCATAGAGACATAAATGCAGCCACAACAGTGATTCACCAGGTGCTCATAGAGACATAAATGTAGGGCTTCATTGGGATTCCAGCGCCTATACACTGCACATGTTCCTGAGTCCACATGTTCTGTAGCATAGTTCCTTTTAGAAGTGTATGGATTAACTATGCACATGCATAATTTTAGATGAGGATCAATAATAGGGTGTCAGGCATTACTTAGATCCTTTGGATATAACCCCATCCTTTCCTTCCTTGCAGTTTCTAGATCATACATGAGCATACTGGATTGAACCCCAGGTGTCAACACTTCATTACTTCAGGCAATATCTGGTACCTTCATTATTTATGTTCATCCACTTATGTATGTTTGCATTTATTCATATTCTTCTAAAAATTGGCTATACTCATATTCTTCTTGTGTCTGAGTCTTCTAACTATGATCAATTTAATGTTGTAAATCTTAACATATAATTTGATATCAACCTATCATATATCCATTCCAAATGATATAACTCCATTTGAATAAACATACATGCCAACCATTTGACAAAATGTAATAAAAACACTGGCAAGGCATGAGAACTATTTGACGAAATGCCACAATAGTGGTGTCTCATGCAATGTTGAGATGTTTAGTTATATGCAATGCAAAGATATTCAAACTATTGTTGGATAAATAGATAATTTTAACAATGTATAATGTCCTTCACAAGATATAATGAAAACTATGGAGTGAACTATGTTTGTCTGATTATATAACTATTATCTTATGTCAGGTATCCCATACAGTCTCATGGATTGTTAGGTACAAGTCAATACACCCCATAGAGATTAATTTCTTTTACCATTTCTAAAATATCTCTCTCATTACCACCCATCTTTCTCATTGCATGAAGTGTAGGTACCATCGAATAGGTATTTGGTAGAATTGTCTTCCTCAAGCGAGGAAAATATAGGAATGGAAGAAGAAAGTGAGACATTTAGTATGTCTAATTCAATGAAATCAACTCGAGGTCAAAAGATCAGAAAGAAATTCCATAAATGCATGAAATTTTTCCTTGCTCAAGGGGGGTCATGTTCTTATGATGATGAGAGCAAAGGTGACTCCGAGCTGCCCTTTAGGTACAAACATCTATAGAAACAATGGGTCCCTGATGAAATTCCTTCAATAAACACTGATTTTTGTGTTAAAGAGAGGATATATCACATAGCACCGTCTTTATTACATGGTTTGGGCCTATTTTCCATGGATGGCATAAAGGTCTCTTACAAAAAAGTTGTCGAATTGATGGAGTATGTCATACCTTGTTATGATTACAGTAGTTGGATGCAGATTGTTAAATATAAAAAAAGTATGTGTAGGTATGCACTTGCGGAAAATTATATACAATAAAAAGTCAGTGAACAAAGTAAAACAAAAGCTATATACAT
Organism: Chamaecyparis obtusa; assembly: GCA_027943335.1. Classification (NCBI taxonomy): domain Eukaryota; kingdom Viridiplantae; phylum Streptophyta; class Pinopsida; order Cupressales; family Cupressaceae; genus Chamaecyparis; species Chamaecyparis obtusa. The sequence continues at coordinate 207,320 of BSBK01008118.1, forward strand.
TGACAGAAGGCCAAAAGCATCAGGGAATATTGTAGGTTTTATAAATAGTACACGACCTGTGTCAACTAAGAAGCAACCCAATTGCATAATTGAGGCGCGTGAGGGAAATCATGTATTTGTATGTGCAATCAAATCAATACGTGGAGGTGAGGAGCTTCTTATCGATTATAATTTGAATCACATAGATACAAAAAATCACATCACTATCATGGACGAGGTGGTATGCATTTTGATAATTGTCTATTATTCAACGTAACTTAGAATAAGAACACAAGTGTTTTAACATGTCTGAATGATTTTTTTTGAAATATAGAGCTATAGTATGGATCAACAACCACACGATATGCATGACGGTGATAGTTCTCATGGGACTTCTTCTTCCCGACAGGTAAAAATCATTATTGTACAAATGCACATACAAGAAAAATGTTAATGTGTATTTTTTGTTATGTTAATTCGTATATTTTGTTGTTCTACTATTTTGGATTGATTTTAAATAAAAGGGCTAATAATATTATTCTCACAAACGAGTGCTGATCAAAAAAAGGGAAAACAACAAGTAGTCCGCGAGCAGCCGCAAGATGAGTAGGATCCGTTCAATGTTCATTTTTTATTAGAGGTTAATCCTGTGGTTGCATTGCAAAGGGTCCTTTGTGCAATATCAAAAGAGTTAGCTCGAATGGAAGATATTCAACCTCACACTCCTGAAATACATAGGACAAAGGATGTGTTAATTTGTCATGTTCATAATTATAGAGTAAGTATTAATGTAGTTTTTAATTATAACAAAAGTTCAATAATGATTTTTATAGTATACTATTTTATTTATGTCATTAACTAAAATATATATATGTTCTCTTTATAGAGGATGCTAAATACTTTAAAGGGTGACACCTCATATAAAAATACTTTGGGTGGTACATCACATGTTTTATCCTCCATCTTGTCCATGGTTATCCTTTTTTTTTATGCTCTAACAATATTTTTATTCAACACCTGCTATTGATCCTATGTTGAGTACGCTGCCTTGTATGAGAATCAGGTCCACATAGGTAGTACCGCCTGTAATGTCGGCAACATGTAGCATGACCACAGATGTGATGGCAACACCTACCATTGGTAAGTAGACTCCTCTTTTTCTCTCTCATTTATCATGTGTTTATTTCACTTGAACTATATATTCTTTCTTCGGGGGCATTTTGTAATATTGGATTCATTTTATGTAGGAGGCAATGATGCAATTCCTGGATGTACTCATGTTAAATGTACGGGAACAATACATAATTGTGATCAATTGCTCATGAACAATGAAGATGGACTTCCCTTGAGAGTAGCCCATCTTCCAGGTACTTTAAAGATTGATCATTTCTTTTATTATACAATATAATACTCATAATGTAATGCACTAACCCCCTATGTGGTCCCTTGCAATAACTAATTATAATAATCTTAGTCTTATCTTGCAGGGAATAATCTATTTTATGAAAAACTTAATGATGAATGTTTGCACATTTTCGGGCCGACCATATGCACATGGTATCATATTTTGATTTCATTGCAAGATCATATTTCATTTCATCCCTTTCTTCAAGTATATTAAAAGGTAGCTTCACTTCATTTATGAATCTAACAGTTTTTTTTCTTAAAAGGTGGTCATCACAAGATAAAGGGTTAAAGAATAAACTCATTGACTCTATGACAACACTTTTTGGACCCGAAGTCTTTCATAGACTTAGACTCGTAGACAAAGTGGGCCAAGTTTTGAAGTATATTAGGGACAACTACAAGACCCAAATATAATGCAACCCTTTTTACGATCGGCCTCCCTATATTCCTATTAATGAGTGGGATAATCTTAAAAAGGATGCACTTGAGAGACACACAAAACATAGTGGACGAGTACTATCACTCGAGGAAAGAAAGTATGTGATAATCTTAATAATGAAATTATGTACTATTTACTCTTTGTACTTATGTGATCTAACACCTTTCAAACATCACATAGGTTTCCTAACACAACAAAGGCAACAGAAGCAAGAAAACAAAAGCACGGGCAACACAAGCTTGGCTCGGGTGGATATTCAAAACTTGTTGCACGAGTTGTAAGTATTAGTAAATGAAAAATCATATGTAAATATTTAAAAATTACAATCAATTTAGTTTTGATGAAATTCACTACAATAAAAATTCATGATACCAATAAAAAATGAAGGCCTTGGAGTTCAAAAAACTGATTACAGAAGAGGACAAGAAAATAGGCTACAAACAAGGCTATAAAGCCATGGCTGAACGATACCGAGCAATGAGTGCACAAGGTTCTTCTACTAGATCTGTTGATCAGGTAAATAAGCCAATTGATTTTTATTTCAAGTTGAATACTTCACCAATTACTATATTTGATGTTAAGTTCCAACATAAAGTGAATATATTTGTTTTAAGGAAACAATGATTATATATTTGTTTAAAACTTTAAAGTGAATATATTTATATGTATTAAATTGAATGATTAACATTTCTCAGTATTTGTCTTGTATTTATAGGTATATATTTTTGATAAATGCACTAATTATTTACATTGGAATGTAGCTTTTCGATATTGATACTGCACCAGCCGAGAACGACCGAGGCGTCGATTCAAATGTGAATTATAGTACTCAAGGTATACATTTTCTATTCAAATTTTGATTAATGAATATTTAATACAAGTAAACATGTTAAATTGAATTTGGCGTAGTAATAAAAATTTAATTATAATGTGTTGGGGTTAATAAAATATTTTGTATTGCAGTTGTAGGGGATGTAGAGGTTGTTCTTGATGAGTGTGTTGAGGTTCAAGCCGTCAGGTAAGATGATGTGATTGGACAAGGTAAAGAGCGTCACATTTATATTTTTTAAATTATTGAAATGCTTGTAACAATAATGAATATGTTGTTAAATTAACCCCAATTATGATAATATATTTTTAATTAAAGCCTTTTATTTGTTATTGCAGAGGAATCGCCTTTGCAAAGGACAGTGAGATCACGTGCACGACCGAGAAGAAATGATGATGTGGACATGGATATGCCTTTGCAACAATATAGGGAAGTACAAAAAATAAAAAGCCAAAAAAAATGATTCTCATTTATGCAACTTATTTGATAATGACTGATGTTTATTTCTCGATGTTTATTTGATAATGATTGATGTTTATTTACATGTGTTTGAGCTTAGTTCCATGTTTTCTTTCATTCTTGCATTTGAAATGTTAATGGGCTACATACAAAGGTATGTTGCAAGTCTATAGGGTTTTCTCCCTCCAAGCATATTATTTCTATTATTGTTTCTTCTGCTCTTGTCAAAAAATCTATTTATCGCTATTAGAAACACTGAGTTTCCTTTTATACACTATTGTAATGTTGGAGGGGTTTTCGCTAAATTTTAGTGGATTTCATATTTTGGGATAAATTAGTATTAGAATGTTCAATGGGTTCTTTTCTAAAACACACTACTTGAACAACAACAAAACTTGTAATACAAATGCTGATTGCAACTACCAAGTTAGAAGCTTCACAAAAAACCTTAAATCATCATCTTGTCTAGAATGGTTAATCAATTGTTTAAGGTGGATTAGTTGTGATAATGAGACATGCCATTCTGATTCTTGGAACTTGATTTGTAACCATAAGTGATGGAGTTGAGGGGAGATGAAGGAATACCAAACAGTGAATTTGGAAATTATCATCAAATAAATTGCAGTGGAGGTTTGATCAATAGAGAAGATAGTAATGACCGCGGGAGAATGAATAGTGGTTACAGTTGTAGTGGGGAAGAAAGTGGAGGCCATCCATGAAGAAACTTGCTGACAGAGATGGTGTACAAGAAACAAAGGAGCATGAATGCTACCTAGAATTGAACCTTAGTCAAAGGCTACCTATAAGATGAGCACTACAAAGATGCATGATTGAATTTACATCCAAATCATCCACGTATCCCTTGCACCTTATTTCAGTGCAAGTGCTAGTGTACTTTTTAATAGTAACAAAAGTTTAATAATGATTTTAGATGTTAACTGTGACAATCTCTTGGTTTCGGGCAATGCAGAAGGAGATGCCTAGTTTAATATGCAATCTCAATTCATATACATAGGATATTAGGTGGAGCTGAAAGATACAATAGGGTTGCATTTTTTATAGAGGTTTTTAATTGTATATTTTAAGTTATAGACCATCGCAAACATTGTAATTTTGACCTATTAAAAAAATGTAAATATGGTATGTTTTTTCAACTACACCTACTATCTGTGCATATTTTGCTTGTGTTGCACACACATTCTTGATTCAAAGTGGGAAAATCTTATTTTCGATGCAAGGGAGAGAATCCAAACACATAAAGACCACACAAATAAACATGATAGCTACAAAACATAAATGTAGGTATCACAATAGCTGAGAAACATAAATTTAGGCATCATGGTCACATTTGTTTGGAGACACAACATAATTGAATGCTATACCCAGAGGATGCAACACAACCACTACTCCTATAGTTCTAAGTTGACACTGTGGGATCCAAAAAGCATATATAGATTCCTTATCTTTGGTTTTTGGATCTCGCGGTATCAACTTAGAACTACAGGAGTAATGGTTGTGTTACATCATTTGGGTATAGCATTCAATTATGTTGTGTCTCCAAACAATTGTGACCATGATGCCTACATTTATGTTTCTCAACTATTGTGTCCCAGGACCCCTTATGACCCTTTACGATCTCTAAGAAAACATCTTAGAGGTCTTAAAGTGTCATAAAGGGTCATAAGAGGATCCTAGGAGGGGTCAGATGAGCTTCCACCTTAACGTGGTTGGCCATATTAAGTAGAGAATGTTAAACTATTCTTGAAACAAAGAGAATCTCAATAATTTAAGATCTCAATCCACATTCGATAAATATATATTTATTTTTAAAAATAGTGTGAGTTGTCACAATTACAATAGAAACCACAAAATAACTAACAGAAAAACTTAAAGTGATGACTATTTATCAGAAACATCAATCACTTCAAGGAGCAATGATCACTTCAGCTCACCTCAAGAAGTCTTGACCCAAGATCAAGTCATATCGATCCATCTCAATGGCTACCAAATCAACAGATCTCTGCCAAGAACTGAGTTGCAAAGAAACACCACAGACCGCACTGTGAACCCACTGTAAAGAGGCATCCAATGTCTCATAAATCACATCAAATGACCTGCTTTCTATAATCCAAGTCTCTCATCTTGATTCACCAAGAAGAAGGCTTCTCCCAAGTCATCACGGACACCATAGTGATCTATGAATCTCCAATGTGCAAGTTCTACAAGTCGCTCTCTCGACATCACATTTAACTCATTCGAAACTATGGCAAAAATGGTAGATGATCCTAGCGATCCGTCACAACCCAATCTCAACAACAATGCAAAGAGTAGCTCAATTTTGTCTTCAAGTCGATCAATGCACAATCTACTCAAACTCCAAGTCAAGTCACTACTACACTCCATAGGAACAAAGCACACCCAATTCAGCCAAAGAAGTCAAGAAGTCACTCAAATAAGATCTGAATGCAATTAGGTTCACATATATCCCATGAACACATAAGGAAGAATGCATCTTTGATCGCCACACTAGCTTCTTGTGCTGGAGCAGTAGTTGTCACAAATCTCAATTCAGTCGGATCCATTCCAAATCCAAGTCTCTCGACTCCACTCAATAATCAACGAGCCACTACCGAATCTACTGCAAAGTCATCTCTAAATGACATAACCAAATCACAAGCAGGAATAAAAGACCTCAACTCACAAAACCACCTTGCAAGTTGATCGAGATCTGAAAGTAATGCAACCAGCTCAAACTAGATTTGCAACTAGCTCGAACCAGATCTGCAAGAACACCATTCTGAATTGATACCAACTCGATTGATAATTTTTTTTTTAAATGCTGATTGTCATTGCAACTAAGATGACCATACAACAATGACATATATCTTTCAAAAACATTTGACAACTAGTCGTCACATGTACAACATCATTATCGGTAAAAAACTACAAATGACAACTATCCGTCGTAAACTTCTGACGAGTATTTGTCACATGTACAACATCATTATCGTTAAAAAACTACAAACAATGGATATCCGTCGTAAACTTCTGATAGATATTCATTGCATGAATAACATCTCCGTCGGCAAACAAACTACAAATGACGATGACCCATCAGAATATTCTGATAGGTCACCGTCATTTGTAGTTGTTTGCGACAGATGGGCGTCACAATTATGATGACCACAAATAGGCCCGATGGCATGTTCGCCATGTTGGTACCCCCTTTTTTACGACAACCATAGTCGTAATTATGACGCCAATCGAAGCCATCATTTTTTCAACTACAAAACTATGACGACAGGTGGTGTCACTTAATCGATAGTATACTATCAAAATTCTGATGATCGACCATCAGAAAAAGGTCTCAAATGTACTAGTGTTAGGACCCTATGAAATAGATCATGTCTTCAACAATGGAGCAATACAACTATAAAAAAATTATCCTATTTGCTTCAAGACATTGGTCAATGGTCATAGACTTCATCTATACCATCAGCCATAGACCAAGAATGAATTCATGCAGCAATTTAGTGACACTACTCCAGAATCAAAAAAAGGTACTACTTCCTACAGTCAAAGGTGCAAACCTTTTTCCTGCAGCTTCAACCTAATTTCCTTTAGGTACGCTCATAATAAACACTTCATTTTTAATGAATTTTCTATCCCCATTCACTTTCTACATTCTTCTTTCCATCCCACCTCACTTCTCTACCTTCCATCCACTCATCCTCCACGTCATCACTTTTTCTATTTTTCTATGTTTCAATAATGACCACATCAGCAGATGTAGACATACTCATCACTCATTCCTTTGATGACAATTTCCACTCTTGTCACCTTCTAGTGCATTTGGAAACATAATGACAGGTACAACTCTTCAATATTTTTCACTTTTAGTACGCACATTTTGATTATTATATATAATACTGCACATATTTATAATTTCACATTACACCAGTTTCCTTCCTTCCGCTAAGTCTGATAAGTGTGGACACTTGTCTTTATTTCATAGGGGGGTAGGGAAGTGTATTAATTTCTCCAAGTCACTATTTTTTTACCCATCATTCCTAGTGAGATTGTCTATCAATTCAAATTTGTACTTATATTCTATTTTATTAAGTCCTTTATTTTTCACACAAGTGTCGTACCTCAATTTCCAAATTATCTTTGATTTTTTACTTGATGTAACCCTAGGGTGACATAATCAAGTTATATGAAATTTAATTGCATTTATAACTATAATTCCTTGTCATAAAGCACCATTATTATCATTTTTCAAAAAATGTAACATAGAGATTGCAAGGAAATTCATAGTTTAAGGTATAGTTAGGAGCTGAATTTCAGGGTATTTCAGAAGAGATTAGGAAATTGGAGAATTTTAGAAGCAAAAAAAATTTGTCATTAAAAAATTGTAGAAATAATTCAAAGAAAGCATTTGGAACAATGGGAGGGTAGTTAATGCGTCGTGAACCAGTGGTTCGCACCATTTTACTCACAGATGTAGAAGCAGTCTCGAGATTCCATGCTTGTGGATGGCTTGGGTATTTCTTAAAGTTGACAAAATTTGACAAGGAGGTAGCCATATAATTTATGAATACCTTTGAAGAAGGAGAGGCAAATGTGTGGGGCTTGATAGTTTCGGCAATAAAGGAATGCATTGCAAAAGTAACTGGGTTTCCTACAATTGGGGAGTATTATCCTAATGAACACGATGCTAGGTCAGCTCAGGCTCAATTCACCCTTCCTTCAGACCCTCCATTGAAGGTGAACAAACAAGGCTATAGGTGTGTGTCCCTTCCTATCCTATTTGATGAGCTAGTGATGCATATTATAAGGTACCTCACCTGTGAAGGAAGGTTTTTCCATTTACATGCACACCATTTTAAGTTACTTAGTTAAATATCAAGCATAATTTTACAGTCAATGTTCCAAATTTTCTTTATAATATGTTGAGTATTGGTGCTGAAGAAACCCAGAAAGGTAAAAACAAATTTTGTTACCCACCATGCCCTGAATAAATTTATTGTTGAAGTATATCTTAGAGATGTGTCTCCCTTGGCATGGGATAAATTTGTTCAAGTCAAGACTTTGCATCCTCAAAATGAACCTATTGAACAACCTGTCAATGAGAATGAAATTCCCTTCGAGCCAACTATTGAAATAGAAAGCCAAGGAGGAGAACCTAAAAATCTTAGAGAAGATTAACCTCTCCCTACTCCTATGAAAAATGTACTTAGATCCTCACAAAAGAAAGGGAAAAGAAAAATTGATGAAGGAACTCCTGTCCTTGAGAATGAAAATGAACCCCAAAACCCTACAAAATCAAAGAATAAGAAAAGAAAGTTGACTCCTATAGTAGAGAGATTGGAGAAAACTATTAGAAAGAAAACTATAGAGGTTACAAAGACTTCTTTACAAAGAAGTTCTCGGATGAGAGGGAAAATTCCACATGTTCCTCCAGATAGCCAATATGTTCCCTCTGATAATCCTTCCACTAAACCCCACATCGATTATGTTCCTGATAGTTCCCTAGCTCAAACCAATGTTCTAGATAATTCCTAGGGTTTGAATGAATCACTTGATAATCAGCCTAAAAGTGCTTGCTAGGAGCCACATCAGCAATAGAGCGATCTTGAGGAAATGCATCAAACAGTTCAAGAAGACAAGCAGGAAGAACTTCAACTATCTCAACCGTTAACTCACTCTTGTTTCAAGAATGCTATTGTGCCTTTTAAAAGAACTTGGTTCATTGATTATCTAGAGCAGGCCCATAGTGAAAAGAAAAAGCTTCAGTCAGAAGAGTTTGGCCCACCTACTCTTCCATCTATTCTTTTCAATTTGTATGCTCATTTGCTTTTAAAGGGACTCTGTGGAACGAATAAAAATGGAAGATGCAAAAAGAAATTGACAACCAAAGGGAGGAAATAGAAGATTTGAAAGAACAAATGAAAAGGTAGAAGCAAAAAATGGACCATGCTTTAAAGCTAGCCGATCAAATTATAGCCTGCAGGCCTCCTCTCAGAGTTTATGCCATTTGTTTAAAAGAGCAATTTATTTTATTTCAGTTAATGATGACCATCAAAGATAAAGAGTCAAAGTTTAAAATAGCTCAAGAATTTTATGGTTTGTACCAAACCCTTCCTACTTGGCAAAAAAACCTACTTTGTTAACTTTACCTCCATAACTTTATTATTCCTAAAGAAATTGATTGGAATCCCCTACTTTACATTGGATATATACATCTAAAGGCCTTAATGTCATGGATGCAAAATGAAACTAATTATGATAGGTAATTAGATAATTATAGGAATCAGGAGAGAACAGAACAGTTACCCTTGAGGGCTAAAAGTAGTAAGCATGATGTTTTACTGAGGGATTGGTTAACTCTCACTTATGGAAAGACAAAAATAGAAACTAGGGATAGAATTTTGTTGTTAGAGAAAAATTTTATAAAGAGTATTAGGGGATGCCCTATTTTTCCTTCCAGTGAGCTCTAGTAGGTGTCAGGAATAGATGGAACGGGTTTCCAAAGGCTTTTAAGAAGCAAGAGTGACATAGTCCTCTCAACCTTGAAGCTGTAATTAACCGGGCACCTAAGTACATGCAATTGGGAAGGAAGATTCAACATGAACTCTGGTGTCCCTTGACATTCCATGTGCCACCAATGCTTATGTGTCCTTTGTATGATATTAATGCTACAAAATTGGATCGGCTCTAGGAAGATTACAGGATGGACTATTGGGAAAGGACCACGGGATTCTATTACACTTTCAAGAGCAAAAGGAGGTGAAAGATTGAATTTGGGGAGTTCAAGGGAATTGATAAGAAGTGTAATGCTTGAGAACATGCATTATGCTCGCAGGGGGAAGATGACGAGGCAATAATTTATCTTTTTTTTTATGATACTTTTATGCTCTATTTTCAGACATTTCTAAAATACTTGTTATGTCTTTTCAGTACTTGAACTTATGAACATGTTATAAGTGTAGTCAAACCAACAAAACCTATTGGTAGATAATAGTTGATATACTTTTCCAAATATTATACATATGATGCAGTATTTCATATAATTGTTTGAATGTATGTTCTAATATTTAGATTAAGTTGAATGGTTGAATACTTGAATATATATGCATGTGCTACTCACTTGCCAGGGAAAGATGAGCGACTGAGGAGTGGACGACAAACATTGATGAAGAGAGAGGGAGACTTAGTCACGATGATGCAAAACCATTATGATACCGCAAGACATGCCTGATAAATTGAAGGAAGGATCATTCCAGGAAATATAGGAACACACTTATACGCTATATTTTCTCTATGATCAATGTTTTGTTGAAGTGGTTAAGCAACCTTTATTTTATTTTGTCATGGATTGTTGCGCTTTCCTTTCTTCATGGCACAAATTAGTTAGACCTTATCTTTTGTATTTAAAAAAGCATAAATCCTGTACATAAAGGGATATTATTGTTAGATAGAGAGTTAGTCAGATGGTTGTATTGTTATTATAATCTGAAGCAAAGTTACTCTTTTCATCTATTGTTTCATGATATGTAATCAGTTTTATGGAAATACAATGGAGTGATTTTGAGTTATATTTTGTGTTGGTAGCTAGCAGAATCTGACCAAGGAGGCCCACTTGGAAGGTGGATTAGAGTAGACTAGGTTAAGTTGTTTAAGCATTTACAGTAGTTCAAGTAGAATTCACTGTTCTTTCCTATAACATTATACACTTTGTATGTTCCTATAGCACCTATAAAGATAATAATTGTGAATGATTTGGATTGATACAATAGGTTAAGATTGAAATTATAGTTTTCAGCGTCATTTTCATTAAGTAGCTTTGTGTGTTTACTTTCATGTAGCAATAGTGTAAGTTTCTTTCATGTATCTTCCTTCCTGCAGCTTAAGCAAAATGACTCCATGAGAGATTTAGTGCACAAACCATGTTGTCCCATTTCAAGTATATGTCCTTGGGTTGACAATTTAAATGCACTTCATGATAGGAAAAATAATACTTAGTTTGAATATACTATTCCTAGGAGAAGCCTCGACATGATTATTATTACTTATTATGGGGTTGTTCAATGCAAAGTAAGAATGAAAGACAAAAATGAGAATGGTGACCTATAGCTACTTAGTTTAAATTGCATGGATGAGACAAGATTCTTTCTTTTTAAAATTGAATTCTAAAGTGGTGGTAAGTGCAACAGGTTTTGAAGGTGAAAATTATGCCTTTGTCAAAAAGGATATTACCCTATAGAATGTGGTCCATGCGTAAAGGAGGCATTTTTTTAAAATGATCTACGGATGATGGGCTTGCTTAGATTCTATCTGTGCAATTAGAACCCTTAATTCCAATCTATTAATGGGTTTGCCAATAAACCCTCCCATGTGGATTAGACTATATAATTTGGCTACAAAAAAAACATTGGGATTCAAATATTTTTAGGAATATTTGTAAATGTTAGAAATGAAGGGAACTACTTTATATAAAAATCTTAATATAATTGAAAAAATAATGTTAGAGATAGCATGAAATTAAATTGAGAATGTTAAAAAATATGCAATAGAAGAACAAAAATAAAATATATTGTTTACATGGAGAAACTTTTATGTAAAACAAAAAATATATACCAAGATGAATCATGTTACATTTATACCACTATAACCCCTTGTTTACATGTCATTTTCACCCTCTAAATGTGGCATCCAAGTTGGTTATCATATCCCCAAAGATAAGCCAAAAATATAAAACATTAAATAATGTAGGTTTTAATCTAATAATACTCGCATTTTAGTTTCACATTTTGGTTTGTCTTGTTCCGTTTTGTTAGTTGGGTGGTCCCACAATAGTGGGTTACACTTTTTTGCTAACTTTGACACTAAAAAGAATATTTTGGAGGAATTTTTTTTTTGCATTTGGACACCTACTGTTGTTAAACCATTAGGAATTTGAAGATGTAAAGTTGTGATTTTTAGCATTTTGTGTGTAGATTCGAAATATATTTTTTGGGAATTATTTGGAATTGATTTGTGTTCATTTTTCTATGTCCTTTGAATACTAGTTTTTAACAAGAAATAACATTTTTAAAGAGTGACATTCACTTACTACTGCATTTTTTTCATAAAAGGGATAAAAAAGTTATTATTTCAAATTTAGATTTTTAACATCGATATCTAGTGATTTCAATTGGTTTCATTTGATTATGTTGAATATTTTATATTTTATTAAGTTTTGAAGTGACATTAACTATAATTTAAACGTAAGTTAGCTTACTGGTCCATTACTTGTTCTATATTAATCAAAATTCAATTTATTTATTTTGTTAGAAAGAGGACATCAATACCTAGTGCCTAGATATTTTTATTTTATTTTTTACTTAGTTTACTCTTTTCTATAAGCATTGAATATATAAGTTGATATATGGTGCAAAACCCATATTTAATAAAATTAAAAATACAAAGTCATAATAGAATCAATATATATTAAACTCATAATCATTTGAAAGCTTTCTCTGAGTAGTACCATAGTGCATCTAGTTTTGTCAAATGAATTCATTTAATCTCCCAAAAAGCTAATGTCAAAGTGAATTTTTGTCAGCATTTTGATAGGTGCGAAGGAGACTCCATTGCAAGTATGACTGAGTAGTAGAGAGGTTATATCAAAGAGAGTTTAATCTAAGAGGCTTTGATCTAACCATTTTCAATTAATTCCTTCAAATGGGACCTCTCAAGGCTTAAATCATCATATTTTCTTAAAAATGTGTGATTTTAGTAAAAATCAAGATGTTAAAATAAAGTGTAACCCACTATTGTGGGGTCACCCAGTTTTTGTTAGCTCTTCTCTTGTTTCAAAGTAGTTGTCGGTTAGTTGTCATTCAAATTTCCGACCAATACAGTGACAGGAAGAATGTGTTTTGTTGGATTTAGACTACCTGAACAATAAGACAAGTAGACCGTTGATAGTTTAGATAACCATCATCATTTACAAGTCAAATCTTGGTAGTTGAATGGATTCATTTGCTCGATCAATTTATATAAGGAAAGATTGGTTTCCTTTAGGGGGAATTTTTTGGAGGTTAATCAAAAGGAATACATTGTTAAGAGAAAACCATGACGAGAGAACAAACTAAAAATAGTCATTGGAGAGCATAGCTATTGTGTCAAGAGGAATGGAATGATTTGAGTCTGTCCGGTTATGTGTAAGAAGTTTGATTCCTTGAGAACCAAAGGCATTGTATAAACCTTGACAAAGGGTGTCAATCAAGATTTGTTTTAATTATATTTTGTTTAATATTCCCTTTTAATCATGATACTGGTTGTTATGTTTTGATCTCGACGATACATATGATTATTTTAATAAGATTTAGGTTTAAAACTAAACTTTCTTTCATCATTCTTTGTTGTTATTCTCTCTATGAAATTTTCTCATTTTGCAGCCAATAAGTTTGCTATCAAATTGGTATCTGAGCATTGAATTCATGGTTATCTTATGTGTTCTTTCTACACTTTAAGATTGTGTAGCCTTTGAGGGTAGAGTTATCTAAGTTTTGTTTGTGATCATGGGAAATGTTGCCATCACTCACACGTGGACAACTAATTTTTCATATGTTATTAGGTTGTTTGTCTTCATTTGAAGTTATTGTAACCATCCAAAACTTCATTACAAGTGTCTAAAATAATTTCATGGAGAGTTGGACACCCAAAACCAACTTAACCTCCAAAATTCATTTTTGGTAAATAATTACTTTCTAATGATAAAAAAATTAGCTATCAATCTCAAATAAAAATGTATTACCGTGCTTGTAAAATATTGATGGTAAAAAACTGTTACAGTAATAAGTCAGTTTACTTATTAATTAAATCATGTTGATTTAATTACTAATTCACTTATTATCTCTTTATCACTTAAGATAAACTTTAGCATATAATAATTAATTACTTTATTAATTATTATAATGCAACCTAGGTTTCTCCACCCTTTTTAGGGTTTCAGATATCCTTGATTGCTGCAACTTTTATTTTTGCACATCAAGGATGTGTCCTCTCTTGTGGATCAATGTGTTCAGGCCTCCATAGCTTTTTGCTTCTCTTCTTTATGTGACAGGTGTTTGCATGCAAGTGTTCTTGGGAGTTGTGGGTTGTTTTTTGTTAAGAATAACAAAAAATAATAGAGAAAAAGAAAGGAACCCAAGTGTGAGAGCATGAAAAGAAATTACCAAGATCACCAAGATAGAGAGAGAAGAAATGCTTCAAAGATCCAAGCCACAAGATCAACAAAGTGCTCCAAGAACAACAAGAACTCAAAGATTTTTGAAAGGGGAAAAGCAAAGGAAAAACCCCTTGTGAATTATGAATGAGGATCAAAGCCTAAGGAAGAAGAGAGAAATGGAGCTCAAAGCTCATTACAATATGGAGAGAAAGAATGAGAGAATAGAGAGGATTATTATTCAAGTGTGTAAGAGGCATCTCTTTAAGTAGAGATGAGTGGAGGAGTTTGCATGTAACTCCCATCTTAGATGAATGCCACATTCATGTGTGTGAGAAAAATGTGAGATTCCTCTTAAGGAGGAATATCTCATTTCCTTAATAAATGAATTACAAAAAAGCTGACATGTCCTCCTACTTGGACTAGAGGAAAAAAACAATATAGGATACCTTGGTTTATCCTTTAATTATATATTTTACCAAGGAAAGATTAAATTCTAACACCCCCCTTTAATCTTTACTTGGGGTGATTACATCAATAGGTATCAAACCCAGATGTTTACAATGATTTTGAGATGTTTTTATTGAAAGATTCTTCACTAGGATGTCGTTGGCTTGATCATCTTGCATGTCTTCAACTTGTGCTTTGTAGCTTGAATGGTACTGTATACTAAGAAAAGTATCTTCATAGAATTAAGGTTGAACAATAAATGAAATAGTAACTAAATAAAACCACTATAGAGCAACTATTTAGCAAATAATGATCAATTGAGCATCCTATGGCTCTCTAACTAAGAATGTTAATGAATAGCTCTCAGCAAGCTTCCATTAATGACAGTCCTAGATTGAGAATGATAAATATAAACAAGCTATTGCTAAAAATTATCAAATTAAATGCTAATTATGCTCTCAAATGCCTTTCTAAGCTCAAATTGAAAGAGGTTTAATGCAATTCTCAGATATGTGGTTATGAATTATGAAGGATTTAGGCCTTCCTTTTATAGATTTTCCAATGGTAGGGGGTGTAGTTGTATTTGATCATGATTAAACCTTGGTTGAGTCATTGGTTCCACCCTTTGAAGACAATGCAAAATTTGTGTCCTCAAAGCTTGGGACAAGTAGACAAGATGGATGGTCAAGATTCTCTTTCACTTTGAGTGATTGAGATTGAATTTGGTTTGATCCATGTGAATGCCTTTCCTCAAATCTCATTGGTTGCTCGGATTTCCTCTCCTTTTGGGTTGTTGAGAGTAATTGAGATTTATTAATTGATTTAATTGATTTATTTTAGCCATGTACCTCTTGAATGGGTTGAATTTAATTTAATCTAAGACCATACAATTAATTGATTTAATTATATTTTGATTTGATTGCACTTGATTAAAATGCTCTCAATTTTGATTGATCTTGAATTAGGACTTGATTTTGATTTTGATTGGCTAATTATGCATTGTGATTCAATTATTTCAATTATGTCCTTGATTTTCTTTGATTTGATCTTTGTCCATTTTTAGGTGATTACAAATGCCCCTCTTTGAGTTGACGTGCGAAGCATATCAATTCAAAGAATACTCTGATCTTGCTGATAATAGGTCCTGATTCATTGATGGTCGATCTTTGATGTTCGTTTGATACGAGATTGATGTAAATATGATCGATATGAAACTCTCAATTGATGTGGTTCTGATGATCATTCTGATATGATGGTCATTCTGATGATGGTCCTCGATATGATGTTTGATTTAATGATTGATCCTTATATGATACCTACTTTGATGATTGAGTTCGATGTGATGCCCCACTCGTTTGATTATGAAAAAATTTCTAATAAAAGATTTCACTTTGATTCGATGATCAGTCTCTTGATTTTCGATGATGTTACTGCTAATTTTGATATGATTATCCGATGGTATGCCCCCTTGGAAATGAAATAAAATCCATATAAATCTGACCATTGATTGATTATTTTTTGGGTAATGTTGATCGTTATGTGAATATAGTTCATATGTATGATGAATTTTATTTAAATTTCTGATATCGATGTTTACTCTGTTCAATTTCAAATGCCTTGGTTTTAATTATTCTAATGATAACATCGCTTTATTAGGTCGATTTTGATTTTAAAAAATGTACTTGCATAGGTCAAAATTACCTTTGTTTAGGTCAAAAACATATATAAAGGGGTCAAAATCCCTTTTTACTATTCATTTTACCATTGACTTTTGACTTTTCTCACTATTTGCTTTTTTACTTTCCATGATGTCTGTCCCTATCCGCGAGCATCGATTCAAGAAATGCCATCGATATCAATGTCTGCCTGGCTCAAGACCTTTGGTGAGTACTTGTACCTTTTCATTTTTCCATTTACAACATTTATTTCAATTTTTTCAAGTTTTTTCCAGTTAAACGATTAGTTTTTTCCATTTTTCTGCTAAATTGGCACTTTTTCCATTTTTAAGGGCGCTTTTGCCTCCCAATGTGTGCTTCCACATTTTTCCTCTACACTTCTGCGAATCACCTTGGCGCTTTCACTCACCACTTTTAAGCCCTTTTGCACTTTTACCCTTTCTTTATGTGCTTTTGCTTAGTTTTAGTGCTTTCACCACTTATGTGTGCGCTTTTGATCAAATTTCGCGCTTTCAAATCTTTTAAGAGCACTTTTGATGTGTATTTGGGTGCTTTCAAAATTTTCACCACTTTTACAATATTTATGTGCGCTTTCACCCATTTAGGCAGTGCTTTTGATGTTTGTCGCTTTTGCTCAATAAACCAACGCTTTTGCTCTGCAAAATTTCAAATTTTTGGATTTTTGGCCAAGTTGCAATTTGTTGACATTGTTAATTGATTGTCAGGTTTACGTTCCCAATTTTGATATTTTGTAACAAGTTGTAATGTGTCAATTAGGGTTTAGTTATAGTTAGGATATCCGTTGTCAATCTAGATTCAGATGATGAGTGAAGATAAAATTTATGTTCTATTTGAGTAGAAACATGAAATCTGATTGTGGTTTTGATAAGTGTTGATAAATTTTTGATTAACTTAGAATAATCCCAATAATTTTTTATTTCCTTTCTGATGTGTTTGAACTTGTTTCTTGTAGTTGGATCTTAGATCTTTACGTATTCGTGGTTCTTATCCTTTGTCCTGGGATATGATACCTACTTTGAGTGCTGTTGACCATCATCACATTGCTCAGTGTGGCCTATCTTTCCTTCTATATCTTCCTCGATTCTGAGTGAATCAGGGTCTCATTACTGCTATGGCTGAGCATTGGCACTCAGACCATAACACATTCCATCTTCCTATGGGTGAGATGACCATCACCCCTGAGGATGTGTATCATCTTCTCTGGTTGTCGACTTGAGGAGAGCTTGTATATTATGACACTGTTTATGATGGTTCAGCTTGTCGCTGAGTGTTTGGTGATCCTTCTATTAGTGATTAGCATATTCAGTGGGCTTAGTTCATCTCATTCCCTGTGTTACCAGCTATCCTTGGTACTTTGATTGGTGGTTTCCTACTTCCTGATCGACGTGGTCATGGGTTTGTCATTGGTTGGGGTCCTATTATAGAGGATTTGATGGAAAATCCTCATCGTTTTGATTGGGGTTCTTGCTTGTTAGCACAGTTATATCATGAGTTGCATACTATCGTGTACAGACATTCTACTATGTTGATTGGTGGAGCTATTTTATTACAGCTTCAGACTTGGGAGCACCTCCTGGTGTCACGTCCTGTGACAACATGAGATTGTCTGGTTGGTTGGCCTTTTGCATGGATGTACAGTGGTATTATTAGGTAGGCCCATATGGGTAAGCTAGATTACTAGTGTCGTCGGATAGATGACATGGATACTGTTATTTGGAGGCCTTATCTTGGATGCGAGGCTTGGCTAGAGGATGATGGGGAGCTTTCATATATGTTCTGTCCTCGTTGGATGATTGGTCATTCCACTTTTGTTATTGAGAGATTCTTCTACTGTCATGTTTTCTATCAGTATGGGCATATTCAGGATATGTCATAGGGTGTAGCGATGTATGCTCATGTGCAGGCTGAGAGATCATTATGGGGCCCTTGTGTTGATTATGGTACAACTGTTCAAGAGATTCAAGATCTAGGGTATCTTCCCTGGAACCCTAGGTCACAGGTGATGAATGTTGGTATTACAAATGAGTATGGTGCTTGGCTACATAGGTATCCTTTTCCCAGGTTTACTGATCCTTCTGAGAGGATTCCTAGCATTAAGGAGTTATCAGATGGTGAGGATGGAGCTGGTGAGGATGAGGGTGATGATGATGATGATGGAGATGACGACGGAGGTGGTAGTCATGGTAGGATCAGGGGTCAACGTGGATGACGGGGTCATCACAAAGCTAGAGCAGGTTGTATATAGATACTAGTGTTAGCTACTGCTCCTATTCCTCCTAGAGCTGGTGATCAGGATGGAGGTGGATGGGTTGATAGACTCTTACATTAGATTTCTAAAGTTCCTGCATAAAGGCCTCGTGTTAGATGACAGAGATTTGTTCATGCAAATATTGTGCAGGTGTTTCTTGATTGGGCACAGGGTCCTCCTGCTCAGTAGGTCATTCCTCCTGTTGTTCCTCCTATTGTTCCTTCTATTGTTCCTATAGCTCAGGCACATGCTTCTGTCTCGATGCCTTCATCTTCATCACATCCTTCTTCTTCTTGATATGTTTCAGTTTTGGGTGATCCTTCTTCATCTATTCCATCTTCTTATACTCCACTTCCATAGTCTTCTGCAGCTCAGGGTTTTGCCCCAGCCTCAGCATTAGATCTTGTTGCCTTACAATCTCAGATATCTTCTATACAGTAGTAGGTTGCATAGATGAGCTCAGTGATGACTTCCTTTATGGCTGCTATGAGTCAGCATGGGTTACAGGCTAGTTTGAGCCGTCTGCCAAATAGTGCACCTAGTCTTGAGGATGCTGGTGACTCCATTGCTTGAGTGTTCCTCTATGCTCCTGAGCTTTCTTTTCCTTGTTATTATCAAGACATTGGACTCATGTTGTATCATTTTTTATCAGTTGATGCTATTTTATGTTGATACTTTGATATTCGATGGATACTGATCTCTAGATATTGCTTTTTATGATCATGTGATAGAATTTGATTTCTGATGATGGTACTATGGATTCTGTTACTTTCTTTGATTTATTTGACTATATATGACATCATCATGTGTTGGATTTCTTTTTAGATGTTTCGTATGATATGCATCTGTATGATTCTATATGATTTGTTTTATTTTATAGCATTTAATGTTCACATGTATGCATATGTCCTAGTAATGGTTAAATGATTGTCTTATGTATGACATAGAATAGATGAATCCCATGTGTAATGATATTAATTTAT
This sequence comes from Chamaecyparis obtusa, assembly GCA_027943335.1. Classification (NCBI taxonomy): domain Eukaryota; kingdom Viridiplantae; phylum Streptophyta; class Pinopsida; order Cupressales; family Cupressaceae; genus Chamaecyparis; species Chamaecyparis obtusa. Next base: position 227,026 of record BSBK01008118.1, read on the forward strand.
TGATGGATATTAGGTGGATAATGAATCTATTGAATGCATTTCCTTTGATATGTAAATGTGATGCAATGATGGTCTTTCAATGATATATGTATGAATGGTACTATTATGAATGAGATGCTTTAATGCTAGATCTTAATGGATGAAATGATTTCTAACTAATGCAATGCACTTTGATGGATGCAATTTAATGTTTCTAATGAACTTTCAAATGTATGTCAATTAATGATAATGATAAACCTAATAATGTATGATCCTAATAACTCAAATGTTGGACACATCTAAATCAATGCAAGACTTAATAATAATGGTTTAATTAATGCAAGTAACCTAATGCAATGCACTTTGTTTTTTATTTCCAACACACTCGATCCTATATAATTGGTTTTTTTTATGATGTTTTGATTCTTTGATTTGCATACACCCCCCTCTTTTTTTTTTTGATTTCCCCTCTTGCAATTTTAAGCTAAGTAAGGAAAAAAAATATATACTATGCACTTAATCTAAAATGAATGTAGCTAACTATCATTATTCAAAATTTGGAGCTTATAATCATCATTGAGCATTTTTGAAATCCCATTGTAGTACAACCATCATTAGTTCAACTATGATGATATGAATACTTTTTGCCTCTTTGTTTGCTTTCCCATCTCTCTTCGGTATGACTATCACTGATTGAAGCCAATCATGAGAGTGTGAATGCTGATTTTGTCAAATTCTAGGTTGCAAGTGGATTTTGGTATTATGATATTGAAGATCAGAATAGCCAAGGTATCTATTTGTGTAAACAAGCAGAAATCTCAGTTTTATCCTATATATAAGTCCTTGATGATTCTTTGACAATCACGTCCTTAGACAAATAATACATGATTTAAAACTTTGATTTTAAGTTAGTCATTCAGAAATAAAATAAAATATCATCCTTTCATCATAGCTTGTCTAGTCTAAAACTTTCATCGACTTGCTAGAAACAAATGATTTCATCAATTGAGTTAACACTTAGAAAAAAATTTGCAATGTTTTTCAAATCCATATGTCAAGTGTAGTTCCATCCATTTCAAATTTTTAATCCTGATAAAGATAAGGTCATTTCCATTCTTGAATCAAATTTCGCATTTTAGACTCAAATTGGATTGGGATGTAGATTTGATTAAGTGTTCCTCTTTCGAGTGTGATGAATTGATTCTCTGATTGAATAAAGCTTGCTTTGATGAATCCTTTCTCCTTTTGAGTAGATTGCTCCCAGTTGGATATTGATTTCATTTGTGGGACTTAGGACAATTTTTCAATTAGGTGACCAAAATCTTGAGGTATTTGCAAATGCAACTATGGGGTTTTCTTATGCAATATATACAAATGCTGGTGAATGCAATATTTACAAGGTGACCTTCTAGGTATGTGACTGACTTGGACTTTTAATGGTGCCTGTTTACCAAGTTTTCACCGATTGAATGGTTCTAGCTCTTTTTTCTATTTTTAAAGCTTTTTCTCTTTTTTTGCTACCAAGGTGCCTATTTGCTAGGTTTTCACCAAGGCACTTTTCTTTTCTTTTAATTTTTTTGTATTTTTCTTTTTTTTCAATTTTTTTTCTTCTTTTTGAAGATCATATATGAATGTTTTTGCTTTCTTCATGCTCAAATTTTCACTGTTTTTGTTCTTTTCTACTTTTCAAATGTTTTTGGTATTTTTCAAGATCTCTTTTAACTATGTACAATAAATATGATGCTCCTCATCTGATACTCTTTATACTCTTTCGTCTACCTCATATATAGAACTTCTTGAGATGTATGCTATTGATTGGCTCTTGGAGTTCTTCACCATCACAATCTACTAGTTTGTAGGTGCCAGTCCCAAAATTTTCAACAATGAGAAATGGTCCTAACTAGTTTGCTTCCCATTTTCCTTTCTTTTCTCGTTCTACTTGGTTCTTGGGATTTTCTCTCAAAACTAGGTCCCCTATTTGGAATGTTCTTGGCTTGATATGTTTATTGTATGCCTTTGACATCCTATTCTGGTACACCATCAAATGATCAAATGCTTGCTTCTATTTTTCATCCAAGAGTTCTAGTTCGTGTAGCCTTGCAACCCTATAGTCTTCCTCATTTATCAAACCATGCATAGATATCCTCAAAGATGGAAGTTCTACCTCTAAAGGCAAAACCACTTCTGCTCCAAAGACTAATGAAAAAGGGGTAGCCCCTGTTGGCGTTCTTATGCTTGTTCTATAAGCCCACAAGGTCAGGTTTATCTTACTGTGCCAATCTCTCCCTAAGTTGTCTCTTCAAAATCTTCAAGATGTTTTTATTGGTTGCTTCGGCTTGTCCATTACCTTAAGGGTAATAGATTGAAGAAGAATGATGAATCATGTGAAATTTGGTACATAATTCTGTTAAGTCTTTGTTCTTAAAATGCTTTGCATTATCTGTTATAATAGCATGAGGTATGCCATATCTACAAATAATATGATTGAGGATAAACAAAGAAATCTGCTTTCTAGTTGCAATTGATAGGGGTACAACTTCCACCCACTTAGTAAAATATTTTGTTGTTGTGATGATGAATTTGTGGCCATTCGAGGATGGTGGGTAAATCATGCCTATTAGGTCTAAACCCCATTGGTAGAACGGCCAAGGTGTTTTCATCAGATGAAGCTCTTGTGCAGGCGCATGTATCATGTTTCCATGGAATTGACACTTTCTACAAGTTTTGGCAAAGTTACAAGCATCTTTCTCCATCGTAGGCCAAAAATATCCTATCCTTAGAAGTTTCTTGGCTAAGGATAATCGGTTTGAGTGTGATCCACAAATTCCTTCGTGGACTTCTCGTAAGGCTAAGTTTGATTCTTCCTCTTCTAAACATCTAAGGAGCATTTCGTCTAGACTTTTTTGATACAATGTTTCAGAAATTATGGTGTATTGGGCGGCTTGGCGAATGAAGCTTTTCTTTTGATTCCTGGTTTGGTCTATGGGAAGGATTTGATCTTTTAAGTAAGTATAAATTGGTCCATACCAAGGTGATTCATTTGTAGTTAACAAGAAAATGGTATGAGGGTGGGTAGGGTCAAATGCAGGTTGAATCACTTCTTCTACCAAGAACTCATATCTGGCACTCTGATCAGGCATTTGCAAAAGTGAAGCCAAGGTTGCCATTGCATCCGCTGCTTTGTTCTTTTCCCTCAGAACTTGTTCAAATGTAATGAGTATGAAATACTTCTTGAGACTTTGCACCATGTTTTTGTAGGGTACCAATTTGTCATCTTTCATTTGATATTCCTCATTGACTTGATTTATGACTAATTATGAATCTCCATAAACCTTTAATTTTGTCACTTTCCACTCTAATGCTAGCCTGATTCCAATAACCAATGCTTCATACTCCGCTATATTGTTGGTACATGGAAATAGCAATTTGTAAGACTTAGGGATAGTAGAACCTTGAGGTGTGATGAGAAGTATGCATGCTCCTGATCCACGGTGAGTGTAGGAACCATCAAAATAAAGTTGCCATGTTTTTGCTTCTACCTTCACAATCTTTGAATCTAGGAATTCCACTTGGATGGGATGATCATCATGAAGTGGTGCTTCTGCTAATTGGTCTACAATTACTTACCCTTTGATTAATTTTCTATCAACATATTCTATGTTGAATTCACTAAGTACCATTACCCACTTTGCTAGCCTTCCATTCAATGTTGTTTTGCTAAGTAGATACTTCAATGGGTCAATTTTGGAAATGAGCCTTATCTTGTGGGCTAGCATATAATGGTGTAATTTTTGGGAAGCAAAAACTACAGCCAAGCATGCCCTTTCCATAAATGTATAGTTCAGCTCGTATTTGACTAAGGTTCTACTAATGTAGTAAATTGCCTTCTCTTTTCCTCTTTCATCCTCTTGTGCTAAAAGTGCCGCCAATGAGTTCTTCATTGCTGAAATGTATAGGATCAAGGGTTTGCCTCTAATAGGTGGCATCTAGATTGGTGGATTCATGAGATATTTCTTTAATATCTTAAAAGCTTCTTCACATTTTTCATCCCATTTGAAGATTGTATCCTTATGCAAAAGTTGGGTGAAACTATGACATTTTTCCGCTAATTGGGAGATAAATCTCCTAATGGATTGGATCCTTCCTTGTAAAGATCTCATCTAACTAATGTTTTTAGGTGCTTCCATTTCCATGATAGCCTTCACTTTAGCAGGATCCACCTCTATCCCTTTTGCAGATACAATATAACCCAATAGTTTGCCGGATTGAACTCCAAATGCACATTTCTTTGGGTTGAGTCCCACTTTGAATTCTTCTAACCTTTCAAAAAAATTTGCCAAAATTGGAAGGTGTTCTTTTCTTGAGTGGGGTTTTGCTAGTATGTCATCCACATAATCCTCCATGAACTTATGCATCATATAATGAAATATTGTGGTCATTGCTCTTTGATAGGTTGCTCCTGCATTCTTTAACCCAAATGGCATGACATTCTAGCAAAATGTACCCCATGCACATGTAAAGGCAATTTTATCTTGGTCTTCTGGGGCTATCTTTATTTGATTATACCCACTAAATCCATCCATGAGTGAGAACATAGAGTGCCCCACTGTTAAATCTACAATGGCATCAATACTTGGAAGTGGGCAATCGTCCTTAGGACATGCCAAATTTAAGTCTCTAAAGTCTGTGTAGATTTTGATGGATTTGTCTACTTTTGATACTGGCCCTATATTTGAGATCCATTGTGCATAATCAATGGCCCTTATAAATCCCACCTTCAATAGTTTTTCTAACTCTACTTTGACAAGTAGTGCTATATGAGGGTGCAACTTCCTTAGCTTTAGCTTAACAGGTTTTTCTCCTTCCTTGATGCTTAGGTGATGCATTATCAGATTTGGGTCTAAACCTGACATATCGTCATAAGACCATGCAAAGTTAACTTGCTTTTCCTTAAAGAATTTGATGAATTCTATTCTTTCTTCGCTAGATAGGGATGTTGCTAAGTGGATGATCTTTGGCTTTGTTTTTTATCCAATATTTATCTTTTCTGTTGGCTCAATTAAGATTGGAGATCTTTCTTCATAATGCTCTGGTAGAGCATCCAAACTCCCTTCCTTAGGTGCCTCATTTGGGTTTTCACCTTTGGAAACATCCTTTATTTCTTTATTTTTTTCTTGATCTAATGTTGCCACAATGTGGTTTTCAACACTTGATTCTTTTCTTTTTCTATTTTTTTCATTTTTTTCATTTTTTCTCAGATTGAAAGTTTGGATGCTCCCTTTGATCATTTCTTCTTGATATTCTCTGATAGAAGAAGCTTCAACCACATTGAGGTATTGGGACACCATGTTGTCATTTAAGAAAATTGGTAAGGTAGTTGGTTCAATGATATTCCATTCAATTAAGTCCAAGCGGATGAGAGTTAATGGGTCAACACTTAGGTTCATTTGATCAGGTTTAAGGTGTATATCTCATTATTGGAGGGTTCATACATTGTATCTTGAAAATATCAAACATGGGCTTCCTCTAAATGTTCTAAAGAAGAAGGATCAAAGTCCTCCTCACTAGACTCCTCTAGGGTTTCTATTAGATAAAATTCATGTGGATTAAACCTAGCATTTGACTCTTCCATAGTAGGTCTCCATGAAGGAACGTATGGTTTGCCTACCCATTGATTGATTTTTATCTCTATACTTGGTACATCATTTAGAACCATTTGGCTAGAACTAGATGCTTGATTTGAAGTTGATTCTGTCATTGGTCCTTTATTTTTGGTGGAAGCATAGGTATGAATGACATCAATGCCCTTGTCTTGGCATGACTCATCTGATAGGGTCTCCCATTCTCATTAATTAGAAACCTCATCACTATGAGACTCTAATTGTAATATTTGGCTATAAACTTTGGGATGATGTTTTTGAGTGTATCCTTCCTCAAGATACCACATTCTTGCTTTCTCCTTGGAATCTTGCCATGTACTTTCTAAGGGTTCAATGATCCCTTCATTATTTGTGCCTAAAGGTCCTTGACCTTTGTACCCCATCTTTTGCATGATTGAAAATCCTTTCCCATATTGATGTGTGGGAATGGTTATATTTTGGATATGTTTGACGTGGGCACTTGATTCTTCATCTTTGTACAACTAATTTAGGATCTCATTGTCTTCTTCATCCATGGCAGATGATGTACTTGCCCTCACAAAGTTCTCATTATATTTATGGGGTAGATTTGAGGGTCTCCCAAAGGACTTGGGTGATAAAGGTAGGTCCATCATAGATAAGGAATATTCACCTACGCCTTTTTGCTTGATCTTGCATTGCTTATCAAAATTCTTCATCATTTGGTCCATCTTTTGATAATGGGCCTCTTTGGTGTATACTTGAGTAGCTTTGATATGATCTTCTTTTGGTTCTTCAATAATGTTATCCTCATTAACCCTCTCTTTTCCTTTAGTCGATGTAGTTTGGTTAATGAGTTTTGTTGTGTCTTCAATAATAACTTATTCTTCCATCTTTTCTTTTCCTTTCAACCAAGGGGTGTCCTTAGAACTTTGACCTTGCTCCATTTGCTTAGGTATAGACCCTTCATTATTATGTGGGACTAAGGAGTCATTGATAGGCTTGACATTATTACAATATTGGAATGGGTTTAGATCCCCACTTATCATTATCTCTTGCCCTAGATATGGGAATTTTAGGCATTGATGATAGGTTGAAGGAATGACTTTCATTTTGTGGATCCATGGCCTTCCTAACAAGATATTATAAGTCAACTTTAGGTCCAACACTTGGCATATGGTTTCTTTTTGCATGGGACCAACTCTTATGGGTAATACTATGACTCCTTTTGAGGCTCTTTCTTCATCATCGTAGGCTTTTATGGTTATCTTTTTCTTATGGTCAATAGCCTCCTCAGAAAATCCTAGGGCTTTCACCAAGCTAAGGGTATAAATGTTTAGGCCAACTCCTCCATCTATAAGGACTCTTTTCACCCTATGCTTATGGATCAACACTTCTATATGTAAGGGAAAATTTTAGGGATGATTAAGTGACATGTCATCTTGTTTGGAAAATGATAGGCAATGAGGTGAAATTAGGTGCCCTACCATATTTTGGAATTTGTCTACCTCCAAATTTAGAGGCACATTTGTTTCCAACAAGGATTTTTCCAAGATATCCTTATGAATTGGTGATAATTTGAGCAACTCAAGAATAGAGATTTGAGCAGGAGTTCTTTGTAATTGATCAACCAAGTTGTATTGTTTTGATGATGATGTTGAAGCTTGGTTTGATATCACCACTTTTGGAGCATTGGTAGGTAGGATAATTTTTTATGCTTGCCCCCTAGTGACAATATTTGATGATACTTCCCTTGACTTATCTTTCACTATGATAACATTTATGGTTTGATCTTCTTCTCTTAGAGTATTTATTGTGTTATCATATGTGTGAGCAAAGTTCACTTTCTCATTGCCCTTTTTTTTATTTTGATTCGTATTTGATGACTCCCCCTTTTCATGATTCAAAAAGGGGTTCTTGAAGGCCATATGATCTCCATTATTTTGTGGTCCTTCAATTTGAACGGTTCCCTTGTCAATTAAATCTTGCACCAAGTGTTGTAACCTCATGCATTCATTCATTAGGTGACCTCTATTTCAATGATATTCACAATGATGGGATGCATTCCACCAATAAGGTTTAACATCAGTTTCATAATCTTTCATGTTGGGTAATGTGATGACATTATTGGCAACCAAGGTCTTTAATACATTCTCCAAAGGTTCACCTAAGTAGGTGAATTTCTTTTTATTATAATTGGAGTAGGATGACTTTGATTTTTCCCCACTAGCATTATTGTTGGAAGTGTTGGAATTGTTATTAGAATTATTGGAATTATATGAAGCTTTGTTTGTTTGATTAAAATTATTTGAAGAATTTGCTCCATATTGTAGGATAAAAGGGGTTGAATTCACGGTGTGGGCCTCCACAACTCCGTCATTCACAAGGTTTTTGTTGTTATTCTTTGTCCATGATTTAGATTTATCAGTATTATTGTTGGACCCTTGATTATTGAAATACTTAGGCACATAATTATTGTTGTTGCTATTATTATTGTGGTTGTTGTTGTTGTTGGATTTTTTATCTTTAAATAATTTAACTTCACCTCTTTTGACCAAAACATCTTCAATCTTGATCCCATTTTTGATGAGTTTCTCAAATGTTGGGGGACATTGAAGTTGTAACCTATAATTCATTTTCGAGGTCAAATTGTTGTTGAAGATTTCCATCTTCTCTTTCTCTGGGATACATCATGGATACCTTGTGAAAACGGTCCTCCACCTTTGTAGGAATCCTAAGAAGGACTCTCCATCTTTCTGTTTGGTATCACATAACTTGAGCATTGTGATTTCATGCTCAATGTTATAAGAGTAATGGGCTACGAACTTGGAGGCTAACTCTTCAAAGGACTTTATTATGGGGGTTAGTTTTGAGAACCACTCCATTGTGGGACCTCCTAAGCTTCTAGAAAAGAGTCTCATTAGATACGTATCATTGTGCATGAACTCTATGCTTAGGGTACAAAACTCTCTTAAATGATCTTGTGGGTATGTTTTACCCATGTACTTATCGTATTTAGGAAAGATGGTATTAAAAGGAAAAGATACCATAGCTAAGCTTTTGTCAAAAGGGAAAGGACACAAAGCTTCGATGGAAAAGGCCTTAGGTTTGGTTGCCTTCTTCATGGTATCAATTTGCTCTTGGAAGGCCTTTATCTACCTAGTCATAACATTCATCGGGTCATCTTGGTGTTGGTCTTTCTTGAGTTGGTTAATATCAAAATCATAGGGCAGCTTTACTCCCTTCTCGGCAAGGTTTAAGAAGAAGTTTTCCTTATCCTTGTCTATCAATTTTTCCATAACCTCTAGGAAATCTAGGTCTTGGGCAGCTTTCTCAACCCTTTCTTCAAGTGTTTCTTTGGGATTATAATTGGCATTATTGATATTGTGATTATGATATGCCGAATTTTTATCCCCCATGGTGGGTGCCATTTTGTATACTAAGAAAAGTATCTTCATAGAATTAAGGTTGAATAATAAATGAAATAGTAACTAAATTCAACCACTATAGAGAAACTATTTAGCAAATAATGATCAATTGAGCATCCTATGGCTCTCTAACTAAGAATGTTAATGAATAGCTCTCAGCAAGCTTCCATTCATGATAGTCCTAGAATGAGAATGATAAAGATAAACAAGCTATTGCTAAAAATTATCAAAGTAAATTCTAATTATGCTCTTAAATGCCTTTCTAAACTCAAATTGCAAGAGGTTCAATGTAATTCTCAAATATGTGGTTATGAATTATGAAGGATTTAGGCCTTCCTTTTATAGATTTTCTAATGGTAGGGGGTCTAGTTGTATTTGATCATGATTAAACCTTGGTTGAGTCCTTGGTTCCACCCTTTAAAGATAATGCAAAGTTTGTGTCCTAAAAGCTTGGGACAAGTAGACAAGATGGATGGTCAAGATTCTCTTTCACTTTGAGTGATTGAGATTGAATTTGGCTTGATCCATGTGAATGCCTTTCCTCAAATCTCATTGGTTGCCCAGATTTCCTCTCCTTTTGGGTTGTTGAGAGTAATTGAGATTTATTAATTGATTTAATTGATTTATTTTAGCCATGTACCCCTTGAATGGGTTGAATTTAATTTAATCGAAGACAATACAATTAATTGATTTAATTATATTTTGATTTGATTGCACTTGATTAAAATGCTCTCAATTTTGATTGATCTTGAATTAGGACTTGATTTTGATTTTGATTGGCTAATTATGCATTGTGATTCAATTATTTCAATTATGTCCTTGATTTGCTTTGATTTGATCTTTGTCCATTTTTAGATGATTACAAGTACATAGGAATTTTGGCAAAGTGAATAGCATGTTGAGGGGAGCCCAAATCTTTAAGAGACCATTGAGATTCTTGAGATGCATTTATGCATTATGTATATTCATTTCCAATAGAAAATAGAGGTGGAGCATAATCAACACTTGAGCCTACAATAAGGCAAGAACCACTAGTAGAGTGGCCATCATTGGGATCACCTAGTGCTGAATCAGTAACACTTTGGAAAGAAAAATCATATTGTGAATCATGAGGCAAATAATCATGAATGCAATCTTCAGTTGCATAAAACAAATTTGTAGTGTAATCATCATAATGTGAATCATGAGTCATAGAATCAGAAATGCAATCTTTAGTTGCATAAAAGAAATATGTAACGTGTTCATCATAATATCAAACATCAAGAGGAGAGGTAATATAAGAATCACTAGTATTAGCATTATCCTCCACAACAATCATAAGATTAGTACTATCATCTGTATGCACCCTAAAATGGTCACCTAGACTTTGGGCCCCATTTATTCAATTTATCCAATATCAATTTTCTGAATCAATGCTTTACAATATATTCAAATCAATTTCCTTGATCAAATCATAATTATTTCAATTATTTCAATTCTCCCTAAGGTTTGAATATTTCATTAAATTTTATTTAATTAAAAGAAATAAATTCCTTTTTAAATAAATAAAATAATGTTATTTAATTAAAATTAATATTCCTTAAATGAAATAATGTTATTTAATTAAAATCCATTTTTAATTAAATGATTTTATTTTATTTAATTAATATTCATCTTTAAATTATATAATCTTATTTTATTTTTTATTACAAGAGATATTATTCTTTTAAAATAAATAAAATCCTCTCAAAAGATCTTTTGTGATGAAAAAGGAAATAAGTGAAATAAAAATAAATAAAATAAAGAGATTTCCTTTTCTCTCCATACTTTCTAAAAATCAGATTTCTTTCCTCTTTTTACATTAATCCCACATTGATCTTGGAGATGCAATATCTTCCACAATTTCTTATATAAGGAGCCCTCTCCTTCTCAATTAAAAATCTAGAATTTTCATATTATCATTATGGTGAAGATTTTTTTGACAACATTAGAGCTTTAGAAATCATCATTTTAGATTGCACATTTAGTTTAATTTTCATATAGATTAATTAGTGAAGTAGTTTATTTCTTGTATTGCATATAGATTAATTTCAATAAAATAGTTTATTTCTTGCAATCATATAGTTTAATCTTCATTTCAATAAATTAGTTTATTTTCTTGCATTTGCAATCATATAAATTAGTTTTATTTACATGCAAGAACTCGATTCAATGGATATTAGCATTCTTGCTTCTCCTCCATGAATCTCTCATTCAGCGGTGTACTTGCATGGGTTCAATCTGAGGGCCCCTCATAATAATTCATGCACTCCATAGATAGAGAGCTGTGAATCGATATTCGAGAGCTCATTATTGGGTATTCTTGAATGCAAGGATTCAGAGAAGTGTGACCATTTTCTATCACACATTTTTGGCGCCCACCGTGGGGCAGAAAAGATTAATTTCTGGCCTTATTCTTGATTGGTTTTTCGGTTTTAACGTTGGTTCCAAGATTTTTATGGCCATGTATAGACTGGAAACCCTGTAATATAGTAATGGATGGATATAATGATAAATCTTCTTTCTCATGCTTTTGTTTTGGTTCATTTTTATGAAGAAATGAATAAGTTATGATCATTTTGGTGAAAGTGGGTATTTGCAGATTTGAGATTCTCTGAATACAGTTAGATTAAAACATCTGGTACAGACAAATTATGAAAAATCAGGACCTATAATAATATTCATTGGAAAGATACATGAATTAGCTTTTATTTTCTTTTGATTTGAGTCATTTTTATGTAGATTTGTGAAAGTTACAGACATTTGAGTGAAAACTGGTTTTTAACAATCTGCATTGGACTTGTAGGCAATGATTTGCTCTTAGAAAATAATTCATGAATGGGAAAAATAAATGGCTTACATATTTGGAAACTAAATTCATTAATAATTTTTTTGAAATTGGTTTGGTTTCATTTGGATTCTTTTTGAGAAAGATACGGGATTCCCTAGGCAGGGTTTGGTGTTTTAAATCTGATTTATGATAGAAAAATTACAATCTAAAAAGGTTATTGGTTGAGAAACCAAATGGAATCATAAGACCTTGTAATTCTGAGAAATGGTAGTTCTTGATGTTGGCTAAAAACTTCATTCTTTCCAGAAATTTTAATATTGTGATTTTATGGGTCAAATAAATCAATCTTTAAAGAATGTCTTGAAGACATCAATGTTAAATCAAACTCCTAACAATTGATTTTGATATCTAACCATCTTAGGGTTTTTTTTTGGGATGTGTGCTAAATGCTGGAGTGCAGATCTTTGGACCTAAGGTGAGTTCTTAAAATCTCTATAACACTTGGTTTGGGCATAAAATTAATCTCTCATGTGTTTGGCTTGAGTGTTACACACTTTCATAGAACAAATTTTTGATGCTCTTAATGGGAAATGAATGAACATAGATTTGTTTTTATACAAGTTTGTGTTTAAGTGAATGCTTGTGTTTAAACATTAAGTAATTCTTGGTTCCAATATCAAAAAAATCTCATTAAGTAATCTAGGGCATGGATTCATTCCTTGTTTACATGAAGAGTTAAATGCACCACTTTGTGGACTCACTTCATGTTTACTTGGAAAGTTAAATATTCCATGATTCAAACCCTCTTGCACTTATGAGTAGTATTGATTAGCAGTCTTAGATTACTTGTGATTTATCTAGATTTCTATCTTGGGTTATTGGACTCGCTCATTTGTCGGCCCCTCATTCCACCCCGTGGTTGCAAGGTCAGCGCCACATTAAAGGGGAGGGGTCTACATAGAAATAAGCATTAATTGTTCCACTAGACAACCCTTTTGTGCTTTTTAGAACTCACTAGTTTTCTAGGGTGTGGACTCACTTTGAGTTTGTGTGAGGAGTTAAATGCACCACTTTGTGGACTCACCTCATATTTACTTGAATAGTTAAATGTACCACCTTTAGTGCTTTCCAATACTTTTTGATAGTGAATTACTTACTTTTTCATTTTTTAGAAGGCCTACTTGGGGATTTCATCACCTCAAGGGACAACCTTAACTCCCGTGTTTCGGCAGAGTATAAATATCAGGAGGTGAATCCAAAGACACATCTCTTGGGAATGAGTTAGATTTCACTCTTGGCTAAGCCTCAAAGAACTTTATACCTTTGAGAAGTGAAGGAGGAGATTTGGGTTACTATCTCCCCCCGGCTGTGTGATTTTTGATTCTTCTCATCTACGGATTTGTGCCTCACGTACCTTGCATATATCAAGGATGCCCTTTAGAAAAGCCATGTATATCCTTGTAGACAACTTGCTAAGATGTTGTTGTGTTCTACATTCCTGCTAAAACATTTTCAAGAATATACACAAGTAGAATCTTTAAGGAGTAGCATACTAAGTCACTTGATTGTTCGTGCACAAGGTTGCTTTGCCCCTTTTTCATTGTTTGAAGACAATTGCTTGCTTGAACTCCTTGATTGTTGTATTATGTGCTTGATCAATGATAAAAATTTGTTGATGTACTTGATCTTTTAAAACGAACACAAAAACTGAGTTCCTGAGTTGAAGCACCAACCTTTTTACAGCTTGCTTGATTTTCTATCCTGTCATTAGAGACATGTCTTTGTCCTCTAGGGATAGCATCATTTGGTTTACAAAGTCACCTTGGAAATAATTGTCAATTTGAAAGACTATTCTTGGTGAGAGTTTATCTCTAGAATTGTTAGCCACATTCTTGGAGAATTTTAGTACTCTTTTTGTCCAAACCATTTCCATCAAATTCAATTTCAATTATATTTTGGCCTAGTCCAACCTCCTGATTCAAAAGTGCAAGGGTAGTCACCCTTTGATTTGAGGCACCTCTTTGACAATGTTGGTAACGCCTTTTGCAATTTCTATCTTACCATCTCCCTTTGGACATTAGAGAACTTTGATTATCCTAGTTTGGTGTTGACATTTTGTGAGGCCATCTTATCACCAAGTGTCTTCAATTCTTAGTCTTCCTTGGTTAGTCTAGGTTAGATCCTAGGTGATGTCATGTTGCTCAACATCCAAACAAATGTTAATGGTATCAATTACACAAGATGACTCTTGGTCTTCTTCTTTCTTCTTCCCTTCCCATGTTTTTCTTCTAAAGTCTTCTCTTCACATGGGATATTCTTCTCGTCTTCCTAATTATTTTCCTCTTACTATCTAGTCTATTTTCTTCTATTTCATCTCTTCTGTCACTTCCATGCTTGATTCTTCTTCTTCCAGAACCATGAATTACAAATATCTTGCTATGGAACCTCTTTTAAAAATGGATGATCTTGAACTCATTGCTAAATTCAAAGAGTTTTATTCCTCTAACAGTCCTTCTAGATATGGAAAAGGTAATAAACTTAAGATAAAAATAGAAAAAAGATTGAAGGAATCAGACACCTTTACTAGAATTATCAACATGATCCTATCATGACCTCCTTCCAAAATTCTTTCATCTTCTAAATCTTCCAAGTCATACCATGATTCTTCTAAACATTCTTCATATTCTAAGTCTTCTCATCATTCTTCATCTCCCAAATCTTATCATGACTGTTCTAAACATTATTCAAATTCCTCATTATCTAAGTCTTCTTCTTCCACTAGGTCTTCACCTTCCTTTTCTTCATGATCTCGTTCCTCTTCTACTTCTCCCAAGAGTCTTACTTCTCTTCACGAGACATACCATAATGAGCAATGGGATAATACTTGTGATACCTCTTCCATGAAGAGTGCCACACCCACGTATGATGACTATGATGACTATTATGATGACTATGATGATGAACCCTATAGTCATACCTACGATGCTTCTATTCATAAGAGTCCTCCTAGCCGTGTGCTTATGCTTATTGGAAATGGGTCATCCCATTGGATAGATTAGGATGGTGATCCATATGACTTTGATTTTGAGAGAAATTATGATATTTGTTGTGACCAGTACGATACATCTACTTCTATTGAGGAAGATAATTTTTTTCGTGCTGATGATAAACGTAGATACTATGAGCATGTCTCCTCTAAAAATTCTCCTGCTGAAAATAAAGATTTTACTCTCAAGAAAGATCATGTTAATGCTAGACCTTTGTTTTGTGATGGTTCCATTCCATCCCCTACTTCTTCCAATACTCCTACATCTCCTAAAGTCACCAAGTCTTCCAAACCTTTCACAAATCCTGCATCTAACATAAATTCTAATGCTTTCCATGCAGTTCCCTATAGTTATCCTCAAGGGCCATCTCTTAAAGATACTCAAGCTAACCTTCACTTGGCTGCAAATACTTTTGATAATGCTAAATCTAAAGAGCCTAAGCCTTTATGCACTATAATGCCTACTTCAGCTATTCCTTCACCATCTCTGCCAAAGTCTTCCATACAACTCCAACCTGCTTCCTTGTCCTTAGAAGTGGCTTCATGTCAAGAGGACTCTAAAACTGATACAGAAAAGAATATAAAGAAAGATCAAGATCAAGAACCCTCTATGTCATCCACTCCTTTTCATGATGTTCTCTATCCGCGTCATGGTTCTTTTGATCCTTTATGCCCTTCCTCATTTATTCCACCATGTCTTAAGTCTTCTCTGAAGCAAGATCAAGCTACTGCCCACACCATTGACCTTATTGATAATGAAAATAACCTTACCACGCTTGCACTTTCCAAATATGATACTTCCATTAAGGTTATTAAAAATAGTGTTGTTACTTCCAATGTTAATCTTATTGAAAATCAAGAGAAAAATGATACACTTACGCTATCCAAAGATCCTTGTCAAGATCAAAGTCTTCCATCTTCTTGTTCTACCATTCCATGTTCACTTCCACTTTGTACTCTTCCTAAGTCTTTGCAAGCTTTGAACAATCATATCAAAGAAGTTGCTCCTATTCAAGATGTTCATGATCCTATTGAAAATCCTAATGCTCACTCTAAAGATGTTGATATCCTTGGTTGTCATATAGATGTTGATGAACTTATTGATTATCCTTTTGCATCTTCCACGTCCATCCTTGGACCTCCTCCACCAATACTAAGGGCTTCATGTCTTCCTTCCATCTTAGGCCCTTGCGTCCCTTCACTTTCCCCTCCTAACTCTCTTGATTCATCATCCATCTTGGGTCCTTACGTCCCTCCATCTCCTATCTTTCCTCAAGATCAACATAGATGCATACCTTTGAATCCTTTTCATCCACCCACCCATCTAAACTAGTCATATCCTCCTTCTTCTTCCACAAGTCCCAAGTCTATTGGAAGTAACTTGAATGTTCAATACAAGAAAAAGAAACAATATAAGAATCCATCAAAAAAAGAAGATCACCATGTTTTCTCTAATCGACATGGAGGCAAAAAGTCAAAAGAGAAATCTAAGAATAAAACTACAAGATAAGTATGGGTTCCAAAATCCATCATTGAACATATTCTCTCTAAATAATCAAAAATAAATGAAAAGCCTAAGGCTATATGGATTCCAAATTCTCTCTTGAAAGAGTCTAATGTTGACCAAAAATTTAAATTGACATTCAAGCTTCCAAAGGCTTTCGCTTCATCTTCTTCTAAAAACAATCTTCCATTCCATGCACCTAAACCACAACCTCTACTAAACATTCACCATATTCCTTCACGTATTCCTTCATTCAAGTTTCCTCCATCCTCTCACCACACTCCAAGGTGTGCGTTGATGTTGATCTTGCCTTCCTTTCCATCTACTCTTTCACAATCCTTCCATTCATTATTCTCTTACCTTCTATCATTTTTCTTCATTTGCATATTCCTCCTATCTTCCAACTCCACTCGCTTTACATAAAACCGTATCCTCCATTTTTCTCTTCCATCTTCCTTTCCCTATCAGCATCTTTGAGCATATAATTTTTAATCCTTAGCATATCATGGTTTATCCTTTCAAGGAGCATTATCTAAAAGCTTGCCTTCTTCCAAAAATTATAAAATTCAAAAAAAAATGAAAAAAGAGAAAAAAATGAAAAAATTGAAAACGTGCCTTAGTGAAAACCTGGAAAAAGTAAAGAGAAATAAATTCATCCTATGGTGAAAACCACTCCCTTGTGGCACCTCGGATAAGTACCATGATGAAAACCTAGCAATCAGGCATCATGTGTAATTCTTCTACATATCTCATCCATTCTGTCTTCTCTCTTTGATCTTGACAAGGTTGATCTATACACGTACATTTGGCTATCTTGGAGCGGTCTTACGATGATCCTGCTTTCATTTCTTTCATGTCTAGCCTTCATATCTATTCTCCTCCATTCATTCTAGTCTTTCATTATCCTTTTCACCTTTGGTCTTGATCTAATCTAATATCTAAAAAAGAGAAACATGATGCTATGAAGCCTCTTGACATGTCTACTCCTTTGGACTACATCTTTTTCCTTCTTTTACATTACGCCTTTCTGACTTATCCTATGCTAACCTTCCATCACTCGTTCAGATGTACTTTACATGATAATTTTTCCCTAGCTTGGGTACTCTTGAGGAGTTTGCCTTTGAGGATTTCTTCCATTCATTCTCCTCTTGTTCTCCACCTCGCTAGACATTGGGACAGCATGATGTGATCTTGCTTGGGAGTTTGATGCTCATTTTGTCTAGGGGCATCCTTTGTATATAATTATTGATCCTGAAAAAAATCCAAAAAAAATTTGATATATTCTCAAAAAATTCCAAAAAAACTCATATATAATGCTGAAAAAAATTTAAAAAAAAAAAAAATTTCAAAAAAATCCAAAAAAATATTCAAAAAATTGAAAAATTTCAAAAAAAATAGAAAAAGTGCCTTGGTGAAAACCTGGAAACAGGCACCTTGGTAGCAAAAAATACAAAAAAAATTATAAAAAGTCTTGAAAAATTTCTTCCAGTGGTGAAAACCTGGAAACGGGTGCTACTTGAGGCCTTCTCACCCCTATTTCTTAGCATGCGTCCTCAACACTTAGCCTTTCTCCATCATGCCTTGTCCTTGTTGCCTTGGTTTGGAATTGGTCTTTGTCTTTGTCTAGGGGGCATCATTGTGTTAGCTTTGGTCTCTTGGATATGCTTGTCTTTAGGACACCTCACAAACGATGTTTTTCAACACCAACCCAACAGTGTTTTTCAACACAACTCCTGACATCGAGTGTTTTTCAACACTTATCAGTTTGGTCTTATCCAATTTGGTCATGTGATCTTACCTGCTTGCAAGCATTCGATCCTTACCCTCGAAACTCAGTATCAGTTTACACACTTAAAATTTTTAAATGCAACACTTAATGCTTGAGATATGTCATGATTTTCTTTGTGTGCTAACTGTTATTGATTTTCGTTGAGTGCCCATGTCTAATAAGTCTTTCCATGATGCATAGCTAGAAGACTTGGGGCATGGGGCATATTTTTATTTGCTTTCTGCTTGTGGGTGTTGTCTTGAACCTCTTCAGTGTCTCTTGTTGTCTCCTTGACACACTTAGGAGATTTGAGGCATCATCCTTGACTGTATTTGCACAACCATTCTCATGGTCATCCTAGCATTTATGCCTTGATGCGAGAGTGGTTTTGCTACATTAAATTGGGTAAGCTAACATTGCAATCATCTTGACCTTTATGTCTTTGATGCTCATGTTAGAATCTTTCCACATTCCAATCCGATATAAATCACATTCATATCTTCATAGTTGCATTTGTGACTAGTGTTGGTTGTGTGATTGTCTGATGTCCGGTAATAATGGCCCTATGATGAAAATAAGTTCTCTTACATTCTCTAATGAATGATGAACACAAAAATCCTATGTTACCCTATTGCAAGTACACCTTTGCATTTCCATGTAGCTTGCATTATTTAGACTTCATATTAAATTTGCACTTTTAGGTTGCATTATGAGTTTGAGAGGGTTTCCTTCATCTTTCTTATGGACTTTTAGTCAACTATGGTCACGTTTTGATCTTCATTTCCTTATCTTCTTTTGTGATCTCAATCGAAATTCCCTATCTTAAATAGTTGATTGATTTTGAGGCATCTTCTTTCTGGAGGCAAATTCTCTTTCTTCTCTCCATTTCTTCCAAACTTCTATCTTCCATTCACTTTCACGCCACTTCTTTTCTTCTAATTCAACCTTGGGGCATAATCTTTCTTGCTGATCTACCTTGGTTCTGTGATTTTTTTTTATCTTTCATCTTATGTCAAGAACCTTATGTTTAGTTTGATTTGATCAAATTTATCAATTTATTGTTTCTCCTCTATCTCATTTTGATTTTGATCATAAGGGGGTTGTACCTACCAAACTTCAATGCTTTATCAAATTTATCAATTGCTTCCCTTGGGGCAACCTTGCTTGAGATTCTTACCTCTTATTTCAGACTTGACAATTACCTATTCACAGGTGTTGGCCTTGTCTTTTTCAGTCTACTTATCTATGTCCTGATGTGTTCCCATCCGTCGAATACACATCTGGGTTGTTTTGTGATCCCAAATCAATCTCACACTTCAATTCCATTCTTTGACTGCATGTGATCCCAAGTCAACCTCACATTAGTCAAAGAGGGGCAAATGTATGCACCCTAAAATGGTCGCCTAGACTTTGGGCCCCATTTATTCAATTTATCCAATATCAATTTTCTGCATCAATGCTTTACAATATATTCAAATCAATTTCCTTGATCAAATTATAATTATTTCAATTATTTCAATTCTCCCTAAGGTTTGAATATTTCATTAAATTTTATTTAATTAAAAGAAATAAATCCCTTTTTAAATAAATAAAATAATGTTATTTAATTGAAATTAATATTCCTTAAATGAAATAATGTTATTTAATTAAAATCTATTTTTAATTAAATGATTTTATTTTATTTAATTAATATTCATCTTTAAATTATATAATCTTATTTTATTTTTTATTACAAGAGATATTATTCTTTTAAAATAAATAAAATCCTCTCAAAAGATCTTTTGTGATGAAAAAAGAAATAAGTGAAATAAAAATAAATAAAGTAAAGAGATTTCCTTTTCTCTCCATACTTTCTAAAAATTAGATTTCTTTCCTCTTTTTACATTAATCCCACATTGATCTTGGAGATGCAATATCTTCCACAATTTCTTATATAAGGAGCCCTCTCCTTCTCAATTAAAAATCTAGAATTTTCATATTATCATTATGGTGAAGATTTTTTTGACAACATTAGAGCTTTAGAAATCATCATTTTAGATTGCACATTTAGTTTAATTTTCATATAGATTAATTAGTGAAGTAGTTTATTTCTTGTATTGCATATAGATTAATTTCAATAAAATAGTTTATTTTTTGCAATCATATAGTTTAATCTTCATTTCAATAAATTAGTTTATTTTCTTGCATTTGCAATCATATAAATTAGTTTTATTTGCATGCAAGAACCGATTCTCCTCCTTGAATCTCTCATTTTGCGGTGTACTTGCATGGGTTCAATCTGAGGGTCCCTCATAATAATTCATGCACTCCACAGATAGAGAGCTATGAATCGATATTCGAGAGCTCATTATTGGGTATTCTTGAATGCAAGGATTCACAGAAGTGTGACCATTTTCTATCACACATCATCATGAATTTCATCTTGAGTAATAAACATATCTTGCAAAGTAACATTAAGAAAGTTAGATATAATTTCCTCTTCTTGGTCAAACATATCATCAACATGAGAGAAAAGATCATCAAATTCCATTGCATCGTAAGGAAAGAGCATATAATCACTTTGAGTAGGAAGATAGTAATCAAGAGGGTTATTCCAAGAGTATCCATCATCATGATATTCATCCCAAATAGTATTATCATCAAAATGAGAAGTAGACATCCCATAACAAATAGTAAAAGCATGATGAGTGTTTTTTATTAAGGTAAAAGAAGGTTTTACATGGACCCAAAACTAGTTACAATTAAGCAAAAAGATAGAGCATTAAATTTTCGAAGTGAAACACCTGCTGGAAAACAAAAGCAGGGACAAACAACATCACAGTTCAAACATAGAAACTAAAAGAAAAACTAGCAACAAAACAACTACCAACAAGACCAAGATATTTATTTGTTATCATTTCTTCAACCTTCTTCTGGAGGTCTTCCATCTTTTGGATAGTCTCTTGTAGCTCCTTCAGTTATTTCAATTTTTTAGGGACCTTCCTCTGGATGCGCCCTCTAGTTCTCATCCTCGGACTAGTATTGCCAGCATCCTCATCAATGGTAATTGTAGTTCTTTCCAACATGTTCCTTTCTAGATAGTTATGCAACATATTCAGGTTCATAATTGTCACCTTCATACCCTCATTGATGTGACTCAGAACATCTTTTATCATGTTGCTAATTTTGGCTTCTAAGTCTTTCACCTTGTCATTAACTATCTTGCTCATCTCGACAGTACAATTCTCATTTTTATTTTTATTTTTCACATTATCAAAAACCTTATTTTCCATCTTTCCCAGCTTAGTAGTCATATTTTTCATGGTTTTTTCTATTTCCTGGATCTGGAGTTTCATTTCCTGCATTTCCTTTTTCCGTTCCATCTTCTTATCCTGACTCTTAGCATTATTCTCCTCCTCCTTCATAGTAGCTTCCCTCAAGAGAACTAAGGTTTCCTCTTTATTGTTGTTGTTCTCCACCATGGTCGTCATATACCTTCCTTATTCACTTTCCAGTTGTCTTCATCTTTTTCATTTGCAGAGGGGGTCTTACCAGTCTCCTTACCTTCATTCTCTTGGCCAACTGTAATTCCCACTGTGAACCCCTCATCATTGTTACCATCCTCATCTCTATTCTTACCATCCCCAGTTTCTGGGTTAACATCGATCAGATCTTCCATAGGGGCATCCTGGATAGTACTCTTAGCATCCATAGTTAGCACCTGAGTGCCTTCTTCCTCTTTATCGGCACCACCATTATGATCAAGGGCTTCTTCCATTTCATCTTTTGTAGAATTTTCCTAGGCCTCTTCCTCTTCCTCATCTGCTTCCTCCTCTTCATCTTCTTCTTCTTGATTACTCTCTTCCTTTTCTTCATTCTCCTCTACCAACCATTCAATCATTTTCTCTTCCTACTCTTTTTCTTGATTGTTCCCTTCCTCTTTCTCATTATTTTTCTCTTCTTATCCAGAATCCTCCTCATTATCTTCCTCAATGTTACCCTCCCCCTGGGAGTGAGGCCTTTTCACAATTTCCTCAATGTTGGCCGTGTCTTTGCCACCAATACTGTCAGAGGCCTTTTTCTTATTTTTCTTTCTCTTCTTACTTGTCTCGGCCTTTGTCTCCCCCTCATTCTTCTTCTTTCTTTTACTAGTGATCCTTTTAGGGATAGGGTCCGAAATATTGTCCCTGGTGTAGTCGGATATAAGAAGGATCAAGCCCTCATGCAGCACTAGGTTACTAGCCTTCTTCTTGTGCCTCATATGATACTGTTCAGGGAACTCATAAGATAATAAGGGAAAAAAATCCTCCTATTATGCCTAAAATGGTTAGCAAAAACAAAATGGAAGTTGTAAATTTTGGAGTAATGCTCGTCAAGCGTAAAATATTCTATCATAACCTTCAAAATTTTGTCCTAGAATTCATCAATGTTGGTTATGTCCACATAGTCGCCATTACCCTTGGTCATGAGGGCTTTCTCATCATCATTTTTAGGGAAAATAGAGAAAGCTTCAGTTTCAAGCCTATGATTTCCTCTATGGAAATGGGTTCCTTCTAAAGATAAACTAGTAATTTCAGCTAAAATAGAAATAGTAAGAGTGAAGGATTTGCCCCATAGGTGAACTTTACCATTAGCCCAACCATCCACGAACAAAGAAGTGATCTGTTTGTCATGACCGTGAAGCTTCTTCATGAACTGCATAACCCCCCCTTTCTTCAGCTTCTTCCAAACTTTCCTATCCTATCTCCATTTGTCACAGTCAGAAGGTTCCTCCCTCTTCAAGCCACCTCCCATTTTATGCTTATTTCTGATATACTGGTTCAGCTCCTTACCAATGATTTTTGCCTTTCTCCTCTGTTTATCTTTGCTTTTGTGGTTATCGATATTAACCTAGTGTTCATGCTTCATTAACTACAAAATAATGATCCCACACTTCACCTTACATGCAAACCTCCTCAGTAAATGATTTTTCCTTGTCATCATCATTTTATGTGATTTTTCCTTCATAGTGATTAATCCTGTCATAGCTGATAGGTTTCATTATTAGGAGGAGATGACTTTTCATGTTTAAGTTTCTTAAAACAATTATTGATCACATGACCAATTTTCCCACAATAGTTACAATGGGGTCTATTATCATTGTTATGATAACCATTATTATGATTATTTGAATAACCATTATTATGATGATTATTGTTACAATAATTATTGTTTTTATTGGAATAATTATTGTTATGATGATTAGTATGTGAGTTATTATTTGGATTTTGAGTTTTAGATACAAAATCATGTTCAATAGATTTAATAGTACCAAATTGCAACAATATAGCCTCCTCTTGACGTAACAAATTTTGAAAAATAGGATAAGTTAAAAGAGGAGCTAAACTAGAAATAGCAAGCTGAGAGTGGATGTTAGTGATAAATTGTTGAAACTTTTTAGGAAGACATTTCTTTAAGATAATAGTAATTAGTCTAATATCAGTTAAAGTAACTTTAACACCAATTAATTGAGTTCTAATTGCATCAAACTTGAGTAAGAATTCATCAATATTTTTAAAATTACTATACCTTAAGTCTTCCAAGTTGTCTTGGAGCTAAATCTTACGTGATTCAGAGGAGTTGTCGTAGGTTTGATTCAAGATGTCCCATGCTATGTGAGCTTTGGTGCAATGTCCAATCAAGACATAGAGATCGAGACTGGTGGAGAGTCCAATTAGATTGAGTGCTTCATCATTCTTAACTTGCCAGACATCTTTGGCAGTTTGAGCAGCAGTGGTAGGTGGTTCAAGAGTCGCATTTGTGGCAACTTGTAGCAAATGCTTAAAACAAAATATAAAGGAAACATGTGTCTTCCATGCATGATAATTAGTGATATTTAACTTTATTTCAGGTATTAAAGTAGACATGTTGAAATAAATAATAATTGAATTAAAGTATTAAAATGATTAATTGCACAAAAGGATGCCAGAATTAGAAATAATCAAGGCCTAATGAATGTAAAAGTGCAATTTATCTTAATGTTAATAATACTATGAATAACTTAAATATAAATATAAATTTTGTTTAAAACAAGTAAAAAGGATTAAATGCTATTTAAGTGTTGAATGTAAACATAATAATTTGAAGATTTAAATATTAAAACACAACCTTTATATGAGACTAAAGAAATGTTTAAATATTTGAAATGAATTCAAATTATTAATATAAACTAAAATAACACACTCAATTTTTTTTTGAATGAAATCCTATTTTTAATAAAAAACTAAGTTCTTACAAGAAGAAGCTAAAAAATTAAATTTACTAACTTTGGTTAAAGAACTATAATGAGGAATGTCTAAATTTAGCTTCCACCATTACACCAAATGTGTCGTACTCTAAGATTGCAGACTGACTAAATGCAGACAGTAGCAAGGAAAAAGAGAAGAATGTTATAAAAAAAATGTTAATGCAACCAAGTGTAAAATAATTATTGGGAGAAAATGCCAAGACTCAATGAACACACTTACCACTGCCTGTATATAGCCTAGCAGCCTGGAAATGTAACAGAAGATAATTCAATCTTTTTTTTGCAGTCATAGATGCCAAGTGTAGCATAGAAGATAATGTAATGATTGATGAACCAACGCACATGGTAAACACGACTGAGAAGCACAATCTCCAAGCCAAGATTTTCAATATCTCTATGTAGTGATGCGGTAAATTGTCAATAGCAAATGACAAGCGAGCAAGAGCCCTTCAAACATTCAGGCCCTTGGTATCTCACACACGTTGACTAGTCTGATACAGGTCACAGGTGAAGCATAGCCGCTAGTTTAGTATAGGGCGTGTATGCGCAGGAACGGGGAAGACAGGACAGTGAGAACGGGGTGGAAATGTGGTGGAGCTCCTTTAGTTTCAAGCTTCTCTACCCTTTGCTTGATCAAGTCGACAACTCAATCTTCGACACAAGTTTATAAATGGAGCATTTGCGAAAAAATCCAGCATCAGATCAAGCAAAAATCTAGCATAAATCATAGTTTTGATCTCACTGATATGACAGTTTGAATATGCAAAATGATTTTTGTATGTTTAGCAGTTTTTAATAGTGCTTTGATTTTTTAGAAGATAAATTAGCAAGAAGTAGAGGAAGAAAATCTGTTAAACACTTTTAGAAGATAATGAAAATGATGGCTATTAGAAGATAATAGTGCTCAATCAATTTTCTGACAAAATCTGTTAAACAAGAAGTAAATCAACTTCCACGAATGAACTATCACATCATCTAAAATAAACTATTGTTAATGCCATTAAAAATTTTACTCGCCTATAAAATTCCTTCATGTGAAGATTTATTACTAGACTAAAATACAATACTGAATGACAAAACCAAAATGAACTATATTGTTCAAGGAAACATAACAAATCACTTCTTCTTTTCAGAATAATGATATTAAAACAATGAGGAAACGTTACATTCGGAGTTGTATCAAGGAGCAGATTCAAACAGAATGACTTTCTTAAAGTCTTGGTCGTGGTTTGTGCTCATGTGAACGTTTGTTAAAATTTTGTGATTTGCACAATAACATGAGTAATAATAATATGAATTAAACAAAGATTTTTATTTTTATTTTTATTTTTTAATAGATTGAATGAAATGAACAACAAATAGAACTGATGCAAAAATGTTTTAAGAATGATATGTTTCCTATAGACAAACGTTAGATGAAGATTTATATTATAGATAAGTTTGCAAAAAAAATGAGAAGACAACCAGCATAGATTAAAAAAATAGAGATATGCCTGCAAAAGGAATGAGGATAAAAACTTTAACTGATAGATAAACTAAGAAAGATTTAAATATTTAAAAAAGATGAGCTAAAAGCCATAAAGATTAGAGAATATGTGTGTGTGTGAGTGTGTGTGTGTGTGTGTTTATAAAGCCTACAAATTGTTAGAGAGAAAAAAACTTTAAAAAAGATTTGAATGAACTTAGTTCTGGCGGCAAGCCATCCAGAAAAAAAGTCAGATTTAAAAAAAAACTTGAAGATAGATGAATAAATTTAGATATGCAAAGAGAATGAAAGAAATCCTTGCAACAAATGGTTAGACAAAAAACACTCTTCTTCACAACCAAAATATCTTTCAAATTTCCCTACATGCAACACTCAACAAATAAGGGTTAAACCTGCTCTGATACCATGTTAGAAATAACAAAAAATAATAGAGCAAAAGGAAGGAACCCAAGTGTGAGAGCATGAAAAGAAATTACCAAGATCACCAAGAGAGAGAGATAATAAATGCTTCAAAGATCCAAGCCACAAGATCAACAAAGTGCTCCAAGAACAACAATAACTCAAAGATTTTTGAAAGGGGAAAAGCAAAGAAAAATCCCTTGTTAATTATGAATGAGGCTCAAAGCCTAAGGAAGAAGAGAGAAATGAAGCTCAAAGCTCATTACAATATGGAGAGAAAGAATGAGAGAATAGAGAGGATTATTATTCAAGTGTGTGAGAGGTATCTCTTTAAGTAGAGATGAGTGGAGGAGTTTGCATGTAACTCCCATCTTAGATGAATGCCACATTCATGTTGTGTGTGAGACAAATGTGAGATTTCTCTTAAGGATGAATATCTAATTTTCTTAATAAAGGAATTACAAAAAAGGTGACATGTCCTCCTACGTGGACTAGAGGACAAATACAATATAGGATACCTTGGTTTATCCTTTAATTAAATATTTTACCAAGGAAAGATTAAATTCTAACATTTTTTCATCAACTCCAACAATAATAAAATAAATTATTACTCTAACACCCCCACTTAAGATAAACTTTAGGAGAAGCTAAAAACCTAGAGAGAATTACTGAAAGAAAATGGGCCTCGAAAACAAAGACCTGATCAGGTACAAAAGTACAAAAGAGAGTCTCTATAAAGAAGAGAAATAGAGAAAACCACATGGGAAAAACTCTACTCCAAAAAGAGACAAAGACTAGTCTGAAGGACTAAAGAAGCCTCTAAAACTAGGGAATGTTAGAAAATAGGAACAAGGATAAACATGTATAACACCATTGAAGCAAGAAGCTACAAACTCTGTCAAGAAGTAATTGTTGATCTGAAGATCCTCCACTAAAAAATGACCAAGTAGAGAAGATTGTAATTTGCATGAGTGCCATCAAAAGACATTGTTTAAATCAGGAGGCAAACAAAGGCAAACAACTAAACTCAAAGATACAAAAGACTGTAATCTGCATGAGTGCCATCAAAAGACATTGCTTGAATCAAGTGGGAAATAAAGGCAAACATCTGAACTCAAAGATACAGATGGCATAAAAATACCAAAGTTTGAAGATTTGATCAATCAAAGATAGAAGAGTGCCTCCAAAAACAAGAAAGAAAGAGTGTCCATATGGTAAATGATCCATCTCACTAGAATGCATAGGTACCCATCCACTGCATCCGCCTAGTACATAAGAACAAATATTGAATACATAGCTCACACTATTGAACCAAGGAAGTAGAAGAACCAATAGTAGAAACCCCCCCATGATGCTGACAAGGGAGAGGTGACAGATACACTGAAAATGATGTCCAATATGAACTGCACAATGAAGAACCAGGAACATTGAAGGTGTAGAGAGAGTATAAACACAAATAAAGATATCCTAAGGCTAATGTCGGTGGAGGAACACTTACATAAAAAAATTAAATGACAAACAAAGGCAAATATCAAACCCCCTATGGCACCTTATAATTGAGTGCGAGTACAAAGAGCACGAACATGTGCAAGATTCCATACATGTAATAGAATGACACTTTATCTCAGTATGTGTGCATAAAAGAATGCTACAAAATGATGTATACACTACTCAAAGAAGAGTGAAAGGCTGCTGAAACAAAAGAACAACAAAGATGAGCCATCCCCTACAGGGAAGAGATCTCAGGACCTGAAACATCTACGATATTCACCAAAGTGCATAAATGCAAAAAATTGAATAAAATATACCTGGAGCATAATCTAGAAAAATGACTTACAAAAATGGGAAGATCGTAGAACAAGATTTACAAAGATATCTCATTTGCCAAAAATGGAGTTCGAATGCGCAAGATATGGCTCCCGGAGTGCAAAAAAGAAGTTCTAGCTTTGACAAAAAAAATAGCATAAAAAAATATAATCAGAAATTCAAACCTCCATATTTGGATAGATCTTGGAATAAGATTTCTGACGATATCTCATTTGCCCGATTTTGACAACATATGCTCAAGTTATGAGCAAAAAACCACAAGTTGTACTAGAGGTCCCAAAATGGTGTCTAAAAGGTGTTGATGCAGTGCTGACATCAACAAATTGGGGGCTTAAATTTGATGGCCAAATGCCCATCACCGCAAAAAATAGGTTGGGTCTAGGGGCCAAAAAATCTAGCCCCTGGTCATCTAGGTGACCGGGGGTTAGTCGATTGGGGGCTCAAGCACTAGCTCCTGGTCCTCTACTTTGGCCCATGTGACCAATTGTCTATGAATTGGGGGTTGGCATCTCTGATTAACCCCGATGGTCCCGATGAAGATCGCACGATGTGGTGACCGTGACAGTTACTGTGACATTAGATGTCGACGGTGACCACAACATCATTCGCAACAGATAAACCACTGGTGGTGCCGCTAGTGGTGCTAATGGCATTTTATTTTTACATTGAATTACATGATAAGGCAATACGACTTGGCACAAAAAAAAATTGCCTATCCCTACAACGTTGCCCAAATCGGATAAATTTTATACCAAAATAGGGGTTCTTAGATGCTGCGAGCTCAATGGTGAGGTTCGTTTAAGCCCAAAGTGCTCCAAAAAATAGTGATCACCTCGAGATGCATGCAAGGGTATAACAACCCTAGTGCAATTTTTTTTTCCATAATGGGCGATCTGAATGCAACATTGAGGTTCGTTTGAGCCCAAAGTGACCATAAAAAGAGGTCCCCCAGATTTGATAGAAAACCCTCTAAAAATACAAATATGATGAAGAAGGTCAAATCTCTCAAGAAGAAGAAAAGGACATATAGATCTGAAGCTCTAATACCATGTTGGAGTTGATGAGAAAACAACCCACAACTCCCAAGAACACCTGCATGCAAACACCTGTCATAGAAAGAAGAGAGAAGCAAAGAGCTATGGAGGCTTGAATGCATTGATCCACGAGACAGGAGAAATCATTGATGTGCAAAAATAAAAGTTGTAATTCAATAATGATTAATTTCTTGAATATAATTTAAATAAGATTACAAGGGAGATCAATGCTTATAAAGGAGATCAAAACCCTAAAAGGAAACCTAGGTTGCATAATAATAATTAATAAAAGGATTAATTATTATATGCCTAAAGTTTAGCTTAAGTAGAAAGAGATAGTAAGTGACTTAATAATTAAATCAATTTGATTCAATTAATAAGAAAACAACTTATTACTCTAACATCTCTCCTCTAGTGTTAAATCTAATTTTTAATATTTTCTGATATTATTTACCATTTTTTTTCTTTTTTCAAAGAAGCGTCTTCTCGAATGTAAAAATACGTACGTGCACTATTTTGAAATTATAATATATTAGATCTAATAAAAACACTGTAAAACTTATATGACAATAATATTGACTCTGAGCTCTACAAAAGAGTACTTTTATGAAGAAATCAATTGCAGAAGTGATAAATTCTGTAATTCTACAAATTTTTCTTATTTGGCTGCCACATGGGATACCACGTAAGTATTTTCGGCCAAAACCCCATACATATATATGCACCAAATCTTCATTGATCTAACATATTAAACTTATATTTACTCAATCTGCTTGTTCGGTCGAACCTGTTTTGGTTGAAACATGTCTACCATGTCGATGCCACATGGCATTGCATATGTGCCACACACATTCAATCGTATAGTGTCTGGTCAAACCATATCTGAGAAAAAGTACCTTTGACCAAAACCCGTCAGTTGTCCTCTACTATGACACAACTTTGTATACTTTTACTAAGGATGTTATGTCATACATGCCATTCAACATAATGCACAAGAACACAAAACACTCTCTAAAAGACTAAAACCAATAAAAACCAATAAGACTTGATTAATCATCAAAACTTTCACATGGAATCGCCATGAAAAAGAGTCCATGTGAATAAACCATTATCCATAAACAAACACACTAGGCACACCAAAGGAGTTTTGTACAACCTTCAAATATAACCCAAACAAATCAATCACATATACAACAATGTAAAGTTTAAACAAGATATATACAACTTAAATATGTGCTATCATAACCTAAATATGTATTGTACAATAGTGAATGTTAGTAAACGCATGATACATTGATAAATATACAAGTCTATGGTGCATAGCTAATACTCTTGTGCAATAATTTTGATGATAAAAATACCTATACAATCGTCATACCTAGGTGTCACTTAACTATGATGCATGAACAAGCACATTGAACACACAATGTGAGTTAAATTCAACCTATAGATAATCACCATTAGAAGCTTCAATCATAACCCATATAGTTAACTCAACCATGATGCATGGGAAAACACACTACACACATACTAGGAGTTTGATGCCACATTCAAACAAAACTCCTCAAATCGATAAAGTGTTTGTCGTTAAAACCTTAAATAAAATCCCTACAACCCAATGATATATTTATCATTATTAAACCCTCTCTAAAATCTATTCATTCATCACCTAGCAATATATGTTTCTCAACCATGATAAATAAACAAGTGCACTCATAACACGATAGGGATTTGACACAACCTTCATACAAAACTCATATAAGTCAATGACATATATTCTATTATAACTTCAAACAAAATCCATACACTAAATGATGTATATACCATCAAAAATAAAAATAAAAATAAAAATATATGATCATAATGAAAAAAATGTAAATATCACTAACAAATGTCACAAGGCTAAGCACAACGCAATGTAGGAGTCTGATGTACACTAGTCGTGATACAAGCTTTACTCAAAAGCCACATAATTTGTAAAAGTTTCAAAAGTTTCTGCTAGTATATGCTGCCAAACGTAGAATTTGTCACAAGATAGTTGAAATATGGACTTGCATGGAAAAGATAAACTATGCAAAAAACTTGGTGCAAAATAGATTTAGTTGAGGGCTAGTGCAAAATATATTTAGTTGAGGGTTAGCTCAACTCTAAGTACCAAAATAGATAAGTCGTACTAATTTTGCCTTCCAACCAAACTTAACAATATTAAGACTCAAATAAAGATCAACGCTATCAAATGCACAAAAACTATCATTCTTTGAAAATAACAAGACAATCAATTTCCAACAACACTAGATCAAACCTGTTTTTACCGTAATAAAAAACAACACTAGATCAAACACAAGATCCTTCATAGACTCCATAATAGTTCTTGCAGGCTATGTGTGAAAACTAAAAAGACACAAAACATTATGAATAAAAATAAAGAGTGCAACATCATCTTCATAATATTAAAATATCACTCCCATGCTTATAGAAATTTGACTAAGAGTCGATGCCTCTTCTCATCTTGTGTTGTTGCCTCCTTTCTGTACCTCTTTTTTCTACCACTAGGAAAAGGGTGAAACAAAATAAATGGGTAAATAAATTACATAACACCACAGAAAATTAATATGTACACAAGAATAAGACAAATAGACACAACAATGTAATCAATAAAACAAAGGTACAAGGAAAACAAAAACACAAGAAAAGCCATATAGAGAAAAAAACAACATTGAGAAAAATAAGTCTATTGAACAAGAATAGAACAAGAACATAACATTCTCTACAAAAAGAGTGAGAAATAATTCTTAGAGAACATAACACTGTTATGAAGAGTCTTGCCACATAACATGACACAACAAACTATAAGTGTTTGTTGAATAAATGGAAATTGTTAAAACATCAATGTGTTCTGATGCCAAAGTAGAACTTCTACAAGTCTCACTCAAGGGATTGATAAATGCAACATGTTGGCAACAATGAACAAATAAAACAATAAGACAAGATTGACTCGGGCAAGACATATGCATAAGTCTAGGAAGGTTCTTATGGGTATTTTGTTGAAAAGCATTTTTTATTACATTGTTAACATTTCTTGTGGTTCAAAAGTGTAACTCAATAGTAAAAAATATATGTAATGAGGTGTAAGTTTTTGTTGAATAAATGAAAATTGTTAAAAGGCCAATGTGTTGTGATGCCAAACTGGAAGTTCTACATGTCCCACTCGAGGCCCTGAGTAGTGGTCTGGTATTCCACATGAAACTTGTTCATGTTTTGGTTCATTGATGGGATCAAGAAAACCTTGCATAGTTCTATGGAGTATCAGAGTACCTTCAAATTATTAATGTAGGTTTAAACTAACCCTCAACACAAATTGATAATTGCAACCGGTTTGGGAAGGTTCTTGTGGGTATTTTGTTGAAAGCATTTTTATTACATTGTTAACATTTCTTATGGTTCAAACATGTAACTCAATAGTAAAAAAAAAATGTAATGAGTACTTTTTGACTTAATGCACCATAAAACCTACATCAAATGATTAATGTCTCAATTCTAGAAATAAGGCTAATGGGAGAGCATTGAAAAGTGAGATACATTTTGCTTCGCTTATTTTCATGTAAAGAAAAAACATGGACCGATCATACATATGATATATTTATCTCATTCAATCTTGACCCACACCAAGCATGCTATATAAGTTTGATGCAAACTTCAAATTAAAAACCTATAAAACTCAATGTAATATGTGTCATTAGAAAAATAATCCAATCATATAGCTTAATAATCTATCTGTAGATCTTGCATGCAAAAACCATACTATCATGTAGAAGCATAAATTTCACTCAACCATGATGCATTTACAAGAATCTTTCAATTTATATATGTCATTAGAACCATCACTCAAAATTCATATCATTAGCATGCATGAATAAGCACACCATAGGAGTTTTATAATCGCTAGTCATGTTGCAAGTTTAACATAAAATCTAGAACAATTATAGGATGCTATGTCATATATACCATTCAACCTAATGCACACTATATATGCCATATCCAATTAGATCCATCAAATATTCAATGTAACACAACCATAATGCATTCATGCCATTAGAACCATCACTTAAAAAGTCAAATCGTAGTCATCCATAAATAAGCACACTAAGCACCACATTGGAGTTTTATGATCACTAATGATGGTGCAGATTTGATATAAAATATAGAACAATTGCATGATGCTATGTCATCTATGCCATTAAGCACACCATTGGATTTTTATGATCACTAGTCGTGATGTATATTTGACATAAAATCTAGAACAATTATAGTGTGTTATGACATATATGCCATTCAACCTAATGCACAAGAACACAAAACACTTTGTAAGTTTCATACAAGTAACAAAACCAATAAGACTTGATTAATCATCAAACCTTTCAAATGTAATCACCATGCAAAAGACTCAATGTAAATCAACCATGATCCATAAACAAATACACAAGACACATCATAGGAGATTTGTAAAACCTTCAAACAACACCCATACAAATCAATCACATATACAATTTTATAGAGTTTAAACAAGATACATACAACTTAATTATGTGTTTTTAGATCCTGAATACAAACACCATATAATGAGATTGCACAATAGTGAATGTCACTAAGCATAGATCATACGTGGATAAATATACAAGTTCGTGGTGCATAGCTAACATGTATCTAACCACTATGAAGCTCAATGCTCTTGTGCAATGATTTTGACAATAAAAAATACCTATACACTAGTCACACAATATGAGTTAAATTCAACCTTTAAACAATCACAAGTTGGCATGATCTTGAGCTCAATTCTGAGAGCCCACATTGCATGAGAAGGAGAACACCAAGGAAGAATTTTATAGTTTGCATATTCATGTTTTGGATTGATTACATAATGTTTGATTGGTTATGCTGGTTATTTGTCTTATATCCTTTCTTGAATATTGGGAATACTAATTTCTCTAACAATCTATTTGTGAAATCTAATAGATTTCCACAATCCATTTATATACATGTATCAGTTTCTGGATTCGATTGTGTAAAGTTTTTTACCATCAACGTTTCAGATCATACTACATGATCCATCATCAGGATGTTAGAGAGCAAGAAGAAATAAAAGATGATGGATCATGTAGTATGATCCGAAACGTTGATGGTAAAAAACTTTACACAATCGAATCCAGAAACTGATACATGTATAATCTCTTTGTGGTTGAGATTTCTATGTTATTGCAGGTTTCTATTAATCTCCTATTACCTGATTACACCCAACGTGAAATTTGGTCATATCTTTCAAACTACTTGGAATTTTTTTATGAATTTTTTTGTAGGTTTGCGTTGATATAAAGAGGCTAGAGTCTAGAATTTAGAATTTTTTGGATTTTTTTATTTTTTTATAAATTTTTAAAGATATTTCATAAAAATAATAATTTTGGGTACAAATCAACATATTTATTTGAAAAATTTACATTTTTGGAAAGATCTTAAAATTCTAAAGGGGGTCTATTCTTTGTGATTTTAATTTTGTTAAAAAATATTTGCAAAAAAAAAATCTATTAAAACTAGCCTGTTATGATAAAATGGGTCCCTAGGGCACAAAATAAAGAATTCTACTTTGAATTTTTTTTTATAAACTTTTTTAACATAAGGAAGATACAGTCCAAATTTTAGATTTTTCTAAAAAAAAATTCAAATTTTTATAATTTTTTTATGAGATTTCATAAAAAATTAATTCTCAACACAAATCAACATTTATTTTTTAAAAAGTTACATTTTTTGAAAGGTCTTGAAATTCTAAAGGGGGTTTATTCTCTGTGATTTTAATTTTGATGAGAAATATTTTCATATGTGTGTGTGTGCGTGTGTGTTTGAAAATATCTTTGAAAACTTTTCTTTTTATGTGCAAGTGTGAGAGATAATCGTTTAATCAAAAACATTGCTTCCAAACTACAAAATAATATTTCCTTCTCTTTTATCTAACATCTTATTCTCTATTGTAAAATGACACATTTTCATTGTTGAAAATATACACTTGATGTAATGCACTTGGCCATCAAAATACAAAAATGTCAAGATTGAACAACCCGTTGAGCAGAGAAGAGATTAAACAGAACAAGATACCATCTAAGATACAATGAATCAATGCTTTGGAGGTAGAAATCAAAGAAGAATGAGTTATTGACACCTATGTGGATAGGTATGGAGAGTTTATGAAAATTTTAATTGTTGTGACATTAGCCTTATTTCTATCAAATAATTCCAAAACTAATTGCTAGTTTTTTTTTGGTACTAACTTTTCCTTTTAGCACATGGCTTGGAAACAGGTTTTAATCTTGTTAATCTAAAATCAATTCATCTTTCATTTTGGTGCTTCAAAATGAATAATGCATGCTTAAACAACACAAACTCATACTTCATTTTTAGTGCTTAAAATTGACGTGTGGTTAAAAAATGAACAAGGCAAAGAACATTTGAGATTGGTGCAATAAAATTTAACAAGGCAAAATACATTTGGACTTTGGTGCATCCAAAATTGGACAAAACAAAACTCATTTGATTTGGGCTTAAAATTGAACTTATGTGCTTGTATGGATGATAGCTCAATTCACATTTGACTATTGGTGCTTAATACGATTAACCTTGTGTTTGGAGTTCTTGGTGCACTTTCACAATCTGTTAGATTAGCAACATTGTTTATTTTAGAGAGGCTTGTCTGGAGGGTTCTCTTAACCCATTACAAAGGACAACCTCAAATTGGTAAATCCTTCTAACAAAAGTTCAATAATGGTTTTAGATGTTAACTGTGACAATCTCTTGGTTTCAGGCAATGCAGAAGGAGATGCCTAGTTTAATATGCAATCTCAATTCATATGCATAGGATATTAGGTGGAGCTGAAAGATGCAACATGTTTGCATTTTTTATAGAGGTCTTTAATTGTGTATTTTAAGTTATAGACCATCGGGATTTTCCCTCATTATTTTAAACTTAAAAAAATATTAAGTTTAATTAATATTTATAGTCTAGTATAAATATTAATTAAATATCTATTAATTAATAACCAAATATTGTAAAGAACAAAATGTATCAAACAAACTCATATCCATTAAGAAGAACCATAGAGAAGCATGCAAAGTTAGTGTATTATATCAGGCATAACCCGTGGGGGTACAATCACAGGATTTGATGGTAAAAATGCTTCTTTATGGTTCTTATGAATGGATATGAGTTTGTATGATACATTTTGTTCTTTTACTCATTATTTTAAACTATATTGTGGACCATAGAAGATGTAAATTAAGTAACTCATTTCTCTATGGTTCTTGTGAATGGATATGATTTTGTCTGATACATTTTGTTATGATCCATCCTACTCATTTATACCTAGAGTGGAGGATCATACCAATCCAATATTGCAACAATCCAAGTGACTTTGATCCCTGCTCACTATTCAGGGACAGTTAACACAAAAACATAGGGTTTACATATTCTATGGTCCATAGTATAGTTTAAAATAATGATGGTTTACATCTTCTATGGTCCATAGTCAGTATATAATAAGACTCTAAGAAAACTCTGGTCTTATCTCCTCAAGC
Source organism: Chamaecyparis obtusa (assembly GCA_027943335.1). NCBI lineage: Eukaryota > Viridiplantae > Streptophyta > Pinopsida > Cupressales > Cupressaceae > Chamaecyparis > Chamaecyparis obtusa. Next base: position 263,806 of record BSBK01008118.1, read on the forward strand.
TCGGGCGAGGTGTGTCGATGATAGTCTAGACCGGGTGAAGTATCCCTAGGTAGCCAACATGGTCAACTAGGCTCTTAAGTGTGTTTATAAGATGGAAAAAAGGATATAAATGGATGTAGGACTACGAAAGATGTGATACGCCACACATACCTTAACTATGAATCCTCGACCTGGATGGATTGGTTCACATTCCTTGTCTGTTTAGCATGCTTGTTTTCAATGAAAGAGGATAATCATACCTAGATCTTTCATATCTTGGTAGGATGGTTTCCATTTTTTCTATAATAAAGTGGCTCAATGATGATAAATAAATAGCTCAATTAAGTTGGAAATCAAAAGCATGGTTATTAAAACATTAAGCTCTTTGTTTACTATAATCTAAGGGTTTCAATCAAGGATTCATTCACATTCTATCAACCAATTCTAAGATTTTATCAAATCATCCAAATCTCTTATATCACTCACTCAATCTATTTGTCAAAATGGTCAAATCAATTTTCAAATCAGTCAAATCAATTAGTTAGTCATTCCATCATCATTTGTCTTATACATGGTATGTCTTTCCTGAAAACATACATTCTCATTTGTGTTAAATAAGATATGTCTTTCCTGAAACCAAACATCATCATTTATCTTATATAGGATATATCTTTCTTAAAACCAGACGTTGTTGATTGTCTTATACAGGGTATGCATTTCCTGAAACCACACATCATCATTTGTCTTATGCATGATGTATCTTTCATGAAACTATATGTTATTGCTTGTCTTATACATGGTAGGTCTTCCTTGAAACCAAACGTTGTCGCTAGTCTTATATAGGATGGGTCCTTCATGAAACCATACATGATTCTTATCAACAATATCTATGTCCAATGTTGATCAAATAGCCATCACAACCTACCAACATTCTTCACTTCTTACTAATTATTATTTTCTTACATCATTTAATCTAAATCTTCTTTCAAGAGATCATTCATGTCTTTCTAACACAAAAATCTCTCGAGGGGGCATCATTTACCTCATAGTCACATTGTCCTCATTAGGGCATACCGGGGCATACTTTTTATTATTATTTGAAACAACACCTAAAAAGTATTGTATCAAAGAGGGGCAAAATGTAGATACCTAAAAATGTCCCATGCCTGCAAGCGATAATTTTACTAACATTCCTCTTAAATTATTAAATAATATTTATTATTTAATTAATTGTGTCATTCTACCATATTCTAAAATCAAAATCATCATTTCTCCTTAATTCTATAATTAAGTGATTTTAATTAATTACCTTAAATATTAATCGTCCAATCAGTATTTCATTAATTATTCATCTTTAAAGTAATTAAATAATTAAACATTATTTAATTATTCCTTATGTCATTCAATTAATTAAATAACCAAATTTAATTAATGTTTCATCCTCATAATCATTGCATTTTAATAATAATTAAATCAAGTTTTGTCCCATGATTAAATAAATTGTGATTATTTAATTACAACTAACAATTCCTCTCATAAATAAATATGTAATTATTTATTTATAAAATATCTCCACATGTACAAATAAATAATATTTTATTTTTTAAAATCATAATTATAGACACGTAAAATTGGACAAGTACTTTTCAAAATGTAAAAAACAATTAAATGGCTCGAAATCATTAAAATGCATTAAAATGGACATAATTAAATAAAGTTGAACAAAATCAATTAAAACAAAGGAATTATTAAATAATGATGTTAAATGATTAAATTGAAGCTTAAAAGGGCCAAAAACAATATATAATTGATTTTAATCAATTAATTGTATAGTTGTTTAATCAAAATTCAAAATGAATCTATTACCCTTCCATGGCTAAATTTAATTAATTAATTGAATTTAATATTCCTAATTTCTTTCAAAGTGATCAACCAATGAAAATTGAGAACAAAAGGACATAAATCACTCAAACATTTAAATTGTCCAAAGATTTGAAACCATTTAAAGGCTTGTCCCCCCATTTATGGACAATGCAAAGTTTTTGACTCGACCATGAGATAACCATGATTACTTCACTCCACCCCCTACCCTTGGGAAATTACTGTAAGTATGAGGCATTTTGGAGAGCATTTCCATCTTGGAATTTCATTTGCATAGCATTGTTACTATAGGCAATTGAGATCATTTCTAAGAGCAATTTGAGCATTTTAAGCATTTAGTATCATAATTTCATCATTATTGAGCTAGAATCATCATAGAAGCATAGCATAAGCATTGTAGCAGCATCATTTCTCATTTTAGAGGTGTCACTAGTGAGGATTGTAGCTGAGAGCTTCACTTACCACTTATATCTAGAGATCCATGGGATAATATAGATTATAATTATAATTTTAGTTAAATTTGCATTGTATTTGATTATATTGATGTTAGTAGATCTTAATTTCATGTAGGCGAGTAACTTCATCACACAATAATTACCCTCCTAAATTTTAACTCACACTCACTTTGAGTTCAACTCCTCAATCACAGTCAATCAACCCTTTAATCATGCATTTTTGGTTGAAACCCCTAAAATCTTATAAATAGAGAGTCAAACCTTTGATTTTGGTAACCACAATTACTTTGAATTCTTATACTGGCATGATCTTGAGCTCAATTTTGAGAGCCCACATTGCATGAGAAGGAGAACACCAAGGAAGGATTTTATGGTTTACATATTCATGTTTTGGATTGATTTCATAAAGTTTGATTGATTATGCTTATTATTTATCTTACATCCTTTGTTGAATATTGAGAATACTAATTGCTCTAAAAATCTCTTTGTGGTTGATATTTCTATGTTATTGCAGGTTTCCATTGATCCCTTGTTACTCGATTACACTATGAAGTAGAACTTGTGTATGCACCCACAACAAAACATATTGCAAATACATTTACAAAAGCTTTGTACGAAGATACTTTTAAGCATCTTCACGAGACGTTGGTGGTATTACCCATTCCTAGATCAAACTAAGTATCTTTGTACTGTATTAGTCTAGGGATTTTATTGCACAATCTTGGTCTAGACTAATGTATGAGGCATCCCCTCAAGAGGAGTCGTGTATGTTGCTTGCCTTTGTCCTTGATGTCAAAGGCATAGAGAAAGTTTGAAAATGTTATGTGATGGGGTTGTTTTCAAATGTGAAATTATTGTTTGTTGTTGATGGATGTTTTCATCAATGACAAAGGGAGAGTTTTTTGTTAATGTTGTAGTGTTGATGTTATGGAGTTGATGATGTTGTAGTGTTAATGTTAAAAAAAATTTGTTGATGTTGTATAGTTGATGATTTTGTTACAGTGTTTCTGAGTTTGTTGTTGATGTTGTTGTTGTTATTATATTATGTATGGTTTTCTTTGATGAAAAAATATTGATGTTGTTGATAATGTTGTCGAGTTGTTGTTGTGTCAATATGGTTTTCATTGATGGAAACATACTACTTTGGTGATTAGTATTGTGCTCAATATTCAAGTTATGTTGGCATGGTTTTGAGGATCTGTTTGTCTAGAGGTTAGTGCTCTAGAAGGATGGTGCTCAAGAAAATATGTTCTGGTGGTGTATTCCATGATTTTCGTGTTTGGTAGTGGTCCATAATTCTCTGTTGTTCTAGATATGGTTTGTAGTTGTATAGTTTCATTTTTTTTCTTCTTTGAATTATGTTGATCTGGTCTAGAGGCATAATTGCTAACATGGTATTTCTTTTGGTCTCTAGTTATTATGATATTTGGGCAACATGTTATTGGGTTTTGAGAAGAGTGTGTGTGTTATTTTTTGTGTTATTTCTATCTAGACACTAGAGGTAGTGAGCCAAAGGTTTCTTATGGTAGTTGTACTTTAGTGGCGGATTTCCCTTTCTCTTGTTTTTCTTAGGGTAGTGAGTCCACTTGTTATGAGTAATTGATTAGTGAACCTTTCTAGAAATGAGACACCTACTATAAAAATCACCTTGACGCAATGCAAGGCCAAGAGAATCCCTAAAGGAGATGTCCAAGCCCCTAGCTAAACAACCACACAATGGAATCACAACAACAAAGCAAGATCTAATAACAATGAACTATTTATTCATAACATAACTAATTACATGCAATGTGTCAAGTTGTAAGGCCTTCCCGATTACAACCAATTACAAAGCAAGTAATAGTTCTGCAAGATCCCTCAAGATCCAATTCAAACTCTAACCCTAGCTAGCTAGATCTGAAACAACACATCAATCTGATAGAAATATCTAACAAGATCTAAACTTGTGCTCACAAGCCACCAAGCGATATCCTTGATCCTAGGTCACAACCACTAGCTCCGCTCACAAATTCACAACTTCAGATTCCTAACTTGAATCTCTGCTCCTTCTCTTCCCCTTTTCTCTTCCCCCTACAACTCTACCCCAGACCTCCTTATATACTACTTTAGTCACAGGTCAGGTGGAAGAAAGAAATAAATCCTAAACCCAGTCAGCTTCTAAAAATAAAAAAATATTAAATGCAACATTAGTCGACTCTCATATAGCCTTAAAAATAATTAATTCTTCATGTCAACCTCTAGATCTACATAGGAGAATGCAACATGCCAAATTTTGGTCCACACATGTCCAACAGTCAATCAACGTCACGATTACATGCTACACATATTAAATGCATCAAGTTGGCCAATCAAATCTGCAAGAACTCCAGTCGGAAAACCAAACTATCGAGTGTCAGCAAAACTACCAAGCAAGCACGTCGACTGAGCTCCACAAGCATTACCGAGCACAAATTATGCCGAGCACCAAATTTTTTTGCCAAGATCCTCGGTCAACACTACAACTGAGCAACACTTCTTCGACTGAGCCCCTCAGTCAACACTACAACTAAGCAACACTAAGAAAAAATGCTCCAACATGTAGGATTGCTAACTTCCCTAGGATGCTCCTGCATCATACATGTATTGGAACAGACTTGGTGAATGAGCCTGAACAAGGAGGGGAGAATTTGCTAGCTCAACAAGTATTGTTTGGTAAGCGTGTATTGGAACCTTGTCAAAGGAGTAATTTGTTCATGACTCGTTGTAAGTCTACTGGTAAAATCTACAATATGATTGTGGATGGTGGTAGTACTGATAACCTTGTGGCTGAGGAGATGGTTCCAAAACTTGGTTTGAAAGGAGTAAGACATCCTTGTCCTTATAGGATTGGTTGGTTGCAAGATGGACATGCTTTGGAAGTGAGGGAACAATATCTTGTTGACTTTTAGATTGGCTAGTATAAGGATCAAGTGTTGTGTGACATTGTTGACATGAGTAGTTGTCACATATTGCTTAGTAGACCTTGGCAGTATGATTGTAGGGCTATGCATGATTGTGTCAAGAATATGTTTACTATTGAGAAGGGTGGTAGGAAATTTTCACTGATCCCTTTGCATAATGAAGAAAGCGGTATGAGGAACCTGAGCTTTGGGAGCCGAGTTGAGTTGAAGGATCCTAAAAGGGTTGGACATTAGCATGGGAAAAAAACTTATGGTGCACCAAGGAAGGATGTGAAGAAGCAAAGCCAACAGTTGTCTATTGATGGAAAGGATTTGTAGAGGTGTAACAAAGGGAAGAGTGTGCAAGTAAAAGACTTGGAGGACATGTATGTGAAGGAATAGTTCGGGGTTTATGTGTTGAATCCCGTAAGATGTTCTTCTAGCCTTTAAGAACATCTTTTCTCACCTAGGGTGTCTGATGCGGGAGCATCCTGGGGAAGTTAGCAATCCTGTATATTGGAGTGTTTGTTTTTAGTGTTTCTCAATTGCAGTGTTGATCGAGGGCTTAGTCGAAGAAGTGTTGCTTGGTTGCAGTGTTGACCATAGAGATCGACAGAACTTCTAGTGCTTGGTAGAACTTGTGCTTGTCAATGTTTTTGGATCTTGATTGACATGATTGCTTGACGATACCTGACTTTCTCGATAGTTTTGTTGACACTCGGTAGTTTGGCTTGCCGATTAGAGTTCTTATAGATTTGATTGGCTGACTTGATGTATTTAATGTGTAGCATGTGATCGCGATGTAGATTGACCGTTGGACATGTGTGGACCAAAATATGGCATGTTGCATTCTCCTATGTAGATCTGGAGGCTGACATGAAGAATTAATTATTTGTAAGGCTATATGAGAGTTGACTGGGTTTAGGATTTATTTCTTTCTTCCAGCCAACCTATGGTTGAAGTAGTATATAAGGAGGTCTGGGGTAGAGTTGTAGGAGGAAGAGAAAAGGGGAAGAGAAGGAGCATAGATTCAAGTTAGGAATATGAAGTTGCAAATTTGTGAGCAGAGCTAGTGGCTATGACCTAGGAACAAGGAGATTGCTTGGTGGCTTATGAGCACAAGTTTAGATATTGCTGGATGTTTCTACCAGATTGATGTGTTGTTTCATATTTGGCTATCTAGGGTTATATTTTTAATTGGATCTTGAGGGATCGTGCATAACTATTACTTGCTTTGTAATTGGCTATAGCTGGGAAGGCCTTACAGCTCGACACATTGCATGTAATCAGTTATTTTATGAATACAGAGTTTAGATTGTTATTAGATCTTGCTTTGTTATTGTGATTCCATTATGTGGTTGTTTAGTTGGGGGCTTGGACATCTCCTTTGGGCATTCTCTTGGCCTTTCATTGTGTCTCAACTTAACTAGTGTTTTTATTCTTGAGAATTAGCTTCTTTGTGGTTTTTCCCATGTAGAGTTTTCCACGTAAAAATATGGTGTTCATTGTGTATTCAATTCATGTGCATTCTCTTTCATGTTTACATATGATTTGATTAAGTGGAAAAATTATTAATATGTTAATTTCAGATGTATGAAAGCGATAAAAAAAAATTTATTTGACAAATGATTCACCCCCCTCTCAATTGTCCAGGACATTCAACAATATAAGTATATAAGTGCATGTAGAATGTATGATATTTATTTCCATATGTATCTTGACTGAATACAATTTAGATTTATTTTAGTTAAAGCTTAAAATAAGTTTTTTGTTTATTGCACGAAAACATAGTAGATATGAGGTGCACTAAATGTCATACTAGTTTCCACTATTTTGCATGAAAAGAAAAGAGTTATGTTTATGAATTTTTATATGCATGTGTGTTTTCTTTTTATGTGTTTGTCAATTTGCCTTATGGGATGCATGTTGTATATGGGTTCATAATGGGAAGTAGACCTACTTTTCCAAATTAACCTACCATTTTATTATTTATATGCTTGACCACGATATTATACCATTGAAATATATGGATGTATTATGTTCTCTATTCCATATCATGTTCAAAGGGAATATTGTTTCATATGCATGTAGATATAACAAGTTGCACTGGATTTCATCTTGCTTGTTATTTCTTGTTAGGATTATCATGTAGGGTAAAGTGTTCTTTAGGTAGTAAGAACTTTGAGGAAGCATAAAATTTGTGGTAGAGTCAAAAAATGCCTAAGCCTTGTTCTTATCTCTTAGTTTTAGATGACCACTTGGTTAGTGGCACTAGAGACTTTAGTATTTATGGTTACTTGTATATTTTTATTACATGTATTGTAATGACTAGTTGGACACAAGAGTCTTAGTCATTTTCTTGTAGACTATTCACGTATTTTACATTCTAGATGAGAAATTGATTTTGATTAAGGGTAAAATAGGTTTTGAAGGGACTTAAAACCTTATTTACACAACACTACCATTAGATACTCACAACCAACCAATAGAAAAAAACCAACAAAAACAAAGGAAAATAGTAGCAACTAAATCCCAACACAAGCAAACCAAAATAAACTATTTGTGGTTTTTTAGCCCTCCTCCCTCCTCCCCACCCCCCACCACCTCATCTTCCAACACATTCAAGTTATGATACATATTTTTAATATCTTGAAGGTCATTTTTACCTTGCTCAACATACTTATTTACATTTGTCCAAGTGAGAGAACACAAGGCCTTCTCAGTAACACCTTGAATACCCTTGGATCAACACTCTCTAAATCCATAGGAGCATTATTATATAGGATGTTAACTATGAGACTTTTGGACAAGACATTGTTATTTGAACATTCTAGATAAGATGTTGTTATATATGAGATGTTGACTATTTGACATGTGAGATATAATCCCAAAGTATTTATGAAAATGCTATATCACTTTACTTCTATTTTTATATGGAATTTGGTTATTTACTCTTTTTCTATGAGATATTTATATAACAAACCTCACATTCCCTTTTGAAAGAAATCCCACATTTTATATTGAAAGAGCACAATTTTATTTTATTTTTTGGAATTTTTAAGCATGGAAAGAGGAAGATATAGATGACCAACAATCTTCTTAAGCATTAGAAATTTCTCACAAAGGAGTTTTATTTCCACTCTAAGAAGGAATTTAATTTGTATAAAGTGTAAGTAGAGAAAGTGTAAGTAGAGTTTCTCAAATTGTCTCCTTCTTGATCATTTGGAAAGCGGAGAGAGAGAGAGAGAGAGAGAGAGAGAGAGAGAGAGAGAACTTTGGAGTTGAGAGAGAAGTGGTCTACAAGTGGGGTCCACATTGTTTTTCATGCCTCTTGTAGGTTGTTCTTGGCTGTGTGTCACCCTTGTGGTTTCCAGTCTACATGTGTTGATTGTCTTGGGTATGTTGTGTTGTGATTTCTTTTGATTTCTTTACTTTTTGTTTTCCTTGCTTTCTTTTTGGGCTCTCATGTTTTTGTCATCCTTCTCTCGGGCGTGTGCTACTAAGGGCTCAATCGTTCGAGTCTTGGGCTCTCCCTTTTGCTAATGGTGGATTATGGCCTAAATCATGGTATGGATAGGTAGGATGTTGCCAGTTCTATTAATGATAAGAATAATGGTACTCGTTGCTAGGAAGGTTCGAAGCCATCATATAAATCAGTGGTTACAAATGGGAATGCAGTGAAAATACCAAATTCTGCCCAATTTGAAGGCCTATTTGAGAAGAAAGATGTGGGAACCAGAGGAAAATCTTCCAACACCAATGGAGATTAATGAGGAGAGGGAAATGGTTTAGGTAGTTCCTTTGATTCCACTAGAGGAGAAGGTAAGGTCCCAACTTCTCTTGGCAATACCCTTTCTCTATCACCAAATGAGGATATGTTCAATGCTTTTAAGGGGGAACAAAATAGACTTAAGAATTTTGCAATATTCTTTGTTTGCATGGATTTAAAGTTCCTTCCTGCTCGTAAATTCCCTGATGACTAGTTTAATAATGTATGGGGAAAAAAGCTTGGTATTATTGTTAGTTTCAGTCGTATGATTCAAAAAGGTCTCTTTGTGGTGTTTCTTAAAAACCATGCAATGCAAGAGAAAATGTTGAATAAGAGTTTCTATGATGTGGGGCAAACCATGTTTATGGCCCTTCCATGGTCCCTGAAAGGAAACCATGAACATGTTGTTTCACAAGCCTCTCCTTTCTGGGTCAAACTCAAAAGAGTCCAACCAAATTTTGGCCTTTTTTACCTCAAATCCTTAAGCCACTGGGGTCAGTTCTACAAATTGAAAATGCCAAAATCACTCTTCCTCACCTTAATGCTCGTATCCTTTTGGCACTTGACCCTGATGTCTCTTTCCCAGACGAAATTTCTCTGAGTTTTTATAATGAGTTTTACAGTTGGGCTATTTCTAGACTTGGTGACATTGGAGCATGATTTCACTATAAAATGAATGGACATAATAGAAAAGACTGTCCTTTGTTAAAAAATATTTAGAAAGATTTTCACTATGGTAACAATAAGGGTGCTAATCCTATTCCTAATCAAGGCATAGGTACGTTTGACACCCCGGCTGAAACTTTTGTTTCTTTGAATAATCCCTTGTTTGAGGAAGATTATGAAGTCAGGCCTGCTAATTACTCCTCTTTGGGACATAAAGAATAAGCCCTTGTTCAACCACAATATATCTCTGTCCCTAGAGAGAAGCCTAATGAGGACAATAATACCCACAAAATACCCAACAAATTGCTCTATCTAGGATAAAAAAGGGTGCTAAAGATGCTAACCTTGTCAATACAAATAATCCCCCCTTAGAACATAGTAATGATGGACCAATGCCCATTCTTTCACCATAGAGAAGTGATGATTTGACAAACAAAGAATTCATTAAGGATGTTGAAATGGTTGAAGGTGGTTTCACTTAAGTCATTGGTAAAAATAAGAAAAGGAAAACTTATGAGAGGAGGAATAGCCTTAAAAATAATGACAGGGGTAACAAGACTAAAGGGAAGGAGATTCCTGAATGTTTCACCAGATTATGCAAGAATTTAACCCCTCTATCTAGTTAATGATGAAGCTACAAATATTCAGTTGGAATGTAAGAGGATTGGAAATGCTTGATAGGAAATTCATAGTTAGAAGATGGTGCAATAATATTTTGGGAAAAGACATATTATGCCTTCAAGAAATTAAAGTCACTGGCTACCAAGCCTTTAATGTATTAAAATTTATTTGGGACAAATCCAAGTGCTTTTATTCAGGACATGATAGGGGAAAAGGAGGGGTGGCCATACTAATTAATTCCACATAGAGCAACAAAATTATCATTCGTGGAATATCCCCATGCAATAAGACTCTGTGGGTTACTCTTAAGATCAAGGACAAAATAATTGGAGTCTACAATATCTATGCTTCTAATGATTATAGAGAAAGGGCCCAACTTTGGGATTGATTGATTATTAACCTACCTAGTGCTTCATGGACCTTCATGGGAGATTTTAATATGATTGATTGCTCTAAAGATAAGTTAGGAGGAGATAAGTTTGAGTGGAAAGGTAATGAATACTTATTTTGGGCTAGATTCAAGAGATATTTTTCCATATGTGGCCCAATGGAGGGTATGAAAGGTAGTTAAGAGGGTATATGGTTTACTTGGTGCAACAATCAGTCTTACAAAAATAAAATTTATTGCAGACTTGATAGGGTTTACATTAACAAGCTAGACTTCATTGTACAATAGGACCAAGGACACTATCTTGTTTGTGTCTCTTTTACTAGCATGTCTGACCACTCCCCTATTAATACATATATCTCCTTCCAAGGTCAGGGTGGTAGGCCTAGAACCACTATCAAGAACCACCTTTTCAAACTGAATACCTCTCTTTTACATAATAAAGAAAACTTGGGAGCTCTAAGGATTGTTTCCATACTCTCCAAGTTTTGGTTACCAAACTCCTCCCCAATTGTCAAATGGGACCATTTAGTTGAGTCTTGGAGAAAGCTTTGCCAGACTATTGGTACCAAGGAAGCCAGAGATATGAATTTTCAAGAGAATATTCTCAACTCCAAATTTTTGGAAATTGAAAATTAATTACAAAATAAAGGTGGTGATGTGGAGCTAGAAAGGAATTTGATAGAGACTAAAGGGTACCTTAGATCCATTCAACAATCCAAAATTCAAGGCCATAAAATCAGAGCTAAAGCCAATTGGATCAAAGAAGGGGATAGAGGGAAAAAATACTTTTTCAATCTTATAAGAGCCAAATAGTGCATAGAAGAGATTATTGGTATCCAGATCAAGGAAGGACTCTACAACCACAACCAAAAGATTATGGAAACCTTTGTAGGCTTTTACAGAAACCTCTTTACCATTAAATATAATGAGGGAAAACAAAAATGTATGGAACATTGTATCAAATTCATCCCATGCAAAATTAATAATGACCAAAGCAACATGTTGGGGAAATAAATCTCAATCCAAGAAATTGAAGATGCCATTGGGTCCCTAGCTAATGGTAAAACTCCTGGTATGGATGGTCTCCCGACATAATTCTATAAAACTAATAAAGATTGGCTATCCATAGAGATTTTTTAATTATATGAATATACTTTTGAGGTTGGTGCTCTAGGAGAAAATGTCAATAGAGGTCTTATCAATCTCCTTCCAAAAGAAGGCTCATACAAAACTCAAGTTAAGAATTGGAGACCCATCACATTGTTAAATTTTTCATACAAGGTTATTGCTATATTGATGGCTAGAAGACTCTCAGATACCTAGAATGATACCATCTCAGTGACTCAGACAGGTTTTATCAAAGGGAGGTACATTTTAGAAAACTTGATCACTAGTTGGGAAGCAATGTATTGGGCCAGAGAAGATAACCATAATGTTGCTATGATTCTTCTAGATTTTGAAAAGGCATATGATAGAATTGAATGACATTTTGTGTTGGCCATGTTAAAGAAATTTGGTTTTCCATCATTTTTCTGCAAATGGGTGAGTGTTTTGTTTAGAGATTCATCCACAATTATAGAGGTGAATGGAGAGATCTCTGACCCTATCCCTCTTGGAAGATCTACTAGGCAGGGCTCCCCCCTTGCTCCTACCCTATATGTGATTGTTGTTGATGCTTTGTCATACATATTGAAGGCTTTATAATTTGGACCCCCTATTAAAGGTATTTCACTTCTAAACAAGGATGATATGTTTATTGAACAATATGTTGATGCTACCTCTCTTTTTGTGGAACTCTCTGAGGATAATTTTGATAATTTTATTTGCAAAATTCAAATATTCTATGAGGCCTCTAGGGAAAAGAGCTCCCCTCAAAAATTGGTAATCCTAGGATGGGATGACAATCCTCCACATTGGCTTTGCAATAGAGGTTGGCAATGGTATGGGCCTAATATTATTGTCAGATAATTAGGGATTATATTTGCCCTGGATCCATCTCTTAAAGATATGTGGAACTAGATTTTCAAGAAAATTGAGAGGAAACATATAAAATGGCAAACCCATATGGTATCCCTAGCTAGCAGGATGCATGTGGTTCAAAAGGTCTTGTCCTCTCATGCACTATACTATGATTCAACTTGGATGTTTGCTAATTATTAAATAAAACAATTGAAAAATATTGTTAGAGATGTATTATGGTCAGATGGTATTGGCAATAGGAAAAGACATTGTGTCAAATGGGAATGGTGTTGTACCCCAAGGAATCAAGGAGGACTTAGCATAAGAGATCTTAAAAAACAAGGCATGGATTTGACATCCAAATGGATTATCAAAGCTATCTCTGGTGATGAACCATGGAAAATCCTTATAAGAAATAATATTTCTAGAGCTAGTATTAAAAAAGAGAAAGCCCAGAAAGGTGTTCCTTTTTATGATATTTTGTTAGGTGATTTTGAGATGAGAGTATTTGGATCTAAAATCTTCAATTCCCTATGGAAGGCATGAGCACATGTCAAATCATTCCTTTGTCCTAAAAATGCAGAAGGGGGGAATCCTTCCTTCTAGGTCATGTATAGATCAATTTGGTGGGGTATTTATCTCAATAATAATCCCTTAGCCCTCACCCAATGTTGTTTTGCTAAAGCTTGGCACAACAAAGGTATTTGTTTTATCAGAGATATTATTGTTGATAACAAAATCTTCTCATGGGCTGAATTAAGTAATAAATATAAGATTCCTATTTCTCATAAAAAGACATACACTCTCATTACCAAGGCTGTTGGCAATTGGTTTCCTTGACATTGTATGGATTCTATTTAGAGTTTGGGGTATATCAAATGGAATGATGGCACTTTGTTGGGTAACTTTTCTTGCAAGAAAATCTATAAACTCTTAAAAAATGATGAGAGTCTCTTTAGTGAAATCAATCAAGCCTAAGGCTTGAACTTGTTGAGAAATAAGTGTCATTTTGTCTTTGAGTTGTTATGGAAGTCTCATGTTGAGCCCAAAAAAGCTTGTTTCAAGTGGATTTTTCTGTTGAAAAAACTTATTGTTGGTTCCTTTGTGTCTCAAGGTGTCAAAAAGGTCATCCTTTACTCTGTTTGTAACTGTGTTGAATCTTTTGAGCAGTTGTTTTTTGAGTGTCATTGGGCATATAATATTTGGTTTGTTTTCTTTGGCAAAGATTTTAAATGGAGGAATAGTCTTGGACTATCTTGGCATTAAGTACTTGTTGGTTATATGGATGCTTTGACAATAAATTAAATGTTTTTTGGTTAATTTTTACTTCTGAAAATTTGTGGCTTATTTGGAAACAAAGAAATGAGGACATCTTCTATGAAAGAAGGCGAGACCTTATTGTGTTTAACCCAAAACTCACATAGTTTTCTATCGTGACACATGTGACAACCATTATTCAAGTCCTAGTAGAAATATTTCAAAGTCTTATGCAGGAAGGAGCCATGATCCTTTTTCCAAAAGACATCCAAAGGTTTACCTCTCATAGTGATCCTCCTCACTTGATAACCAACATCATAGACATCGACAATGCCAATCTAGGTAGTGAAAGACAAAATAATGTACATATCTCAGTCAATAGCAACCAAGAAGATTCTCAGAGTAATACAAACAATACTAGATGAAATGAACTAGAGAATAGAGAAGATAAGGAAGGAGACAAAACCATTGGATGGAATGATATGCAGGATAGAGACATAGCCACTGCTTATACTAATGATCACCTAACCAGTAGTATATTCAGACATAATTCTAATCTAGAAGACTGGCAGGAAAGGGGATGGGAATGATAGATACCCCACTCATATGTATAGTTCCATGATCATAGATCATTTTGGTTTTTAGTTTGTAAATATTTTTGACCTTAGATGGTTAATGTGGTTAAAGATGTATTGTATTTAGAAACTTATGCATGTAAAAGCAATTAATGTTGTAAGTTAATTGACATTTCAGTGTCTAGACATTTTGTAATTAGTTTTTTCTATATTATCAATAGAAAAAAATTGTCTCCTTAGCATCAAATAATAATGGGAAACCAAGACATTTATCATGAAGAGTCCCAATATTGAGTTTTATAGATTATAGTTGCATCTGTTTTCCTTTTTATATTAGTATTAATTTTTTAAATTTATTTTTATTCACTCTTTGACTAGGCACCTTTCAATATCACTCTAACATATCTTTCATAATAGGATACACTTTTTGATTGGCCACCCCAAAGAGGACTATGTCATCAATAAATTGTTGGTGCATAGAGGGCTCACATTTGGGGAAATCTTGATACATTTCCATCTACTCCAATAATTTATACCTAAATGTGTTAGCCAATAACTTAGCCATGAATATGAAAAAGAAATGTGAAAGGGGATCAAACTTCTCAAGCCCTTGAGAAGAGTCAAACAACCCATAAGGATCACCATTAACTAAATGTACAAAACTTGGGGAGGAAAAGTAATTATATATCCAATCACACAACTTATAGATACTGAATCTCCCCATAGTTTTCTATCTCCAAAATTTGTCCTACGTTTTTAACAATTTCACTTATTATCCCTTTAAGTATTTATTTTTTATGTACAAATTTTGATACTTACTTACCCTTATGGTAAGTTCATTGACGATATCCAATTCCATCTTAGCTCTTTCCTTTTCTTTGGATATGTTCTTGAAATGCTTTGTATTCCACATGTTTGAGTTAGGCTTTGATAGAGCTAGCTTTCTTATAAAAATTAAATTATTTATTTTCATTTAACTCTACCACTGATTCTAAACCAAACTCAAGAAATTTAGGTCCATGAACCAAATATTTTTAATTTTAAAGTATCCTTTTAAAGTCAAAGAATCATGAGAGAACTTTAATTTCATAGGAAAGTTATTGGACCCAAACATAAATTTCATATCAAACCTAAATTTGTGTAGGGAACCACTACCTCCAATTTGTCTAAGTGTAAGATTATCATTTTAGGATGATGTCAAGCATGTGGTTATAACATACAAAATATATGAAATTAAATTGTAACTATGTAATCTTGACTAGGCCATCCTTTTCTTGAAAGGATTCAGGGTTGCATTAATGTTACCACCCAAAATAACAATACCTAGGTTGTTTATTGTTTGTAAAAAAGGATAAAATTGACCCTAAATATTCTTTTGAATATTTTCCACTAGACCATAAAAATTGGTATTAAGAAATTAAAATTAAATATCTAGCATTTATGTTTATATGCTTTCCAATTATTACTTGCAAAACATTTTCCAGCTCTATAGTGATGCGATTCAAAATGATTTTGATTACACTTAAATCACCTTTCACATCACTAAACCAAGCTCTTTATTGACTCCAAGTCAACATAAGTTTTCTTTCTTTTACCTTGCTCAATTTAGTTTCCTAGATTATAAATGGATCAAAGATCAACTAATAATACCATTTTTATTTGGAGTAGGTGTCACTCAATACAACCATTTAAACCACTAGTACTATATGTTATAAGCCTCATGGTTTGTTCAGAAGGGTAATCTCCTTGTTATATCTCATTTCTCTTTGACCCTTTGTTGATGTAGTCATAAATAATTTCTTTGATAAAGATCACCTTCCTTTGAGTTTTTTACCACACATTTTTGTCTCTTCATTTTTAAATTTGATTAGACATAATTGTTCTTTTTTCACTACACCAAGATCATCCTCAAAATAATCCATACTTGATTCCTCTACAAGATCCATCTCGATATCATCTTTAACATCCTTAAGACTACGATTTTCAATCCTTAGCTCATTTGTCTTGTCCTTAACATTAAGATCTTAAAAGATCTCCACAACCATTTCCAGACTAATCTTCTTGGTGAAATCACATGTAGGAGATTGAAAATGCCCATGACTATAATTGTTAGACTTGTCCCTATCCTTCATTTGTAATTCTTCCATTTGGACTACTCAAGGTGCAGAGAGAGTACAAACACAAATAAAGATATCTGAGGCTAATGTTGTTGGAGGAAAACTCACATGACAAAAGTAAATAGAAAACAAAGGAAAATATCAAACCCCCCTTGACACTTTATAATGGAGTGCAAGTACATAGAGTACAAATATGTGCAATATCCCATACATGCATAAAATGTTACTTTATCTCAGTGCGTGTGCATAAAAGATTACTACAAAAGTGAAGTATACACTTCTCAACGAAGAGAAAAGTCTGTTGAAACAAAAGAATAGCCAAAGATGAGCCATCCCTCAAAAGGAAGAGATCCTAGGACTTGTAACATCCAAGATATCCACCAGATTGCAAAAATGAAAGAAACTAAATAAAATATACTTGAAGTAGAATATGGAAAAATTACTCATAGAATAGGAAAGGTCTTAGAACAAGCTTTCCAATGATATATCATTTTCCCAAAATGGAGTCCGGATGCACAAGATAGAGCTCCCAGAGTGCAAAACTGAACCATCTAGCTTTGACAGTTAAAAAACACCATCAAAAAAGAAAAAATTAGAAATTCAAACCTCCAGATCTGGATAGAGCTCGGAACCATCTTTTTGACGATATCTTGTTTGCTTGATTTCGAAACCGTATGCTCAAGTTATGAGAAAAAAACCAATAGCTGCACGAGAGGGCCCAAAAATGGTGTCTAGAAGTGTTGATGCAGTGTTGACATCAGCAAACTGCAAGGCTAAATTTGATGGCCAAATGGCCATTGCAACTAAAAAGGGCTAGGGGGTTGAAAAAAATTGGCCCTTGGTCACATGGGTGATTAGGGGGGTGTTTCCTTGGCCCTGGCAACTGGCCCCATGTGATCCTAGTGTTGCATGAATAGGGGCCTAAAATCTTAGGCTAACCGTCAGATGGTTAGTCGTGACTGCTGGCGGTTAAACCCACCTCAATCCACGTGCTAGGGTCGTACGACCCGTGTATGCAATTTTTTTCTCACGATTTGTAACATCATCCAAATCAGATGTGCTTTATATGGATCTGAGGGTTCTTGGCCGCTAGGAGCTCAATGATGAGGTCTGTTTGAGCCAATAAATGCTCCAAAATACCAGTGACCACCTTGAGATCCGTGCCGAGGCTAGTTGCAATTTTTTTTTGCCATAGATTCCAACTTTGTCCAAACTGGACAAATTTTATATGGATATAGGGGTTCTTGGATGTTGTGAACACAATCGTGAGGTCTGTTTGAAGTCAAGATGATCGGAAGTCCCCCTAGATTCAACAAAAAAACCTCTACAATGTAGATTTGACAAACACGACCAAATCTCTTAGGAAGAGGACATGGGCAAATAGATCTGAAGCTTTGATACCATATTGGAGTTGATGAGTAAACAACCCACATCTCCCAAAAACACCTACACACAAACACCTATCACAGAAAGAGAGAGAAACAAGAAGCTAGAGAGGCCTGAACGCATGGATCCATGAAAGAGGAGACATTCTTGATGTGCAAAAACAAAAGTTGCAATTTAATAAAATGAATATTTCTCAATCTGTTACAAAGTTATGAAAATAAGAGAGATCAATCCTTATAAAAGAAAATCAAAACCCTAAAAGGGTAAAACCTAGGTTGCACAATAATAATTAATAAATAAATAAATTATTATATGCCCAAAGTTTAGCTTAAGCAGAAAGAGATAATAAGTGACTTAATAATTAAATCAATATGATTTAATTAATAAGTAAACACTTTATTACTCTAACAATTACTAGTATGGTAATTATTTTTTATTGGAGATTGATAACATTTTTTTATGAGTAGTGAGTTGTTATTTACCAAAAAATGAATTTAAGAGGTTTAGCTGGTTTTGGGTGTCCAACTTGTTGGTTCCCAAATCAACTGATTCACTAAACCCTAAACATATGCCGAATCTTTATGATCAGGCTTAGTGTTGGATTTGGTCAACAAATAATATTTAATCAAGATAGTTAAATTATTCTACTCCTTAGGCCTTGCAAAACCTTGGCAGGTGAACCAAAATTATCATTATCTAAGTGTTTAACATTATTGAATAATGATGTGTTTGTTGATAGCACTCGTACTCATCCAGAGGGAATGTTGTATGGAATATGCAATAAAAGACAACAATGCAACAAATGATACCTATGCGAGCCATGATTGCATTGGGCATCTTTCTCAAGTTAATTTACTCATAGCTTGATTAGTGTGATGGTGAATGCAATACAAGATGAAGCTCCACAAAATATAGAGCCTTGCTAGACCTAGAATGGTGATGGGCATCTATTTGATCATAGAAGAAAGCAATCATGACTTATTTATATTCACCAATGATATTTTCTCTTTTTCTTGAGTTTGTTAACTATTACTTTGTCTTCTAGCCATTTTCATCTTACAATAATCATCCACAGTCAACGTCAAGAAGTCAAATTTTCCAACTTGGTGCAAAAGTTTGAAAGCTTTAAACTAAAGGATTCTTGTCCATTTAGGGTAGTTTAAAGATAGTTTTTGTTTGTAATGAGATTATGAATGGTTTGAAGCTTATTGCTCCTTCATTTTCTATAAGATGGAAACCAAAACTATGTATATAGGCTCATAATTTTTGTTTTGGGGCCATTGGGCATATGTCGTAAAGCTTTTGATACATCAATGGAGATATTGTTGTAACTCAATGTTTAGAATTTGGCTTGAATGGTTTATTGTTACAATGAAAAACACCATTGAGCCATCTACAAATTGTATTTCTCCTTGTCATATGAATTAATATATCAAAGATATCTTGATTTTTCATTGCATTTTTCATGCTTCTATATGATATGTTTGATGAGTTTTCTTAATGAGAGATTAAATTCTATCAATTTATTACTGTGATTTGGAGGAACGAATAATAATCTATAAGCAGGGTTTTGTGGTTGATTTACTTGCACATTTATGTAAGGCATAAATAAAATAAGTACCAAACGACTTGAGTTTTAGCCATTAGATGAACAATCAATTTTACAGTTTGACTTTGTTGCCCTTGGATCAAGGCACCAAACTTTGATTTCAGTTGGACAAAATAATTGTTAAATAAGTCGATGTTTTAATATTTGTTGTAGGTTTTAGTTTTCAATTTCACTTCATGCTAACTTGCAAAATAGAAAACATAAGGATTATCAAGTTGAGGTCACATTCAAATAAACCCCTAGAATTAATTTCTATCTCCCATATCAACATTGTTGATCATTGCAAGGTAATTGAATAGTGAGACTAATGATTGACATGCCAAGATTTCAAAAGCCTTAAGAATAGGAGATATTAACCTACATGATTCATTTTGTGTGCATTTCTTTTTCATATAAGAATTTCTCTATGTAAACAATATGCTTTTTTTTTGTTCTTCCATTCCATATTTTTTTCCATTGTTTATTTAATTTCATGCTACCTCTATTTGATTTTAAAATTTGTAATATAATTTTTACAATTATATTAAGATTTTTATATAAAATAATATTTCTAACAATTACAAATCTTCCTAAAAATATTAGGATCCAATTTGCTATTACTACCGCTTTAGAATTCACATTCTAGGGGACCATGTCCCAACCATTTAAAATAGACATTTGTATTGTACTTTCTCCATGTAAATAAATTTTAAAAAAACCTAATTGGGACGCCCTTTGCCGTGGAGGAAAAGGTAGATAGGTGGCATGATCAACTTCCAACTGGCAACTTCCCTGCATTCAAAACCCTAATTACTTGGCAACTTCCTATTGGCAATACTGCTAATTTAACGTGAACGAAGAAAGAGGGCAAATTTCATTTAACTTTGCCGAGACGAAACCCTAGGCGGAGCCTGCTACCTTCGCAGTGGAGATCAGGGATTTGAAAAGCTTCTCGAATGTGGACATTGTGATGCTAAAACGGCTTGCATTTTACGGCTCAAGCATTTTGCAGCTCTAGCAAATGGTGAACATGTGCTAAAGTAGCTAAATCACTTCTGGACAAGTGTGAAGTAGCTTGTTTTTGTTTGCTTAGAACTGGTTTAAGCCAATTCTCCGGCCCTAATGATTCCTCCGTCTTTACTTTTTTCCTGTTCAATAAATTCTTCAAGCGGAGGAAAATTGGATCGTTCAAATTGTAGAAGCAAACAAAAGCAGGCTTCGCTTCTACTTGAGCCGCAAAATGGAGAGCTGTTTTAGCAGATCAAATTCTCAGACCTCGGCAGATCACCCAAAGAGACCCAAACAGTGGAACAATAGACAACGCAGCCCAGTGTTTGATATAATCCCTCAGCAAATTTACCGCTTAAATCGTACCTTTGGGGTAAGAATCTTCCTTAAATCCCTGTTAGAATAAAATTGTAACGTTGGATTTAAAAATGTTCCGTTAGAAAAAAATATTTCTCGTATGAAGGAAAAAGCTAGTGCCGTTAGGAGCAAGGACCTCAAACTTAAGGGAAGTAGACAGCGCAGCTGAGTGTTTGAGGTGACGCCGCAGCAAATTTACTATTGGTGTAAAAATCTTCCTTAAATCCCGGTTAGAATAACATTGTACCGTTGGATTTAAAAATGTTCCGTTAGGAAATTTACCGTTAAAATTGTACCGTTGGAGTAAAAATCTTCTTCTACCCCCATTAGAAGCAAATTGTAACGTTGGAAATAAAGATGTATCGTCAGAAAAAAAGATCTCGTCTAAAGAAAAAAGCTAGCTCCGTTAGGAGAAAGGAACTCAAACTTAAGAGGAGTTATAAATAGCTGTGAAGAAAATGGATTGCTCAATCTCTGTTAGCAGCGAACTTTCCTTTTCTCGTTCTGTGGATGTCCGTTACACTTCTTTTTGTCAATTTTGTGTGTTTCTCTGTAACTTTTCTCAGGTTTTTGTTTTCCTTGTAGCTTTGTTTCAGTGTGCACACTGTTGTGTCTATTCGGTGTTGTTTTTCTGTACATTTTAATTTTCTGTGGTGTTATGTAATTTTTTCCCCCATGTATTTTGTTTCCGTCTTTTTTATATTGGTAGAAAAAAGAGGCAGACAAGAGGAGGCAACACCACAGGATGAGAGGATGCAGCTAGTCTTAGTCCAATTCCTGTAAACATATGAGTGATCTTTTAATATCATGAAGATGATGTTTCACTCTTTATTTTAGTTCATAATGTTTTGGGTCTTTGTAGTTTTTACACATAGCCTGCAAGAACTACTATGGATTTTATTAAGGATCTTGTGTTTGATATGACGTTGTTGGAAACTGATGTCTTGTATTTGGGATACTTTCAACTGCAGGTTGTTATTTTCAAGGAATGATAGTAAGTGATCTTTTAATATCATGAAGATGATGTTTCACTCTTTATTTTAGTTCATAATGTTTAGGGTCTTTGTAGTTTTTACACAGCCTACAAGACTTATTATGGATTTTATTAAGGATCTTGTGTTTGATATGGTGTTGTTGGAAACTGATGTCTTGTATTTGGGATACTTTCAACTGCAGGTTGTTATTTTCAAGGAATGATTGTTTTTGTGTATTTAATAGTCCTGATCTATATTTCAGTCTCAAGTTTTGATGTTAAATTTGGTTGGAAGACAATAAGAGTATGACTTCTTTGTTCTGGTACTGAAAGTTGATCTGACCTTCAACTAAACATATTCCGCACTAGGTTTTCTGCATAGTTTATCTTTTCCATGCATTCGTTTTTCAACCGTCTTCTATAACTGATATTCAAGGATTTAGCACGTGAAGCTATATATGACATAGCATCGTATAACTGTTCTTATTTATGGATGATAATTTCTTCACTTTTTAAGTGAAGGTTCTAATGGCATAAATGCATTATGGTTGAGTGACACTGAATCTTATATTTGATGCATCTAATGGGATATGGCATATATAGTGTGCAGTAGGTTGAATGGTGTATATGACTCGGCATCTTATATTTTATGTTCAACTTGCAGCATGACTAGCGATTAAAAAACTTCTATGGTGTGCTTAGTATGCTTATTAAATGATGATAACGATATGACTTTTTGAGTGAAGGTTTTAATGACATACAAATTTTGTTTGAAAGTTTCTTGTACATGCATCATGGTCGAGTGAAATTGATGCTTCTACATGATTGTATGGTTTTTACATGCAGGATCTACAGATATATTATTGAGTTATATGATTGGCTTGGTTTGAAGTTACTAATGACACATATTCCATTGAGTTTTATAGGTTTTATTTGAAGTTTGCGTTAAACTTATATGGCATACTAGTTGTGGGTAAAGATTGAATGAGATAAAAATAACATATTGATATGTATGATAGTTTTTTTTTTACATGAAAACAGGCTAAACAAAATGCATCTACCATTAGCCTAATATATCTAGAAATGAGATGTTAGTCATTTGATGCGTTTTATGGTGCATTAAGATAAAAAATACTTATTAGTATATTACATATTTGTTTACTATTATGGTGCAGTAAGTCAAAAAGTACTTATTACATATTTGTTTACTATTTTCTTGTTGCAAACTATTGAGTTACATTTTTGAACCACAAGAAATGTAAAAATTGTAATAAAAAATGCTTTTCAACAAAATACCATGAAAACCTTCCCAGACTTATTCATACGTCTTGTCCCAAGTTATAAGCTTGGCTGATTTTTTTATTGGTTCACTGTTGCCAGCCTTATTGCAATTATCAGTTTATGTTGAGGGTTATGTTAAACCTGCATTATCAAATTAAAGCTAGCCGAATACTCCATAGGACTATACCGGGTTTTATTGATCCCATCAATGAACCAAAAATTGAACAAGTTCCCTGTGAACTACCAGACCACTGTTCAGGACCTCAAGTGACACTTGTAGAAGTTCCACGCTGGCTTCAGAACCATGACATTGGCCTGTTGATAATTTCCATTTATCCAAGACTCTGCATAACCGTGCTCTATTCTCAGAGAATCGTATTGCTCACTCTCTGTTTGCAGAGAATGTTTTTTTCTCGTTCTGTGAATGTCCGTTAGACTTCTTATCAATGCTGTGTTTTTCTCTGTAACTATTCTTAGGATCTTGTTTTACTTGTAGCTTTGTTTCAGTGTGCACACTGTTCTGTCTGTTCGTGTTGTATTTTTGTACATTTTAATTTTCTGTGGTGTTATGTAATTATCTTTCCCATGTATTTTGTTTTGTCTTTTTTCATAGTGGCATAAAAAAGAGGCAGAGAAGACGAGGCAACAACACAGGATGAGAAGAGGCAGCGGCTCTTAGACCAATTTCTGTAAGCATGTAAGTGATCTTTTGATTTCATTAGATGATGTTTCACTTTTTGTTTTCTGTTCATAATGTTGTGTGCCTTCACAGTTTACATACATAGTCTGCAAGAACTATTATGGAGTCTAGGAAGGATCTTGTTTTTGATCTGGTGTTGTTGGAAACTGATTGTCTTGTATTTGGGATACTTTCAACTTTAGCAAAGTAATAGGTTGTTATTTTCAAAGAATGATAGCTTTTGTGTATTTAATAGCCCTGATCTTTATTTCAGTCTCAAGATTTGATGTTGAATTTGGTTGGAAGACAATTAGGATAACTTCTCTCTATTTTGGTGCTTAGAGTTGACCTGACCCTCAACTAAATATATTTTGCACCATGTTTTCTGCATAGTTTATCTTTTTCATGCAAGTTCATTTTTCAACTGTCTTGTATAACTGATATTGAAGGAGTTAGCAAGTGATAACTTTTACGTTTCTTTGCTTTGGCAGCATTAGCAGAAACTTTTGAATATTTTACAAGTTATGTGGCTTTTGAGTTTAGCTTTTATTATGGCTAGTGTATAACAGATTCCTACATTTGTGCATGCTGTGGCTTTTCAGCTAAGCTTGTATCATGGCTAGTGTACATCAGTCTCTTACAATTTGTTGTGCTTAGCCATGTAACATTGTTTATGATAGTATTATACACCATTTAGTTGTATGGCTTTTGTTTGAAGTTCTAATGGCATATATGTCATTGATATGGGTTTTGTTTAAATGTTGCCTCAAATCCCTATGGTGTTATGAGTGCATTTGCTTAGTTATCACGGTTGAGTAACATATATTTATGGGCTTTGATTGAATGGGTTTTACATAATTGGTTTAACAATAAATATATAATTGGGTTGTATGTTTTTTTTTTGAAGGTTTTAATGACAAATACTTCATCAATTTGAATGAGTTTCTGCTTGAAGGTTGCATCATGACATTCATTCTTGTGTATGACAATTGCATGACTTTTATACGAAGGGTTTAATGCAAGGTTACCTGGAGACGGGGAGACTTGGAGGTCTCCGGTATCGTACCGGTATCAGTATGACTATTTTAAAAAAATAGGGTATCGTACCGGTATCAGTATGACTATTTTAAAAAAATAGGAGACGGGTACTTGGAGACGGCAATTTTTTTTTTTAATATAATTTAATAATTTCTAAGAAATACCATAGATTCATAACGTAGTGCTTTGAATACAAGAACAATGGAAAGTTAGAAGTATGAACATTGAACATTAAATGTTTAAAGAGTCAAAGACTAATAAAGACTAATACTAAATAGTAATGCCATATTAATATAGAGTCAAATACATCAAAACTCACATTGCATATCTCATAGTCATATTTGATTTCTGAATATCACATATGATCGTCATCATATCAGATTAATAATTGCTGAGATTATCATTACATATTGAAATTTGAAATTAAAAAATATATAGTTTGATGCTAAATCGCTGATATGCAAATAAAAAACTCAGAATTGTAAAGAAAAATCAGAAATCTATCTAGTATCATCTACTCCTAAAAAAACATTAAAATGAGGGTCAAAATACATAAAATGACTTTATGTTGTATTTTAAATTTGATTTTTAATTAGGAGACGGGTGAGACTTCATGTTTTCGAATTGGAGATTCAGATTCTTTGGGAGACTTCGTCATGAAGTCCAGCCATTTTTGAAGACTCCAGAGACGCGAAAAGTCTCTGAGACAGAGAAGTCTCCGAGACATGTCTCTGTCTCTGAGACGCATCTAGAGGGGGGAGACGGGTCTCCGGGTAACACCGGTTTAATGATATTTGTCATTTAGTTAACTAGATGGGTTTGTTTGAAGGTTCTAATGATATACATCATATATGCCATTGAGTTCTATGTTGATTGTTAAGATTGAATTAAATTGATATGGTGTGTGTGCCTAGTGTGCTTGTTTATGTATCATGATTGAAATGACATTCACGTTTGTGGATATGTATCATGATTGAAATGACATTCACGTTTGTGGATATGTAGTTTTATCATCAAAATTAGTACACGAGGATTAAGCACTCCACAGTGGTTAAGTACATATTAGCTATGCCCATGGACTCGTATGGTTATACATGACATTAATTTTTATGTATGACGATTGCACAACTTTTATAAATGAAGGGTTTATTGATATTCACCGCTAAGTAGATGGGTTATGTTTGAAAGTTCTAATGATATATGTTATTGAGTTCTATGGTAATTGTTTAAAGGTTCAATGTAGCTCATATTGTGTGCCTAGTATGCTTGTTCATGCATCATAGTTGAGTGACATTTGTGTATGATGATTGTATAGGTGTATTTTTATCCTCAAAATTATTGGACAAGAGCATTAAGCACTCCATAGTGGTAACATATTACCTACGCAACACAAACTTGTATATTTATCCATGCATCATGTGGTTACTGAAATTAACCTTTTTGTAGTGTGATAATATGGCCTTTTTATTTAGGATATGACAACACATAATTAATTTGTATATATCTTGTTTAAACTTTATAATGTTGTATATGAGATTGATTTGTATGGGTGCTGTTTGAAGGTTGTACAAAACTCCTATGATGTGCCTAGTGTGTTTGTTTATGGATCATGGTTTAGTCACATTGAGCCTTTTGCATGGTGATTACATGGGAAAGGTTTGATAATTAATTGAGTGTTGGTTTTGTATGAAAGTTACATAACTAATCCACATCTAACCTTTATTGTGTGTTTTGTGTTCTTGTGCATTAGGTTGAATGGCATATATGACATAGCATCCTATAATTGTTCTAGATTTTATGTCGAATCTGCACCATGTCTAGTGATCATAAAAATCCTATATGTTGTGCTTATTTATGGATGATAATGATATGATATGGCATATTGGCATTATGGTTGAGTGACACTGAAGTTATGTTCGATGGATCTATTGGAATATGGCATATATAGTGTACCTATGCCCCCCCTCCCAGCCAACTATATATCCCACCCACCCCAACTATATCTTGGGGATGGGCGGGGTAGATCCTCCCACCCTGGGTTGGATGGGGAGATATAGTTAGGGGGTTATAATCCAGGGGTTGGATGGGGAGATATAGTTAGGGGGTTATAATTCAGGGGTTGGACAGGGAGATATAGTTAGGGGGCTATAATTCGGGGGTATAGTTTTCCCTCCCTCCTGCTTTTCTATTCATCAATTATGGTTTGTGATGTTCATTGTTGTGCATCATGATGATGGTACAAACTTTGTGTAACGGGTCTAGTGATTATATTGAGTTTGTTTAATGGGTGCATCAAACTTCACACAACTCTACACATTTGTACACCTAAGAATTTCTTTATTGTACTAGTATGCCCTTTATTGTACTAGTATGCCCATGAAAGTTCAGCGTTTCACTTGTTTTAGGTCACATATCTCACATACCAGTCCATGTTTTTTTCTATACGCAAAAATAGGCGAAATAAATCTCACTTTTCAAAACTCTCCCATTAGCCTTATATCCAGAGATGAGATGTCAATCAAAACGATGCATGTTTAATGGTGCAGAAGTCAAAAAGTGCTTATTACATATTTGTTTACTATTTTCTTGTTGCAAATTTGATCCACAAGAAATGTTAAAAATGTAATAAAAAATGCTTTTCAAAAAATGCCAATTTTTTTATTGGTTCACTGTTGCCAGTCCTGTTGCAATTATCAGTTTGTGTTGAGGGTTATGTTAAACCTCCATTAACAAATTTAAGTTACCCTAATACTTGATAGAGTATACTATTACAGGGTTTTATTGATCCCATCAATGAAACAAAACCCCAACAAGTTCCCTGTAGACCATAATTCAGGGCCTCAACTGACAATAGTAGATCTTCCACTCTGTCATCAGAGCCGGGACATTGGCCTTTTAACAATTTCTATTTAAACACTTTGACAATTTGTTGGGACATTGGCCTTTTGACAATTTCTATTTATCCAAAAAACACTTTGACAATTTGTTGTGTCATGTTATGTGGATGCGGCAATACTCTGCATAATGGTGTTGAACTGATGCTAATGCACTTACTTATCCGTTCTTGTAGACTTAATCGAACCCTTAAAACTCCGTCTGTAGTTTCATGTATTCATGGCGCAGAACATTCCCAAGTGTCCCAAGTGTTTGATGATACTGGTTCCTCATGATTTGTTTACTAGTTGGTTCAGTAGCACCTTGTCATAATGATGTAGGCTTCTTTCTTAAGATAAAAATTTGGCTGCTTTGGCAATTCTGAGACAGTAGAACCTGCCTTCTTAGTAGTTTTCAACTTTTTTCTATTAATTATCAGATGTTGGACAGCTTTTCATAGTTTTAACATGCCCGAGGATACAACATAATAATTACATCTGAACAAAATATGCATCATTATGGAAACATCATATTAGAACTATACGGTAGCACAAAAAACAGATAGCTAGTAGTCTGCCTCTGTCATAACTATATCACATCCTGTGGTTCTCAGGTATCCCCTTGCCACCCACGCTGTCCATCCTAATGGGCCCTCCATCCAATGTAATTCCCTGTCTTCCTGTATATGCTCCCTGTAGGGATGGGACACGACATCAGCAACTGGTATGTTGGGACCTGGGACCATTGCAAGAGGAACATCGACTCCTGGTACTGCTGTATCTGGGACAGCAGCTACTGGTACTGGTACTGCTGCATCTCTTTCACGCTGATTATTCAATTCTATCATGAAGTTTTGCAGTGCAAATCTCAAACAAAAACCTTTCCTCAGATCTTCTGGCCCAAGTGAAACCGTGGGAGATCTCCCACTTGAAGATTCTTTCTGCTCCATCTTGTAGGAGATCCTCAAACTTTTTCTTAGCCAACCTTAGAGTAACAGTAACCTGCACATCAATATTGTGAAAGATGAGTCTCCTCAGATACTCCGTAAGAGTTCTATCCTTGCCGCTAAAAATATTGTCATTTCTAAATTTCCAAATGAGCCACAAAATCTCAACAGAAAAACTAGACCAAAAGATATTGAATTCTTTCCCGAGGTTCTGGATATAACCAAAAATGATCTCAAGGGTGCTAATATTACCATTAATAATCAAACCAAAGCTATTCCATACTTCTTTGGCAAATAAACAGTAAAGGAACAGAGGATGCATAGTCTCAGGGATTCTACAGAACGTACAAGTGTTATAGTCCATGGAGAAGAAATTTCCACATAAAACATTTCTTTTTGGGTTCCACAAGGCTCGCCCAATTCCTCTAAAAAACTTTCTGCCAAAAGGAGGAATCACATGTTTGAAAATGTCCTCATTATCAGTAAGAAAGGAGTATATGATTTTTGCCTTAACCTCACATTGTTTGGGGAGGGACATGGAATTCCATGCATCTTTGAGAACTATATATGTTCTCCACTGCCTTGTGGAATTGACGTCATATTTCTGACTGATTTCATCCCATCCCATTAGGTGGCCATCTTTAATTATATCTGCAAAGGTTTTATCCCCTTCATTGGCCATTCTTTAGCTGAACAACCTTGTAACAAGGCCAAAGGCTCCACCATACTGATCTTTCACCACATATTTTATTGCCATCAGCAATGACCCCATTCTATGAACTGTGTCTCACAGCCTCCCAGCTTTTCCATATTGACTTGAACACATTCGATCCGGGCACCTTAACAGAAACACTCCAACAATTAAATCACATAGGTGTAGGTCCTTCCAAGAGGGTCCTTTATAGGGGACAACTTTACATATATTGTTTCTAACTAGAACTTTCCACGGTTCCTGCCCCTGTAGAGATTTGAAGATCTAGTTTATTACTAAAATCTTGTATGGTATGCGTAACTTGCACAACTTAATTAATATCTGGTAGACGTTTCTAACTTGTATTATATCTGGTACACGTTTCTAACTTTTATTACCTATTCAATAGGTGTAGGTCCTTCCAAGAGGGTCCTTTATAGGGGACAACTTTACATATATTGTTTCTAACTAGAACTTTCCATGGTTCCTGCCCCTGTAGAGATTTGAAGATCCATTTGGCAGCTAGCAGTTTTCAACTTAAATTAATAGATCTAGTTGAGATCCACTCTGATGTACCAGTTGGATGATTGTCAGCCGCATAATCTCAATTACTGGAGTCACTTTATTAATCTCCACTTTATGTACTTCAACGCATACAAAGGACACTTTCAATTGGTTGGTGAATACTAGACCTTATGTAAGGTTGGTGAATTGCATAGGATATGTTTGAACCATTAGTAACAGACTGAGGAAGCTTACTTTGACGTGGACATCAACACTTTTGATGTGGCCCAAGAATTTGGCAGAAACTTAGAATGGCATCAACACTTTTGGAAAAAAACAGTATAAAAATGTTTTTCAGAAAGTCAGACTCACTAACTTGCTGGGTGATTGGCGATTCTGGTAATACTGTTTTGAACTATTGTAGAAAATTGGATCAGAGCTACAAGAGAATCATAAATGATTGTTGGATGGCAAGTGCTTGGATGGCAAGTGCTCATCAATTTGTGAACTGTGAATAAAACCTAATTTTTCACTTCTGAGATAGTGAAAGGTGGTTTTTATATGAGTTTTGTTCCACTACATGTAGAATCTAGGATGAAACAACAAACATCAAACTCTCTCTTGAATGAGGATGCTCATATGCTAAACAATGTATATAGATTGTGTGATCAAATGAGACAACCTCAAGGTTCCTTTTTATATTGCACTTCCACTCAGTTTTATGAAGTTTTATGATGTGATATGTTGTTGGTTATTACAAAGGGACCCCGTTCATTCAATGGATATCAACTTGACTTTAACTTCTTCCAACCAAACAATTTGCAAGGTAAAGGGTTTAGAAAGCCAATCTACTCCTAATTTGTGAACTGTGAATAAAACCTAATTTTTCACTTCTGAAATAGTGAAAGGTGGTTTTTATATGAGTTTTGTTCCACTACAACATGTAGAATCTAGGATGAAACAACAAACATCAAACTCTCTCTTGAATGAGGATGCTCATATGCTAAACAATGTATATAGATTGTGTGATCAAATGAGACAACCTCAAGGTTCCTTCTTATATTGCACTTTCACTCAATTTTATGATGTGATATGATGTGATATGCATCATTATTACAAAGGGACCTTGTTCATTCAATGGATATCAACTTGACTTTTCGTCCAACCAAACAATTTGCAAGGGAAAGGGTTTAGAAAGCTAATCTACTCTTAGATGCAAGATGTTTGCCCGTTGGGGTAAACTTGGTATTGCACAAACATAGTACATGAAATATAATAAACACAAAATATATCAAAGAATAATAAATGTTTTCATTAATCATTCCAGACTGGCAAGTACATTTACATCATAATGATAATACAATAATATCTCCCCTGTCCATCCTCTGAGAGGGTATATAAATTACTCGAAGGGCCACGACTGAAACGTCGTGACGTAATATAAATTACTCGAAGGGCCACAACCGAAACGTCGTGACGTAACTGTCTAACCTCTCGGTCACTAACGATCGAGGCTAACATAATACTTTATTACTTTATTACGATCGAGGCAAGTACATTTACATCATAATGATAATACAATAATATCTCCAGTGTCCATCTTTCGAGAGGGTATATAAACTACTCGAAGGGCCACGACCGAAACGTCGTGACGTAACTGTCTAACCTCTCAGTCACTAACGATCGAGGCTAATATAATACTTTATTAGTATAATAACCCATGCATACAATTATCTTGACAACATCATCCCCCCCAAAAATAAAGTTGTCTCTGGCGACTCACAACAAAAGGAAGATAAAATAGACTACATAGAATAAGAAAATCACTGAGAAGAAAGGGCATCCTTGAAAAAGTTGAAGTGCCGCCCTCCCCATCAATGCTGCTTCTAGTAGGTCTTTCCCGTCACATCACATTCCTCCCGTGCCTGCACCA
This sequence comes from Chamaecyparis obtusa, assembly GCA_027943335.1. NCBI lineage: Eukaryota > Viridiplantae > Streptophyta > Pinopsida > Cupressales > Cupressaceae > Chamaecyparis > Chamaecyparis obtusa. Next base: position 295,652 of record BSBK01008118.1, read on the forward strand.
AACTTGTCTCCAAAACATACTTTTCAGCTGTAGCCTCCGCTAACTCTTGTTCAAACAATACTGTCTTCCGAGCCAATCTAACCTCGATAGCCACCCGTGCTGCCTTCTCCGCTTCCCATGGGTACGCTGAGCCAAGTGTCGCTCTATTGCTTTCAATTGGGTGGTCAGCTCTTCCTGAGCTCTTTATGCATCCACCAAGACAACCTCACGTCTAGCCAACACTTACTCTGAATGCTTCAAAGCATAGTACCCCTCTCGAAAGGCTTGCTCCAGTGCTCTCTCCACCTCTGGCATGCAGACACTCCATGCTTGCAGCAACTCCAGGTCTCATCAACTGGTCACACTTCCCAAAAGCTGATAATTGAATAATTTCCTCCTACCCTTTTTGATGCTGAAGGCAACGCCCCCAGCGAGGTCGAGGGGTAGCGCCCCCGCGGGGTCCTGGGGCAGAGCCCCAAGTGCGCTCAAATCCACTCAAAGACCAAATTAGCATCCTCAAACCCACACAGAAGTCCATGGAACACACCATTTTTGTGATTTTCTTCTGATCCCATACTCTTTCTGCCAACCGCTTATGTTTTCTTCACTACCTGTTTATGTCCTTTCCTTTGGTACCATACGTTATGCACTGTGAACTATTTTTATTTGTCGTCATTTTTTTAAAAAAAACCTTCTCCTCGTTGTTGCCAGTCCTTATCGTACCTTTTTTTCTTATTTATTTTCCATTTTCCTTGCCGTACGAACTCTCTCCTTAGTTTTTTTTTCCTCCTCTTGTGACTGTACGGAAGCTTCTCTTCCTCTTAAACCCCAACTTGTCGTACGGATCAAAATTAAAAAAAATGATCCTCAACACACAATCGTTTTCCTTTTTCTGCCGTACAGACGCACAGATGCAACTTCCGTAGCTTGTTGTCCCTCCTAGCTGTACAGATTGCTTAGCCCCTAGCCGTACGACAGTGTATGCTTGAACACGTGCACTTGTCTTCTTCTGCGCGTACGGGCTACTTGTTGTTGTGGCTATACGAAAGTTTCCCCTGCTGCACACGTACGACAAAGTTTTTGTTTCCCCTTCGCACGTGCAAGATTCCTTGCTGCCGTATGGTGAGGGTGTGTTGTTTTATAAGCCATACGACATGTATTTTTCCCTCGTTTTTCCCCTCACTTTGCTTGCCGTACGATAGCTATACTTTGCTCTTCCGCCTTGATTGTCGTACGACACCTTGTAGCCACACTTGACATTTTATCTCCTTTGCCGTACGATGACCCAGTCGTACGGTTGCATTGCCGTACGAAGCTTTTAATACTCGACACTCTTTGCCGTATGATCGTGCGGTGCTTTTTTTCTTTTTTAATTTTTAACTTTTAAATTTTATTTCTCTCATTATCTTCCGGATGCTTCTTCGGTCACTCATATGGACGGCTCTCGGGTTGCTTGCCTGACCTCTCGAGTCCCTTTCCATCCTCTCCGTTGCTCTCTCGGGTCCATCCTCTCCGAGTAAGGTTTCAATTTGGACTCGTTGATGGACTCATGTATCTCTAGTCCGTCGAGAATCCACAACTTGATAGCCCTGTTGTAGCCGACTTCTCGAAATTTTCCTGGCTTAATCTCATTTTGTAGTCGTTCTTTCAGGTTTTCCCTGTCGCCGAGTCTGTTTTCAATGGCGATCAAAAGGCTTGGAACTATAAATTCTACAGGGACCACGGTCTCTTTCCCGTACATAAGAAGGAGAATATAGATTTTGAAGGCTGCGGTCTTCCACACAGGATTCCAATCGTTGCAGACAGGAATGATCTTAGGTTCCTCTTCCTTGCCCCGATTCATTGGTTTGATAGACGGCTCCGTATACTTCATGGGGTTTTGCTCATCAAATTTATGCTTCGGGACTTCGCTTATTTTTGCATCCCCTTCCTTGTATTCACTGTCCTCGGAGGGAAATGTTTTTGGCTCTTCCTCAATACTTAGTATATTGCATGCTGGTCGGAAGAGTTCGTAATCCTCTATTTGCCAGTGGAAGAGGTCGTTCAGTGAATCTGCATCATCCTCCGAGTATTCCCCCAATCTTAGCACACCTTCACTATTTGGTTCCATTCCGTCCCTTCCTTCATCCCTTCGATTGTTTTCTTCTTCGGAGTCAGATTCTAAGTCTGAATGCTCACCATCTAGGTGCGAAGGTCGATGGTGAACTTCCTCCCCCCATTCTCCATCGAGAGGGTGTTTTTCTTCCAATTGTGGTTTACCTTCGCTGTGACCAACCACCCTCGACCCAAAATGGCATTGTAACCCTTCTTTTTCAAAGGTATCACCACAAAGTCTAGTACAAATGGTTGCGAGCCAATGGTGACTTATTGTGCCATCAACGTTCCGAGGGGTTTGATATCCTGCTGATCAACACCCAATAAGTTGAAGTTTGGGGGCCACAAGGTTGGCTTGCCCAATTTTTTCCATGTCTCCTCCAGAAGGACGTTCACGCTCAACCCTCTATCCACTACAGTGTCTGTTAGGATGGAGCCAAGGATGCCCATCTCAACGATTGCCGGGTACCTTCCGCTGTTTACAACAAGTATCGAGTCAGTTGCAAACCTTCCGGAGATGTCCATACATGTGGTATTTGGCTGCGTGGCCAAGTTCCCCAACAGTGTCGTTCCCAAGTGAGGCATGGTGTGAAGGAGGTCCTAGAGTTGCACCGGTACCTCTAATTGTAACATTTGTCTCAAAATGTTTTGTTCTGCCTCCCTCCGGCCCGAGGTGGTAGCCATCTCCTATGTTTCTTTTGGTGCCTTCATCACCTTCTTTATTTCTTCCTTACCCTCTCGTGCCCCTTGTTTTGCTTGTGATCGTGTGATGGCTAGTACCCCCTCTGTTAGGAATAAGGTGTCTCAACCTTGGATAATTCCTATTCTTATTATTTGTTTTGTAAAATGTATTTCTTGCAAATAATGTTGATGTGCCGGCATCTTGAATTGTGTGTAAGGAGATCATGGCTAAAACGGTTATGATAGATTCCTATGACACGTAAGAGCTATGTCAGGAAGATTCAATGACAGGTGAAGACATGTGGCAACCCTAAACTCTAAACCCTAATACGGTTATCTTTGGGAGTAGCCCTAAAAAGTGAAGCGCATGATATAAGTGTTTTTTAGGGTTGCGAAGAGAAGTGATGCGAGTGTATTGTTGGAACGTTTTATGCTGCCGTGATTTGTCTTCAAGGGTTTTGAAATCTTCTGAAAGAACTTGCATTGCAAGTGTATTGTAAGCTGTAATAGTTTTGATCAATACATTGTGCAGGTTTTGGAGTGCTGGGGTTTTTACCGAAAGGTTTCCCCAGGGTATATCATTGTGTTCTTCTCTATTTTTCTGTATGTATGGTATGTGGTTGCAATATCTTTGTTAAAGTAGTTAACGAATCTGAAATTGTAAGGATTTAAAAGAATTTGCACAATACTTTCCTATAGAGATTAGTGGGGAAGCTGTTTCCGCACCTGAGTTTCCTTACACCCTCGTCACTTCTCGTTCCGTCGATGTTGAGCAAGTTGACCCTGAATTTTTGGCAGTTGGCATCCTCGTGGTTGCCAGGACAACACTAGCGGCATATCTTTTGCGGGGTGTCACCCTTGTCGCAGTCCCTTGCAAAGTGCCCCCACTGATTGCAAGCTTGACATTGGATCATTGGCCGACCCTTGGAGTCATATTGTATTTGACTCGTTGTGTTGGTGTTGTTATTGCCCCTTCTACCACTGTGTCGGTTGCCTCCGTACCCGCCCGAGGATGTGTTATTGTTAGTCTCTACCTCGAATGTAGATGGTTGCTCTTGGGTAAATAACACTTCTTGATTCCTCACCTTCATGTTGTATGGGCATTCCTTGGTGGAATGGCCCATGATCTGACAAATGTCACAAAATGCCTTTTTGGGACACAACCTTGTTGTATGGCCGCTCATCTTGCAGTCCGTGCACCACATGTCATCTTCCCCCTTGCTGGTACCCCCCTTTCATGATCTTGAACTCCATCATTCTCTCCATGTCCTTTTGGAGTGCACTGACTTTTTTCTTTGACTCGCCATCACTGCCACTGTCATTGTTCGAAGTGTCATCTTCATTAGAAGAGGACTTGCTTCTTTTCTTCTTGGAGGTCTTCTGTTCGCTCTCCAAGTCCATTCGCCTGGTTATAGGTGTCTACGTATGAGGTGGGGGGCACTATTTTCATTTTCCTTCGTAGGTTAGATTTCAGGCCCTCCACAAACCATCTTTTCTTCAGGCCATCCGATGGCTGACTATCCATTTTTCTGACTAACTCCTTCAGTCGGTGACTGCAAGCCCGCATAGTCTCCTTCTTGCCTTGTTTGGTATCGTATATCTCAGAAACAATATCATTGTCATCCCTAAGGAGTCGAAATTCCGTCTGGAATTCTATCTTGAGTTCATCCCAAGTGGTCACCTTTGTTTTGTCCACATCGAAGTACCAATCGATGGCTACCCCTTTGAGTGTGGCTGGAAATTGTTTTACCCATTCTGCATGGTCGACGACTCCATTCGCCGACCAGATTGTCTTGCACGTACGACAATGTCGTACTGGATCTTCCTTCCCATCTCCATGGAATTTTGGCAGCTTCTCTTTGTTAGTTGCCATGTTTACTTTTCTAGGTGCCGATTGTGTTTGCAACACCGGTTGTGTTACAAGTTGAGATGGTATTGCCGACGTCGGCACCCCGGAAATGTTTGGTACCGTACAACTTGATGTCCTCGAACTACTGAAACTGTCCAAGCTTGGTGGGCTATTGTGATCCCCGTGCCCCTCTGTCACTTCGATACTCTCGGCGGCAGCGGTATCCTGAGCCTCCCTTCGTGCGGCTTCCTTTTCTTCCTTCTTTTGGGCTTCTCTTGCTTCCGTTCATGGGGTTAAGGTTAAGGACATGATCAAGCTCCTTGTTTCCTCTAGGCGGTCCCTGTCACTTCTTCCGGCCTCCCGGTTAGATTCCTCTAGACGCTCACCTTCACATACTCCCTTCGGTAGTCCTTCGGCGTGTCTTCTGAATCTCTCCCTTCGCTTGACTTGTTGCTGTGCGAGTACGACAATTCTAGTGGCTTGTTTTTCGAGTTCCTTTTTTAAATTTCTATTTTTATTCAATTGATCAAACATAAATTCTATTCAATCATCAATTGATATTCTCTTCCAATAGTATTCCCATCTGTCCACTCATTCCGTCACTTGCCAGATTCGTTTCGCAACGACGCAAGATGTTTGCCCGCTGGGGTAAACTTAGTATTGCATAGACATAGTACAGGAAATATAATGAACATAGTATATATCAGAGAATAATAAATACTTTCATTAATCATTGCAGACTGGCAAGTACATTTACATCATAATGATAATACAATAATATCTCCCGTGTCCATCCTTCAAGAGGGTATATAAACTACCCGAAGGGCCACGATCGAAACGTCGTGACGTAACTGTCTAACCTCTTGGTCACTAACGATCGAGGCTAACATAGTACTTTATTAATATAATAACCCGTGCATACAATTATCCCGACAACACAAGACACTGTGGATATCTTTGTGACTCTACTAGACTTAGTTTAGCCATCGACAACAACCAAGCTAGTGCAATCTCCTAAGGTAAATGTAAGACGTTCAAACTACCACAATTTCATTAACACCATCCATCGATGCATATCAATGTGCAAACAATAATCGAAGTTAAGCTCATAAATATGCCATTCAACCACACAAGGTGTACTTACAATCAACAAGCAGCTAGTGGTTTGGTCTAAGTCAGTTCACCAAAGATACATCCAAAATATCTTCCATTCAACTAAACACTACTTCTAATAAAGTGTACTCTAAGTGATCCACTTCTAATAAAGTAATAAAATGTACTCTAAGGGAGGAAATGTAGAAATCACGCAATACTCCGAAGCAACACAAGTAATCCACCTTGAAAACCAACAATGAACCAACAATTACTTTGATAGCATTTTGGCAACAATTTCTCCAAGTCATTCTCTACTCTACCCTATCTCTAATGCGTTACAAATGAGAAGGTCTTCACCAAAGATGCATCCAAAATATCTTCCATTCAACTAAACACTATACTTCTAATGAAGTGTACTCTAAGTGAGCCACTTCTAATAAAGTGTACTCTAAGTGAGCTACTTTTAATGAAGTAATAAAGTGTACTCTAAGTGAGGGAATGTTGAAATCATGCAACACAAGTAACCCACCTTGAAAACCAACAATGAACCAACAATTACTTTGATAGCATTATGGCATCATTTTCTCCAAGTCATTCTCTACTCTACCCTATCTCTAATGAGTTACAAATGAGAAGGTCTTGACCTTTCATAGTTGTTCAATTACAATGAAGGGCCAAGATCAATTTGAGATCAAGGGCCAAGATTATGCCAACACTTCCCTAATCTACCTAACTGCTACAAACATTAAATGCTCATCTAATTACATGATGACATCACACAATGGGCCAATAAAAAAATTATAGTGCTTTTTAGAGCCAATGGGAAAATACATTAGGTAGAGGCATGATGTGGACTCGACATGTACACTTGGTATAATTTGATTGATTGTGCTTGGACATGTGTAATTGGAGCCTTTTGATTGGTCGAAGATGAGTGGGCACCACCTCAACATTCTTATCGCATAGACTTAAATCAATATCTTTTGATGATGAGAAAATATCTCTTAATACTCAACTTTATCAAGCCTTCAATTGTGATGGCATATTGCTTCATCTTCTCAAATTTTCTCCATCTTTTGCTTCGCATTGCCATGATTCTGAATTTGCTTGTACTTTCAAACTTGATGTTTCTTTCGATGCTTTGACCTTGATCTTCTTGAAGTGATGAAGTCTTCCTGCACTTGGATCTTTTAAAGTGAACTTGATCTAGAAATCCAAGTTTGTGATAATTTTCTCCTTTTTGTTTTTGTTTTTTGAACTCCATCTTGATCTCGATCTTGAATCATCTTCTTATTTGCCCTTGAGCATCTTCACCTTTCCTTCTTGTTTGAGGTTTTGAGCTTGACCTTCTTTGATGGAAGGCTGGCCATTTGCGTATACTTGCTTGAAGTCCTTGAGCTTGACCTTGCCACCATCTTTTGTTGGTGTGATGATTGAGGATTTGCATACCATCCATGTTTTGATCTTCAAAATTGACCATCCATGACCTTCTTTGATGGAAGGTTGGCCATTTGCGTATACTTGCTTAAAGTCCAAGCAAGTCCTTGAGCTTGACCTTGCCACCATCTTTTGTTGGTGTGATGATTGAGGATTTGCATACCATCCATGTTTTGATCATCAAAATTGCTCCAACGAGTGAATCTCGATTGCAAAAACAAAAGAGAGAATTGCATTAAGTCTTTTAGAAATGGATATGAAACTTTTACATTCTCATCCTCAAATTGTAAGATCAAATAGTTGGAATCAACTTGAAAATTACTACTTTTAGCCCAATTTTAAACCATTTTGACTCAAGGAAGGGCAGTTTAGTTTCAAGATTGCATTGGGCCTCTATAACTTGGCAGAGATTGGAGGTGTCTTGGACACAAGCTGTCCAAGGCATGGTTGGATTCCAACCAGCCTTAGGACACGGATCCAAAGCAACTTCATTTCAAACTTTCGTTCCTTCTTCAATTAAACAAAACTTCTTCCCTCATTCTTTGACACTTGCAATGATTTTATCTTCAATTTTTAAGTCCTGTTCATGGATTTTCACATTCACCGATCTTATCCTCATGCTCTCATATCCAAATTAGAATTCATTTAGGGGGGAAACTACTGGTTTTAACCTTGAAATACTTGTTTCTAACTGCCCTAATGCCAATGGAGGTGAAATCTGCCCAAAAAATGAGGGCGGAAATTTAGGATTCTTGAGATTGAAAATCTCGACAATGGGCAGATTCCCCCTTATGTCAAGATTTGAGACATTTTGCTTGCCTCTCCATTTTATTCGATTTGCATTCAAAGGGCAAAATTCACTTTTGTTTCCATCATTCCTAACTTGTTATATCAATATGTCAAGCCAGAGATCAAGGGGTTTCGAGATTTTGCTTTCACATCATACTACTTATCACACCACAAACGATGGCGGAGATTTAGCATTGTCAATATTGGGAATCCTGACAAGGGGGAACCTTGTCAGGATTATCTCTGATTTTTTCCTTGATTTCGAACTGCTCTTTTTCCCTTTCAAACCTTCGTTTCATGCTTTTATATTCATTCCAATAGTTGATTTTGGTAGTGGTTTTACATTTGCAGCTGATTGGAGGTTATTCCAATTCAATTTCAATCCGTCTCTGCTCAAAAAAATTGATTTCCTCCCTTCAAACCTCATCAACTTTGCCTCCATTCATCATTTTTTACCATTTTGATAAACTCAAACTTGAAATCCTTCATTGAACAACCTTTATGCTTGGGCAGGTTTTTAGGATTGTCAAGATTTTTGCAAGATGAAGCGGGGCGGAATTCTGAGATTCTTGAGATTGAGAATCGTGAGAAGTTAACTTTTCCCCTTTTGTTTTGACGATTTTATCTCATTTTGATCTGATTTTCATTGGATTTTGGCATGAATTTGCATGTGTAAAATCACTATTTTTACCTTGATTCAATCCCATTACTCCACTCCATCTTCCTTTTCATTGATTTTGCATTAGAGTTTTGCCTTTTAATCTCTTTGAACTCGCCTAAACTTGGGCAGAAATTTCAAATTGTCAGGATTTAGGAGAAGGGCGGAAATTTGGAGCTGTCGAGATTTCAGCCTAGGAAGAGGGTGGAAATTTGGAGTTGTCAGGATTTTGAATCCTTAGACTAGGTCAGAATCTCAGGATTTTCTCTTAAGGAAGAGATTTTCGTTAAACATGCTTCTTACCCCCTCAACAAAACCCAAGTTTGCTTGATCATTTCACATGAAATTAGACCCTTCGTGATCATTCTTACCTCTGATTTTGGTGAGATTTATTTGATCCAAATGTTGCAATTTTCATTTTCCCACTTTCCATACTTGATTTTAGCCCATTTTCAACTCAATTTCATGCCTTGTTCAATCTAAATCAGACTTGAATTTCACACTCTCCACATCAACGCCTTTTGGATTTGTTTCTCATCAAAACTTTCATGGCCATCACCATTGGTTGTGCTTCCCCTTTTTTCTCTTTACCTTTCAAGGCTCAAAACTAGATATTGCTCTCCTCTTCACACTTTGAGGCTTGACTCTATGAAAGGATCATGGTGCTCAAAGTTTGCTCAAACTCACTCTAAGACCAAGAGACTTGAGAATTGCTACCATCCAAAGGGGGGATGGTGTGAAAACCTCACAACAAAAGGCAATTCATGCAATTATATATACAAATACCAGAAGTAATTTTGACCATGAATTTAACTCTGGTGTGGATATTACAATAAATTTCCTTGGCTCAGACAAAATATATGTTTGTGATACTACAATAAATTTCCTTGGCTTAGACAAAATATATGTTTGCGCTTCTGACGTTTAACACATTGTACTACCCATGATTTTACAATTAAGAATTAAAGTAAAATGGATTGTGGAAGGAGCTAAATTTAGCACTTTTGTGCTGGTAATTAATTTTTTTTTGTCTAGGTCCAGTTTTGGGCAGGCAGGCTGCAGGGAGCAGGGTGCTATCCTGACAGATTAACACATCCAGGCTTCCTAATTGTGTAGTAGATTTTCATTTAACTTTTTGGGTTTATTGATTATTATGTTGTTTAGCCAGGGGGCATCCAATTTGGAATCATTGGGACATAGTTTCTGTGCTGACAAGGCCTTGACGTTTCATTTGTGAGATATTTTAAATTTGTTTTCCTGCTAATCATCAAGAATTTCACCAAATTAATGCATCACATTGAAGTCAAGTTGGGATTCCTTATGTCTTATTTGAGGGCTTTATGAAGTTGATTTAACTTTTTTTTCCTTAGTTCATATGATCATAGTTTTAGTGGGTGAACTTAGGCTGGTGGTCATATGAATGACAAGTATGAAAATGTGAACATAAGAGTTGAAAAGCATGTAAAACATCATCTTGGGGTTCTGTTGGAACTCTAAAATTTTGATTGAATTTTAGAGTGATTTTTTGATTGAATTTTAGAGTGATTAGTTTGAGATTTCTCTAAGGCTCAATTCATTGCTTCTAAGACCTTTTAAAAGGACCCTAGTTTGGATACAAGTGAAAAAGGACCTGATGATTTTCATGAGACACCACTTGGGACATGTGTTCCTTGTCTATCATTTAGCATATACAGTGGGTTACAACTCTTAGATTTTAGTTCTGATGTGTTTTGGAGATAGCCATTTGGAGGTCATTGCCCAAATCTGCACTTTGCATTCTGTTCGGTTTTTACCAAATGACTTACTTCAGAGGTTTGTGTCTAACACCTAGTTGATAGTCATGGCATAAGGAATGTTGCAATATGTTGTAGGCACGAGAGTGAATCTCCATGCCCATTTTCAGATTCTTGTGAGTTCGTATGATCAGTTTACCAAGGCTTTTCTATTTGCATTTTATTCAGTTTTACTGAATGTGAAAATGCAGATTTTAAGTAGCCTACTTTGAGGTCATACAAATTGCACCTAGTTCATGAACATGAGGAATTGAATGTTGCTCAACATTGTAAACATGGAAATGAGAATTGAATGTTGCTCAACATTGTAAACATGGAAATGAACTTCCCTGATGATTTTGAGATCATAACCAATCCAGTGGATCACTTTGCTCAGTTAGTTCCAAATCCAATTTCTGCAATTTCACTGTTTTAAAGTTCAGGAAGTTCTAAAGGGGTAACTTTGAAGATTAATCTTTGGTTGTCGGTTGATCATTTTGGAAATCTAATTATAGCCTTGTTTTCTACATATGAAAGAGAATCTACATCCAAGGTTATAGACCATGAGGGTCCCATTTGATAGGTTTACGAAGTTAGAACAAAGAGGTGTTTTATGTAGATGATTAATGCTGACATGATTAACTTTGCAAAATGACTATTTTCAGAAATTGATAACTTGATGTCGGATACTTGTGTTGAGATGAAGGTTGTTTCTTTGCACTCTTTGTATATGAATCTTCTGCCAGGATCAATAGTTGAGCCTCAAGTCTTCATTTGATATTTTTAATACATCTTTCTGAGAGGCAGTTCCTTGTGATGATAATTTGCGTTCACAGAATGAATTCAAACAGGGGATTTTCACTTTTAAAATCTTTCACCTTGTGTAACTTTCTGGAAATCTGTCTGACAGGGTGATTATCTATAGTGCAATGCTCATTTTCGCCAAGTGCCAGTGTCAGGAGATAGGTTTTGATCACTTTTTCAATGGCGTTCGTGGATGCAATTTGTTCAATTTGGCAACTATGCGAAGGTTCTTAAAATCAAGGGTTTTTAATCGATCTAGTGTTGTTTGAATCGGATCTAGATGCACAAGCCAACCATTCTGATCATATTTAAGGTTTTCATTCTTGGATATGGAAATATTGGAAAGGAGCTCATAGTTCATTTGAAACCTTTTGGTGTTAAAATTCTTGCCACTAGACGAAGCTAGAACTCAAATTCTGCTGTCAGTTTGAACAATTTAGATGTAGGGGATACTTCTCAAATACAAAGTATGAATAATGGATGCATTAATGATGACCTCCTTGATGAGAAAGGTGGTACTAAATGCTGAATTCGCAAGTGAAGCAAACATAGTAGTTGCTTGTTGCGAATTGAATGCAAAGACGGTTGAATTGGTGAATGCAAAGTTTCTTTCTTCGAAGAAAAAGGGTGCATTACTTGTAAACATTGCTCGAGGAGGCCTCATGGACTATGAAGCAGTCAAAACTTCTCTTATATCTGACCATTTGGGAGGCTTGGGTCTTGATGTTGCATGGTATGGACCATTTGATCCAATAGACACTATATCATAGCATCCCAAAGTTTTGATAACACCTCATGGACTATGAAGTAGTCAAAGCTTCTCTTATATTTGGCCATTTGGGAGGCTTGGGTCTTGATGTTGCATGGTATGGACCATTTGATCCAACATACACTATTTCATAGCATCCCAAAGTTTTGATAACACCTCATGTTGCTGGAGTTACTGAACTGTCATATAGAAATATGGCCAAGATTGTTGGTGAATGTGCTCTTTGCCTTCACAAAGGTGAGCCTTTCAATGATATCGAGATTGTTAATTGATAAACAATATGGTTACAAAAATGGGGCTGCACATGCACCAAAGGATAGTGCTGCGCACACCATTTTGTAAAGATTTGCTATGTAAGAAGTGGGTGCACCAAGTGTGGGGCTACACACTTCCTTCTTGGAGTGCGTATGCCTCTTCCATGGTGCTGCGTGCACCAGTCATGAGGTGCTATGCGCACCATTCAGTTGCTATAATATGCCAAGGGTGCACTGCAACACACCAACATGGTAATCTAGAAACATATAGTGCACACAGACATTGGGGGGGGGGGGGGGGGGGGGCAAGAACAAAGGGTTGTTGTATCATTTATCTCACATTTGCTCTGTATGGTGCGTGGGAGTTGTTTAAAAGAAATTATGCTCAGTTAGTTAGTAAAGTGAAGGAAGAAGGAAGGAGTGGAAGTCTTCCGGTGTGGCTAGCTAGTGCGTGTCAGTTGGGCATGCACTAAGAGAATTTTTTGAAGGGAAATATTATAAACTCAATCAGATTTATCCCACATTGGTGGTGTGAAAGGGAAACACGTTCTTAATATACCAAGATGCATAGACATAAGGTGTCCAAGTGTGGACGCCCAGATGGAGCCCTCTCATGTGTGCACGAGGATCAAGGTGATGATGTGGCAGACGACTTGGAGGTGATGTGGCCGAGTGGGTCTCGCGAGAGGAAGGAAAATTTTGATGTCGCGAGATAATGGACCTGTTAGATGTCTCGGGATGTGCGCCCAAGATCAACGGCGGGCACGATCCCGCAATGAGGAAGATGTGTGAAGGTTTCCCATCGCGAGATCACGATTGATCGACATGTGTCCCATGATGAGGTGGCCAAAGAAGTTGTAGCCTGAGTCACAGTTGGATAATACAACGAATCAGTGGTTGACATGTGGCAGGGATGGTGATGTGGTGCTGGTGACAAGACAGTGAGGTGGATTGACAGATCAATCAGGCGATGCCACATGGCATGTGGGCCCACATCAGAGGTAAAGGCTTGTTTAAAAATTGAAAATTTTCATATAGTCTACACCATAGACATAAAATTCAAAAATTTAAATGCCTTGGGCTGTGCACGGAAATGATGTCTGGAGACTAAAATTTTATTAGAACGTATGAGTATTATATATCAACGGAAAGGGCGCAAAATGAGATTTCAATGGTAGTAAAAAAAATCAGGTTTGTCCAAGTGGGTGAGAGCAGTAGTGGTTTTTGCATTTTGAAATCAGATTTTGGTGAGGATGAAGATATTTTGCAGAGATGTGTTTTCAAATGTAAATAATATCAAATTTGTTTTTGATATTTTGGATTGTCTTAGGGTTGACAGTGTTGCCCTAATTGTGCCCTAAATGATCCTAAGCTTGTTGCAATCCTTTATAAGGATTTCCAAGATCATTTAGAAAGGGCTGGAATTTAGGTTCAAAAAGGATATATCTTGAACTTTCAATCAGGGAAGATAGCATGTTTTGTCCAGCTTGTATCAAAATAGAGTAGAAAGTTGCAGATCTTTTGCAAATTGTCTCAGTGACTTTAAATCTTAAAGCAGGGTGTATACAGAGGCTTAGATCCTCATACTTAATGCAAGTATCCAGTTTCATTTCTCTCCATTTGTGTCAAGTTTTATGAGGTTTGAGTCTTCTGATTTATTGTATGGAGTTTATCTATGCATGTGTTGTCAGTCTTTAGTTCTGGTTTAAAATCAGATTAAATGATACTCTAGATGAAGCACAAATTCATTGGGTTTGCACAGGGATTTTTATAAGTAGTATGGTTTTGAATATTTGTGTTCATGGCTTGGGTCTTTGATGAAATACAGTAGTCAGTCTTTGTATTCTACAGTGCATTAGATGATTTGCCCAATGGATAAGGCACTGATCTGAAACAAGTATGTTCTATGCTGATATATGTCTGGTTGGGATTTGTTATATTCTGCAAAATAAAATTAAACTCCATTGAAGATCCTTTGAGTTTTATGGTTATACAATATCAGTTACTTCATGATAATTGAGAATCAACAGATGAGTGGTTGCCATCTGGTATTTTCTTATCATTATCTACTTTGTTGAATCCAGTTTGAAGTTCTAGAGTGTTATATGTTATTGGATTAGGTGTACCCGCTTTGTTTCTGCAAAGCCAGAAGAGCAGAGGGCAGTCTTGTCCCTATAGTTGGTCCAGTTACCTACAAATCTCCCCATATTTGGAACTAACCCCTCCTCAAAATCTGTCTTAGGTGTAATTGTGTCTCTCTGAGTGTAAAATCCTTTTAAGGAACCTACAGGTTCCTTATGTCTTATTTGTGGGTTTTTTGAAGTTGATTTAGCTATTTTTTTCCTCAGTTGATATGATCATAGTTTTAGTGGGTAAACTAAGCTGGTGGTCACATGAATGATGAGTATGAAAATGTGAACATAAGAGTTGAAAAGCATGTAAAAACATCATTTGCATTTTCACTTACCTGTAAATTGCCATAATTTTGTCCCGGAGAGTTATTATGAGTTTCTATTCATGGCATTGTATTTTCTATGGTGTTATGTAATTTTTTTTCGCATGTATTTTCTTTTAGTCTTGTTCATAGTGGCAGCAAAAAAGAGGCAGAGAAGAGGAGGTAACAACATAGGATGAGAAGAGGCAGTGACTCTTAGTTCAATTTCTTTAAGCATGTAAGTGATCTTTTAATATCAGTAAGATGATGTTTCACTCTTTTATTTTTGTTCATAATGTTTTGTGTCTTTGTAGTTTTCACACATAGCCTACAAGAACTATTATGGAGTCTATGAAGGATCTTGTGTTTGATCTGGTCTTGTTGGAAAATGATTGTCTTTTGTTTGGAATACATTCAACTGTAGCAAAGTAATAGGTTGTTATTTGACAGTTTATGTGTATTTGGTAGCGCTGATCTTGAGACTCAAAATTTGATGTTAAATTTGGTTGGAAGACAATTAGTATGACTTCTCCATTTTGATACTTAGAGTTGACGTGACCCTCACCTAAATATATATTGCACTAGGTTTTATCTTTTCCATGCAAGTTCATTTTCCAACTATCATGATATTAAAGGAGTTAGCAAGTGACTACTTTTACATTTCTTTGCTTTGGTAGCATACACCGCAGAAAATTTTGAAACTTTCACAAGTTATGCGGCTTTGCTTTTGAGTTAAGCAGCTAAGCTTGTATCATGGCTAGTGTAGACTCCTACAATGTGTTACACTTAACCATGTAACATTGTTAGTGATATTTACATTTGTGCACTTTGATTTTATAGGTTTTATTTTCTTTGCTTTGGTAGCATACATGTCACTAACAATTTATACCATTATAACTAAAAATAAAACCCTTTTGTTTGAAGTTCTAATGTCATACATGTCATTGACGTATATGGATTTTGTTTGAATGTTGCATCAAATCCCTATGGTGTTATGAGTGCGCTTGTTTATTTATCGTGGTTGAGTAATATATATTTTTGTGTGATGAATGAATGGATTTCATACAGAGGGTTTAATGAGACAAATATATCATCAGGTTTTATGGGCTTCTTTTGAAGGTTTTAATGACAAATGCTTTATGATTTGAATAAGTTTTACTTTTAGGTTGTCTGCATAATTTATCTTTTCCATGCAAATTCATTTTTCAACTCTATCATGATCTTAAAAGAATTAGCAAGTGACTACTTTTACATTTCTTTTCTTTGGTAGCATACACTGGCAGAAACTTTACTGGCAAAAACTTTTGAAACTTACACAAGTTATGTGGCTTTGCTTTTGAGTTAAGCAGCTAAGCTTGTATCAGACTCCTACAATGTGTTACAGTTAACCATGTAACATTGTTAGTGATACTTACACACCCTATGACACAAACATGGGCAAGGCAGTGAATCACCGTATGGTACACACACGAGACAGTCAACAAATCACCACCGTACGATATGCAAGGAGATAAAATGCGGGGCACCGTACGACGCTCCTCATTTGGGGTAAACTTACTGTTGCTTAGACATCACATGGAATTCAAGTAACTCACATAATATATCAGAGAACGTAATTTCTTTATTGATCATTTAGGATTTACACAGTACAAGTATAAGCCTACATCACTATATCCCTCCCTTCCTCCAAGAGGAGAATACATACATATAATGTTCGAGGGGATGCGAGGCGAATCGTCGCATCCGTGTAACTCCCTCGAACGACTAACCATCTAACTACCTATTTTTCGGACAACATGCGCTTGTTTATTTATCATGGTTGAGTAATATATATTTTTTCATGATGAGTGGATGGATTTCACACGAAGGGTTTAATGACAAATATACCATCAGGTTGTATGGGCTTTTTTTTTGAAGGTTTTAATGGCAAATGCTTTATGATTTGAATGAGTTTTATTTGAAGGTTGCAGAAAACTCCTAGGGTGCATGTACTGTGTTTGCCCATGCATCATGGTTGGATGACATTCATTCTTGTGTATGACAATTTCTTGACTTTAGTCTTTTATACAAACGACTTAATGATATTTGTCATTGAGCTAACTAGATGCGTTATGTTTGAAGGTTCTAATGATATGTTTGATGGCGTTTGTTAAAGCTTGAATTAAACTCATATGGTGTGCCTAGTGTGCTTGTTTATGCATCATGGTTGAGTGACATTCACACTTGTGATGATATGTTAAAGGTTTAATTAAACTCATATGGTGTGCCTAGTGTGCTTGTTTATGCATCATGATTGAGTGATATTCACGCTTGTGTATGACGATTGTATGGGCATTTTTATTGTCACAATTTGGAGCAGAAGAGCATTAAGCGCTCCATTGTGGTTAGGTAGATATTAGCTATGCTTATCCATAATATTCATTCTTGTGTATGACGATTACATGACTTTTATATGAAGGGCTTAATGATATTTGCCATTGAGTTAATTAGAAGGGTTATGTTTGAAGGTTCTAATGATAGATATGACATTGAGTTATATGGGGATTGTATAAAGTTTGAATTTAACTCATACTTGTGTTCACTGTGCTTGTTCATACATCATAGTTGAGTAACATTCACTCTTGTGTAAATGATTGCATAGGTGTTTTTATCGTCAACATTATTGCACAAGAGCATTGAACACTCCATAGTGGTTAGATACACATTAGCTATGGCCTTTGTATTTAGGATATGCCAACACATAATTGAGTTGTATATATTTTGTTTAATATGTTGTATGTGTGACTGATTTGTATGGGTTCTGTTTGAAGGTTGTACAAAACTCCTATGTACCTGGTGTGTTTATTTATGGATAATGGTTGAGTCACATTGAGTCTTTTGCATGGTGATTACATGTGAAAGGTTTAATGATTAATTGAGTCTTATTCGGTTGAATGGCATATATGACATATCACCCTATAATTGTTCTATATTTTGTCAAATTTGCACCAAAATAAGAGATCGAAAAACTCATATGTTGTGCTCAACATGCTTATTAGTTGATGATAATGATATGACTTTTTGAGTGAAGGTTCTAGTGGCATATGTGCATTATGGTTGTGACACTGAATCTTATGATTGATGGATGTAATGGAATATTGCATATAGAGTGTGCATCCTATAATTGTTCTAGATTTTGTGTTAAACTTGTAGCATGACTAGTGATTATAAAACTCCTATGGTGTGCTTAGTGTGCTTATTCATGGATATGATAATGATATGAGTTTTTGAGTGAAGGTTCTAATGCCGTGTGAATTTTGTTTGAAAGTTTCTTGTAAATGCATCATGGTTGAGTGACATTGATGCTTCTACATGATTGTATGGTTTTGCATGCAGGATCTACAGATACATTATTGAGTTGTATGATGGACTTGGTTTGAAGGTACTAATGACACATTCCAATGAGTTTGTATAAGTTTTATTTGAAGTTTGTATAAACTTATGGCTCATGCTTGGTGTGGGTCAAGGTTAAATGATATATACTAAGTTGTTAGTTCGGATGCAGGTTCAAGATTTGGGTTCAAAATTTGTCCAAATTTTTTTTGGGCCGGGTTCGATTCGTTTTGGGTTCATTCGCACAAGTTTTTTTCTAATAAAAAATATATATCTATATAGCAGCAAATAAGTTCATACATTACTATGCTAATAATAAAGCAACATAGCAAAATGCACCACCACATATATTGTCGTTTTAGTTCAAATGACATAACAAAATGTCAAAATACACCACCATATCAATGTTTCGGCTAAAAAATAATAATGCCAACATTAATAATCACTATTAGTCATCAGTGATCAAAATATCATCAAACAAATCATCATCATTATGTTGTTGCAGATTAGAAGCACAAACAGTGCCACTAGCATTAGTTCTAGCAGCCTCAGGCCCAGCCTCAGGATCACTAAGTAGCTCGCGATTACCATCATCAATTACATTTAAATCCTTAACTCCTCATACGCCCAATTTACTAGAGATCAATTGGAGAAATTTCCAACCTCATTCTTAGTAGGAATAATCCCCAAATAGCTTGAAGGAAGGCTATCCAAGATCATGGTTACCAAATTTACTTTGATTTCAACACTTTTGGAAAGGATGTACACGAAACCAACCCTTATAAGTGATGTCATCCTATTTTATGGGAATATTATGTGAATATAATCAAATTGCTTTTGGATTCGATGCAAAAAATAGCACACAATCGAATCCAGAAGCAATTTGATTACATTTGCATGGATTGTGGAAACTTAATGTCTGTAATATTATGTGAGTTTATTTCCATGTTCTAGCAGGATTTCATGATCTGGTCCTCATTTTATTATTCAGCCAGTTCTTAATTCTCAGCACTACATATTGCATTTCCATCCCATAATCAAGATTAAGGTTCTATTCCTAAAAGAATTCTAAACTGACTTATGACAGAGTAGAGAGGTAGTTGAATAATTTAATCACCAATGCCTATTTACAACTTAGTCACCAGTGCGCTTGGTCTCTGCATTTCTTCCTCTTTTAACCGGAGTCTTGTTTACTTTTGGCACTGATTTAGGTGGGTATAGATGCTTAAACCCTTTTATCGCTGAGCATTAATGCATGTAATCCTTGGACACTAAAATAGGGTCTAGCAAAGAACTAAAATCGTACTACTTATAATTTAGGAAGCTACAAAAAAATAAAAAACCGCAAGACAAAAATGCATTAGACCAAATAAAAATTAGAAAAAAAGTTTTAAAAAATTGATACATTAGAAACATGGAGAAACATTTATTAAGACAGTTTTATAGAAAACATTAATAAGAAGATGTTGAGGTGAAAATATTAATCTTCCACCTTTAGCCAAAGACTAAAAATTAATCATTCATAATTATAGCTTAAAATTCATCAACATAGTAATATAATAAAATCAACATAAAATTGATTGATAATCAAGACATTCCCACTCTCCTTAAGCTATATAACATGATCATAATACATAGTATTGTAATGCCATAAAGTGCACCATGTGCAATTCCATGTCGCATGGAACCCCCACTTTAATCGAATCAAATCTACACCTATGCCCACTTCACCTCACTTACCAAATCACCTCTTCTTGTTCAAATTCCCAACCATGTGGACTATTTAGATTCAGGGTGCTTGCATCTTCATGACACACACTCATCCTAAAAATATATTGATAAAAGATGTTCATTTGGGTGTTACACCTATTGTCCCTCATGGTGTAACACCTCCTTTGATAGGAAACCAACAATGGGAATCCATTAGGTTTCTTAAAATCTTCATTTTCCTTTTTTCTAACTTCTTGCTCATTCAAATCAATTCTTGAGCTATCTTTGCAATTTCCCCATCATTTTTCAAAACTTTCACAACAATTTTATCACTTGGCTTTGATGCCTCATCACCTGGGTTGCACACTAACATGCTCTCAGCTTCATTCTAGTAGGCCTTGGCTTCTTTTCTTCAAAGGATAGTCATCTCTCACCTCACACTCATCTATCTCAATTTTTTTAAAGCATATCAATGGTTCTTAATCTTTATCTAATATTGTTTATTATTTTCTTAATTTATTGGTCATATCTCTATCTTGGTTGACTTCAATAGCCCTCTAAAATGAACAATCCCAAGATGTTTCCTAGCTCCATGTATATCAATCCATGTATATCATGGATTGATCTTATTGAGGGTCACTTCATTTTTATTTCAATGTCTTTCACCATATTATATGCTATTAATCTCAGAGTTTTGACTCTCTACCATGCTTAATCTCATGCAAATACCCGCCCTCTACTTTTGTCCATAGTTGGGTCTTTGTCATTGCATTTCATTCACTATTCTTAGGCTTCTTCATAATGTATTCTTCATGGACTTGTCAAAACATTCCATGATAATACTATACTCTATTGGCACATTGTACCTCCTACACCAATGCTATTCACGCATTGCCACTCTTCTTGCCTTTTCAACCATTGCTTTGACTCATGTTATTCAAGGATTTCTGCATGGTCACTTCATTGATGCATTGTTTCAATGTTTTCTGACCCCTGTGATTGATTCTTGTCTTTAGCTATGGTACATGACATTAGTCATTGTAGCCTCTTCTTCTATCATATCTATTTCTCCATGGAACCCTATTGATTGGGATACTTATATTAATTGACAGATCTAGATACCCTTTTGTCTTTGAGCCATTAAATGTCACTGCACATTGTCTTGTTTGCTACAAATAGTTTCCTTTCAATATTCAACAAAGACTACTGTCCTACTAACTACATAGTCTTTGTTTCTTTTCTATGTTTGTTTTTAGAATCATTGGCATTTCTTGACATTGTATCCAATTTGATTTTGTGACTTAAAAGATCACTGCCATAGAGCTATACAACACTATCTTCATTCTTATTGGTGATTGATTTTTTATGCATTTTAAATTTTTATCACTATCTCCAAGAGTGAATAGGTTCCCTTGGCGGTTGGTGACACCATTTGATGCCTTTGTTCACATTTTTACTTTTCTACTAGTGATAGAGATCATTATTACTTGTTTTATCAGTGGCTTTCTTATTGCTTCCACTTCCTTTAATCTCTTTCATGCTACTATCGCATTGCTATTTTAATAGTCATTGACATTGTCCTTTCCTTTCAGTGTATATTCATTGTCTTTGATGCATTTTATTTCATTGTGTTTACTGACTCTTAAAATTATTGTCATGTATATGTATTCCTTAGTCATGTTAGGAGCATCTTAAAATAGTTTTAAGAATGACACCAACGTGGAATGCAAACAACTTTAATAGTAATATATAGGAGCATCTTAAAACAGTTTTAAGAATGGCACCAACGTGGAATGCAAACAACTTTAATAGTAATATATATTGCATGTGTAGTAAGATCATTGTTGATGACAAACCTTATGCTCAATAGTGTCTTTCCAATATATCTAGTACATCTATTGGTTGATATATATACATCTATTGGTTGATATTAGTATTAATGATTTTAGAAATAATATAATTGACATTACTCAGTAGTCGAATTCCAAATCTGAAAAAAGAGAAAGTCTAATTCTAAATGAAGCCTTAATTGCTACCTCATATGATACATTGAAGCACCTGAACTTGTGAATATGACTTATAAACTATTTATATTGAAGAGAGATACAACTGTATATAAGAAATTTTAAGTAATAATTCAAATTGAAAGCCAGACCGAAGGGGAAATGTTAGAGTAAAGTATTAATTATGTTAATTAATTTTACTCCCTTCTTAAGATGTCACCTCTTTTGCTTTAGTTGTTTATATTTAAACACACATGCACTAGTTGTTTTAAACACTCATGCACTAGTTGTTTTAAATATAAACTTGCATGCATTAGTCATGTAATAATTAAACTAATTATTATATGCACTAGGGTTTGCTTTTCAAAGCTTTCGATCTCCTTTATAAGGATGATCTATTGTATATTTTATTTATTCATTATTTGAGGATATTTTTTTTTTCATATTTTTGAGTCAAACCCTTGCCCTCTTCTTGTCTTTACTTCCTTGTAACAAGTTTTTGTATGCAGGTGATCTTTGGGTTTTGTGGATTTGTATTGCTCAAATCCTACATGGTATTAGAGCCTAATCTACTACAACTTGTTCGTGTTTGAAAGATTCATAGATTAGAAATTTATTTATTTCAGATTAGGGCTTTTTTGGTTATTTTTTATTGAAATTAGGGGGTCCCTAAATTTTGGTGCACTTTGAGCTCAAATGGATCTCATCGTTGAGCTCGCAATACCCAAAACCCCCTATTTCAATATAAAATATGTCCAATTTGGACAATGTTGCAGGGAGAGGCAATTTTTTTTTCTAGGGCCATACGGTTGTACACGTACCCCGAGGCAAAATTTAGCACGCACTTCGAAGCAAAAAAATTCCAAAAAATCAAAACAAGGGGTGTAGCTTGCACTCCACCAGCGCACCACTCGCGCACCGCCCATGCTCCGCCTCTGCAGGCCGAAACCGCCAGCGGTAGGCCTAAACCTCTAGCAGAAGCCGAAACCGCCCACGACAGGCTAAACCGCTAGTGGTAAGCCCAAAACCGCCATTCGCTAGCCATAAACCACTAGGGACTGGCGCCCTGCATGTGACCAGGGGCTAGCAACTTTCACCCATTTTTTTTTTTTTTTTTTTCCCCTTTTGGAGCACCTTTCACTAAAATTGGCGTACCGGGAGCTCCAAGCATCATTTTTTGACAAACGAGATATCGCCAAAAAGCTGGTTCGGAGTCCGACGCTCTCATGCATGGTAATCTAGTTTTTCTTATCATCTAGCTTTCTATTTCTACTATCAAATCCAAATTATCATTTTTGCATTCCAGGGGAGTTAATTTGCTCAAATTAGCTTCATTTTTTGATCCAGAAGAAGCGCAGGAAAGCTCTTCTCGAGCACCATCCAGATTTCTATCTATTTTCATCAGAATTTTTTCAAGGTACACAAGATTTATATCTAAATATTTTTTGTCCTTTCCTTGATAAAGCATATCATTCTAGCCTTAGGGGTTCGATATTTGGATTGGGGGGGTGTTTTTTTTCTTGTTTCTATCAGTTAAACCAGATATTTATCAAAACAAAACCCCTTCTAAAAAATATGGCTGAGACCTCTTCTTATCTAGAACTTCTGACCCCACATAATTATCACACATGGAAAACCCTGATGACATGACTTCTCCGTTCAAAAGGGCTATGGTCTTGTTTAGATGCAGTGCAACCAATATTACAGAGGCCCTTTGAAATCATGCAGAATAGAAACAAGATGGATGAGGCTATGGGTTTGATTGCTTTACAGGTATCAAACAACTTGCAGTTTCATCTTGATGGGTGTAATGCCCCTCTAGAAATGTGGGCTAAATTTGAGACATTATTCGGTACCATTAATGAGTTTAGAGCACTTCAGATTGAGGTAGAGCTTACCTCTCTTGTACCTGATTCTTTTCCCTTTATTGAGGACTTTCTGATAAAGTTCAAACAATAGAGATCTTTGTTACACGGATGTGGAAAGAAAAAGACTAATAAAGAGTGTATTTATCTGATTCTGTCTAAGGTTCGGGGAAACTTTCAAATCTTCTCTTCTACCTTTCATTCTACCATGGATGCTTTGGGACCTAGATTCACCATGCACACTTTTGAGGTGTTTTGTGATCTTTTGACTATAGAGCATGCCAAACTTACTTAGTTGGACTCTCTAATAGGATCAAAGAACCAAGCATTGGTTTCCCAACCATCCAAGGGAAGGCAGAAGTAGAAGCCCAAGCCCAAAATATATTCAGCTGGTAGTGAGAATCCCTCCAAGCCACCTCCAAAATCATATCCAAAGAAATCTACTCCGAAAGGAAAAACTTCTAAGTCTGGTGAGTCTTCTTCCTAGACTATGAAGTACAGAGGTGATCCTTGTAGTTTTTGTGGCAAGGAAGGGCATCTAGTTTCCAGGTGTTGGAAACGACTTGAGGCACTAGAAGAAGCCATGCATAAGCATAGTCTTGCTCCTCCGAAGCTTCCACCTCCTCCCACAGGGAAAGGTCATGCTCTTTTTGCTTGAGCTTTGTCTTCCACTTCTCCATGGATCATTGATTTAGGTGCTTTGCACCATATGTCACACTCACCTGGATTGGTTACCTCACTTGCTTAGAGTGTTACTACATAGATTGCAGTTGGTGACTCAACACTACTTTCAGTTACAGGTTTTGAAACTATTTCATTAGATGGTGGTTCTCTATAGGATGTTCTTTTGGTACCTTCTAATTCTACGAACCTCCTATCTGTTTATCAGATTTGTCAGTCTAGCTTTGGTAAAACAATCAAGTTCTCACCACATGATGTGGTTATTCGAGACCTCCATGATCCTGACTTGGTTATTGCTACTGGGAGTGTTGATTCAAAGACTCACTTATACTGGTTTGATGGCTTCGAGAGATCTGATTCTACTGGTGTTTCTCTTGTTGCTCATGCAGACACAGTGAGCAAGATTTGGCATGAGCGTTTTGGCCATGTCAACTACATATATTTACAGCAGATGAGTACACAAGAGCTAGTGATTGGGCTACCTCAGATCTCTTGTACTGACGGTGTTTGTCGAGGTTGTGTTCTTGGAAAACATCACATAGATCCCTTTCCGTCCGGTAGATCCTCACAAGCTCTAGCACCTTTGGAGTTGATACACAGTGATCTTATGTCATTTCCCACTCCTTTTTCTGGTGCTAGATATGTACTCACCTTCATTGATGATTTCTCTAGACGCACATGGGTGTACTTCTTGAAGTACAAGTTTGATGTCTTTGATTCATTTCAAATCTTTAAGACATTTGTAGAGAAGCAATCTGATCTTTCTGTCAAGCGTATACGTACTGACAATGGGAGGGAATATGTGAATCAATCTTTCAAAGATTTTTGCACTGAGCATGGTTTACAACATCAGTTCATAGTTCCTCATACCCCTCAGCAGAACAACATTGCAGAGAGAAAGAACATAACATTACGGGAGATGGCCAATTGTATGCTATAGTCTCGAGCTATGAGTGCTTCCTTTTGGGCTGAGGCTATGAATTGCACCAACTATATTAAGAATCACATGCCTCATAAAGAATTATGACATTTGACTCCTGAGGAGGCTTGGACTCATGTCAAGCCTGATGTTTCTACATTCCAAGTATTTGGTAGTGAGGCTTGGACATTTATTCCAGATGCTCAGAGGAAAGCCATGGAGAGGAAAAGCCGACCACTCATATTTGTTGGCTACTATGAGGATGTGAAGGCGTACAGGTTGTTTGATCTTGATTCCAGAGAAGTCTTTTTTTGGCGAGATGTTCATTTTGATGAGTGCTATCCTCAGATGGATCCTCCATCATCAACTTCTTCTTCACTACCTAGCTCTTCATCTTCTCCTCTACATGATTCTATCTCCTCTGAGGATGATTTAGATGATGCTCCACCTTCCCCACCTCCACCAGATGTTCCACATGTGCCCAAGTGGGCTTGTGATACTGATGATGGAGTTGGATCTTTGGCAGGTGATCCTTCAGATAATCATCGCACTCGTGCTTAGACATCTGGTACTAGTTTACTAAGTCATGCTATTTTAGATGATCCATAATGATTTTCAGAGGCGATAGGTCATCCTGAGTGGGATAGGGCTATGGATGAGGAGTATTCTTCTTTGATGAAGAATCACACTTGAGATCTTTGTCCTCTTCCGAAAGGAAGGAAGTTGGTTCGGTGCAAGTGGGTGTACCGTACCAAGTATGCTATTGATAGTTCTATTGATAGGTATAAGGCATGTCTTGTGGTGAAGGGATTTTCACAGGTGGAGGGTATTGATTACTACAAGACCTTTTCTCCTGTCGCCAAGATGAATTCTATTCGCCTTGTACTTTCACTTGCAGCGTCTTAGGGATGGATAGTATATCAGATGGATGTAAAGAGTGCCTTTTTGCATGGAGACCTACGAGAGGAGATCTACATGGAGCAGCCTCAAGGTTTTGTGCGAGACTCTTCTATGGTGTGCAGACTTCATAAGTCTTTGTATGGTCTCAAACAAGCCCCTAGGGCTTGGTATGAGAAGATGGATTCTTTTTTGCTTGCCTCACACTTCACACGCTGTCATTCTGATCCTACTATGTACATTGAACATCATGGGGATGATCTATTGATACTTGTGCTATATGTTGATGATCTCATCATTAGAGGTAGCTCATCCTCTATGATTCAGAGTGTTCAACGCACATTGAGAGAGCAGTTTGAGATGACCGATCTTGGACTTCTGCACTATTTTTTGGGCCTACAGGTTATTCAGTCTTTGGATGGGATTTCCATACTTTAGAAGTGTGCTCTTGATATGCTTCAGCGGTTCAACATGCTTGATTAAAAGCCTTCTCCCACACCTTTTCAGTCAAGTGTTGTTTTATCTACCACTTGCTCTACTCGTATCGTGGATCCCACATTATATAGAGTGCTAGTGGGTAGTTTTTTGTACCTGACACACACTTGTCCTGATATTTCCTTTGCGGTTGGCCTTGTCTCTCGATTATCACATGATCCTCATGAGAGTCATTGGCAAGTGACCAAATGTATCTTCAGGTACATTCGAGGTACTACTTATGGCATTCACTATACATTAGGGGATCCTCACATTGTTGGTTTTACAGACTCAGATTGGGCCAGTGATACTACTGATCGGAGGTCAATTTCCGGCTTTGTCTTCTATCTTGGTTCTGGTCCTATCACATGGTCTTGCAAGAAGTAGACAACTCATGCATTATCATCTACAGAGGTAGAGTAGTGAGCAACTGTACAAGCTAGTCAGGAGGTTTTATGGCTTCGCCAGTTGATGACAAAGTTTGGTTTTCCTCCTAATAGTCCCACTATTCTTTGGTGTGACAATCAAAGTGCTATACATATCTCCCGCAATCCGGTTGAGCATCAAATGACTAAGAACATTGAGCTTCATATGCATTTCATCAGACATTTGATTCAGGATGGCTCTCTGAGTTTGGAGTATATTCCTACTGTTGAGCATGTTGCATCTTCACTAAACCTTTTGCATCTCCGCTATATCTTCAACTGAGTTCTATGATTGGGGTGAAGGAAGTTGTCCTCGGGGGGTCTCAATGATGAGGCCTTCCTTCCTTCTATTTCTATCTCTTTTTGGAGTAAGATTTTTTTCCATTGGGTTTTCTCTATTTCTCTGTTTTACAGAGATTTGGTTGTGTTGGGTACCTCATCAGGCCATGTTGTCGGGACCCATTTTATGCTTTCAACATTGTAGTTTCCTTTGCTTTCTTCTTGCATTGTTGCTCATCTTAAGGGGGGGTGTTAGAGTAAAGTATTAATTATGTTAATTAAATTTACTCCCTTCTTAAGATGTCAACTCTTTTGCTTTAGTTGTTTATATTTAAACACACATGCACTAGTTGTTTTAAACACTCATGCATTGGTTGTTTTAAATATAAACTTGCATGCATTAGTCATGTAATAATTAAACTAATTATTACATGCACTAGGATTTGCCTTTCAAGACTTTCGATCTCCTTTATAAGGACGATCCATTGTATATTTTATTCATTCATTATTTGAAGATATTTTTTTCATATTTTTGAATCAAACCCTTGCCCTCTTCTTGTCTCTACTTCCTTGTAACAGGTTTTTGTATGCAGGTGATCTTCGGGTTTTGTGGATTTGTATTGCTCAAATCCTATAGAAAATTTAAAAATTAAAGAAGATAAGGATGACATGATGAGTGTATATGTATATGTGTGTGTGTGTGTGTGTGTGTGTATATCACTTTCAATTTGAATTTGTACATGTATATATATGTGACTGTATTTGCCTATAGTGTTCCTTAGTCTTGATTGAGAATGACAGGAACATGGTCGCTAAACTGGACTTGCATAGTGCAGTTAGATTAAAGGGGTGATTATTTTGGTAGTGAAGATGAGAAGAAAAACACAATTCATTAGTTAAATGTTTTGTATATAAATTGGGTACTACTTTTGTAGGTAGTTTTAGCTCATTGTTTTGTAATGTAATTTTTCAATTTCATGTATTTTATCTCCTATTTATTAGGTGCATGAGATGAAAGTTGAATGTAAGAATCTTATAATTAATGTTGAGTTACCTTTGGATCTTGAGTTTTCGATACTCCTATGATGATCTTTCTCAACAAGTATTTTATTCTATTGTTGTTTTTTGAATAACATATTGGGTAAATACAAAACTGTGTACTTCTACAGGACAATCAACACAAAATTGAAGCATCAAACAAGACTTGATCAAGTTGTAGGTGGAACTTGCATTGAAATAGTAAGTACTGTAGAATAAAAAAATAAGTAATCTGTCGTGTCTACATTTTGTTATTTTCTGAGATTACATCCATGTTCTATATTCACAGAATGGTTGAAAATTAAAATTTACAATTCGATAAAAGTACTGACGGGTGTTGTTCCCTTCTCCCTCAATCAACAACTTGCCTCCATTTGTGGTCTCAAGTTGTCTCCATTTGTTTTTCCCTGCACCCTCAAAAAGCGTTAGATAGGCATATTTGTCATTTTAAGATCAAAGATAAAGGCCCCCTTTTTTATGCGTGCACACACACACACACAACATATACAACATATACAACCTTCACCATGTAGATTTGCCTAAGCACTACTAGGACCTTGTCCTGCAACAAATGTATTATTGTGAAAATCATCACAAGTCCATCTGTTGTCGAGTCTAGCTCCTAGTAGTGCTTGGTCAAATTTGATGCACTTTTGATATATTTTGTGTATAATATATATATGATATTTTATTTTGATTTACAAACTACTATATTATTTGAATATCTTTTTTTCTTGCCACAATAGGAAAGAGTTTGAGGTGGAAGACTACAATAGTTGAATTATTTCAATTTGGTATACTATACTAAAACATCATTTCATAACTAACTTTTCCATTTTTATATATAATTAGGTTATAGATAATCTAAGTGAAGAAGGATCATGTTAGACAATCCAAGTGAAGCACATAATGGGGATACAATCAATAGATTGTGGTCTAACTTGAAAAGAAAAGGCGATGGAAAATGTTATTGTCCCTGCAATATTTGTAAGGGCTTAAACACTAGAAGATTGCTAATCAAAACAACTAAGAGACATTGTAGGGATAATGGTCACATTGAAGGGGGGTTTGATTATCATCAATTGGTAAGTTTTTCATTATATTTATTTAACAATATATATATATATATATATATATATATATATATATATATATATATATATATATATATATATATATATATATATATATATATATATATGAAATACAACGAGATCATTATCATGGTTTATTTGTGTTCATCATTTTTATATAGGTCGACCTCCCCAGGGGAGTACGTGATATGGACCATGGAGGTGCGAATATGGAGAATATGGCTTTGGAAGTGGAGGATCATGGAGGTGAGAATATTGTTAGTAATAGTGAAAATATAATTCTAATAGTGTTAGTAATATTGTTGTCACAAATAGGTGGTCAATAGAGAAAGGGAAAGGAACCCGCAGTCCCTTTGGAGGAGTCCTTTAACGAGGACCTAGATGTTGATTTCAGTATTTGTGATGACCCGACCTTTGCAATTAAAAAATGCCTCCAAAAAATTGGAAAAAGAGTGGCTCAATTGGCATCTATATTCCCTCAGACTCCTGAGTCACAAAAGAGGGCAACTAAATTGATGCACCTATCTCAAATTACAGAGTAAGTATTAATGTAATTTTTAATTATAAAAAAAGTTCAATAATAGTTTTTATGTTATACTAGTATTTTATGTCATTAAAAAATAAGCAGATGTGTTACTTTTACAACTTATTTTGCGTAATTTTGATCCTCATGACCATGATGAGGGTACTACAACTGGTTCAGGTAGATCGCATGTTGGACTATCTTTTTTTTTTACTCTCTAACAATATTGTCCATGCTAATCACTACTTTTAGTATGGTCTAACAATCTTATTCTTCAACACCTGTCAATGATCATTTACTATTGCCACCTCATACGATGACAGGCTCAGATGTACTGCGTCCTGTAATGTTGACAACGCGTAGCATGGCCACAAATGCCATGGCACCACCTACTTGTACACAGATTTTATTTTCTCTGTCATTATATATATGTTTATTTCCCTTGAAGTATTCTTTCTTAGGGGCATTTCGTAATAGATTCAATTTATGCAACAAGAGATGCATCACTTGATGGTCAATTTTCTCGATGTACTTGTATTCCTAGTACGGGAACGATGAAGGATTGCATATTGCTTGTGAGCGACGAAGAAGGAGTTCCCTTGAAAATAGCAAAACTTCCAAGTACTTTAAAGATTGGACCTTTCTTTTACTATACAATCATATGTTAATTACACCTTGCATTCAATATGAGAAGCTTACATCTATTGTATTCTTATTTTATACTATTATATCCTTCAACTAATGATCCCATGATTATTTTGCAGGGAATGATATTTTTTATGGTAAACTTGGTGACGAGTGTTTGCAGATATTCGGGCCCACCATCTATACAGGGTGGAACATCATATCCAGACTAAAACCCCAATCCACTATTTTGATTTCATATCATTGCTAGGATAGTTATCATTACATCCATTTCTTAAATTATATTAAAGGTAATTTCACTTCATTTTTGAATCTAACACTATTTTTTTCTTAAAAGGTGGAAAGACCAAGATATAAAGTTAAAGGATGCTCTCGTAGAGAGTATGACAAACTTATTGGGATCTCGTGCATTTGAGAAGGGTAAGCTCCTTCAGAAAGATGAGTTATGTTTGAGGTATATTAGGGACTAGTATATGTGTACATTATCCGAAAACCCGAAGTACCAGTGCCCCCCTTGCATTCCTGATCTAGAGTGGCAATGTCTTATTATGGATGCGAACGAGAAAAATGAAATAAAAAAGGAATTACACCACCAGACAAAAAAAGAAGGTATGTGATACTGTTAAGAATGTAATTGTGTACTAAATACTCTTCATATTTATATGAAATAACATATTTCAATCTCTTCGTAGATTGCTTGACACATCAAAGGCAACAAAGACAAGACTACAAAAGCACGGGCAACACAAGTTAGGCTCTAGTGGTTATTCCAAACTTGCTGCACGAGTTGTAAGTGTTAATATTATCAGATTTATATGAGGAAAAATACAATCTGTAGATGGCTTTTAACACTGAAAATAATAATTTGATCTTTATAATATTTATTTATAATTTGCAATCTTTTTTGTTTTGATGAAACAATGAAATAAAATTTGATGATACCAAGCAAAAATGCAGGGTGCTGAGTTCAATATAAGTCTCACAGAAGAGGATAAGAGAATTGGCTTCCAACAAGACTATAAAGTCATGGCAGAAAGAATAAGAAGTGCACAAGGTTCTATTGATGGATCCATCGTGGTAAGTAAGCTAAATGGTGATTATTTCAAATTTAATTATTTACCAATTAGTTTATTTGATGTTAAGTTCCAACATAAAGTGAGTAAATTTGTACTTGGTTTGGGCTTTTGTCTATTTGGTAGGAACTCAGGTTTGTTCCTTTGGTCTATTTGGTGGGGCACCACAACTATTTTGGTCTTTTATTGCTATATCTTTTTATGCTCATGTATAAGGTTTCGGGTCCTTTCAAAACCCATTTTTACGTAATCAAAACATAAGCATTACAAGTCTTTGTAAAATTTTTATTCTAACACTATATTATATCTTATTCCCTCTTAATAAATAAACCAAAAATAACTCTAATTTATAAACCAGGATCTTACATTTATATTCAAATGGATTGTGGAAACCTGATTACATTGAACTCTAATTTTGCCCCAAACTATGAATAGCACCAAAAGGTTTAGTCACCAAATTAATTGACTATTCTTGACAAGTGTAGTGAGAGAGAAATATCATTGATGCAATTTAATCAACAAAAATAGTGATGATAAATTAAGTATGTTTATTGTGAGCATGATCATAACAACAAAGATCATTGGAAAATCCAGGAAACCAAATGATCACGTTTTTTGCAAAAAATTGAGATTTTTAATTGGGAAAAATTGTGTTTAATATAATGGAAGTGGTCTTAATAGCATAGAGATATAAAAAGAAAATAAATTTAGAGTTTAGCCCAAGAATTATGGAATGTAGTTTTTGTCATTTCTGTACACATTGCTGATTTCATTGTGTTGCACAAGGCATATTGCATAGTGCATGAATAATGACTAGATGCAAATAGTTTTTAAATTTTCAATTACAATCTTCTTTGTAAAAAGTAAACCTACAAACTAAGTACAAACTTTCAAGAAATTTGACATATCCAATGACTCTTGTTGCTATGAAGATAGCTACAAGAGGTTGTAGAGCTTGATGATGAAGCTCTTGGGTCAAAGTCTCTCTGAAGTCTTTTAGCCAGATCACTATCAAGGTTGGCCTCTAATTATAACATTTTAGTTTGTCTCAATTCAACATGGGATTTTGGATGCACGAGATGGTATAACATTTTAGTTTGTCTCACTTCAACAACAATTGTTTTGTATAAATTTTCCCTACTTTTGTTGAAGGTAAATCATTGCCTTTTACCTGTTTGGTGTTCATACACTCATTATTCTCCATTTTGTTACATTATATAAATGTCTTCTCAATTGATGTGCTTTGATTATGTTGGCTTCTCATTTACACTTTAAAAAACTCACTTTTATTATGTAATGCTTCAATTATGCTTTCCAATTAAATGCCTATCGACGCAACTCTTGCACCTGCTTTGAGTGCAAGTGCTAGTATTAATTAGGTTGAACCTTTCATTTTATAGAAAGCTTATTTTATTTACAAATGAGTTAGAATGCTTCTATGTTCTTGTCACTAGGATTAAAAGGTCTTTTTACAATGTTCTTTGTTGTGGGGTAGGATGTCTTTGAATATAGCAAGAGAAAATAACTCAACCACTTCCCTTTTCCTACAAATGGGTGAGTTTGAGAAATGATTTTGAGTGAAAGAAAATGCTATTTATAATATTGGAAATGTTTATTTTATAATTGTTGTGCTACTAAGCTATTCTTGTGGGCTCATGTAAGAACCATTGATTGCAGATATTCTTATGGAGGAGCAACTAAGTATCATAAACTATGGTTTGAGAAAGTGAAGAATATTTAAAATAGGTTAGCCTTTTGTGTTAGCTATGGTTTTCATTTTAGTTAAATTAGACTTACTATCCAAGGTGGACAAATTATTTTTGTTGTACATGGCACTTGGAGTCAAGTGTGTCTCTAAACATTGTGAGCTTTCCATATTCTTAAGTGTTTTGTCACAATTTTATTTGTCAAAGATTGAATTAGGGATTAAGCATTTTCTCACAATTTTATTCATACATTGATGAGAATCAATGATGGAGAGTTTTTAGATTCTGAGAAGACGTATATTCAGTAGAGGCCAGAAGGGATTTTTGTAGAGATTTGTTAGATGTAGAAAATTCTAGAGAATATCTTCTTTATTGAGCTGAGGTGGGACAAAAGTGAGGACGAGGGTTTCCAGATTGAGTACTAGTGCAGAGATGATGATTCAGTAACACACGTCTATAAAACCTTCACAAATATCCCTTCTTTGGCCTCCACTCATACCTCTTCTCATAATCTAGAAACTTTGGATACTGTTTCTCATCCATGCACGAAATGTGCTAGTGATCGTATAAAATTACTTTTGCGAGACTGAGATCAATTATGAGAAGGTAAAAAATAAGATAATATTATTATATCTTTCATTTCTTTTATCCATTCATATTTTCTACCTTCTCTTATATTGGATACTGTGCAGTGTACATAAAGGCAAGGTGGTGATTATTCTCGACGATCGACATGTATAAGTCTTCCAAGCCTTACCCAGTAACTGCTAGGACTAAAGATAGTAGAGCTCAAGAGACCATTATAGTTGGTCTCTGTCTTTGGTCCATATTACTGACAAAACATTTTACCTTTCATTAGCTCATCAAATATAGTGATCAGAAAGAATTTAATAGATGCTATTTTTCATGTATAACATACATTATTTTAGTTTGACGCTGAATGAATTTATCTACTTCGCGCACTTGTAAACTACGAGGACAACCATAAAGAAGCATCCCCTCCTGTGGCTTGAATAATGTAGGCCATAGGAGGAGATGCTTCTTTATCGCTGTCCTCATAGTCTACAAGTGCGTGAAGTAGAGAAATTCGTGCAACGTCAACTTAAATAATATACGTTATCATGAAAATATTCTATTAAATTCTTTCAAATCCCCGCATTTGATGAGCTAATGAAAGGTAAGCTATTTTGTCAATAATATGGACCAAAGATGGAGACCAACTATAATGGTCTCTTGAGCTTTTTTATCTTTAATGTGCATATCCGTCGCTTTTTCGACAAGAATGAAAATTATTTCGACCGCAGTGCTATACGTCCAACGGGTTTTCCTGTCGGACATTCACTACATATCCATCGCCATCTCGACAGGTATAACGTTAGAGAGAACTCCTTTTTGATAGATATGTACGACGGGACTGCTATACATCCGACGGGTTGTCCTGTTAGATAGTCATTGCGTATCCGTCGCCATACCGACAGTTATAATGTCAACAAGTGTCCCTTTTCGACCAATATTCATGATGGGAATGCTATATCTCCGACGGATTTTCCTGTTGGACAATCATTGCATATGTGTCGCCATTCCGAAAGGGTTTTCGACAGAGTTTTTTGACAGGACTTCCACATGGTTTGTCAAAGTTCCGATACATATACCGTATGAAATCCCATAGTAAAGTTTCTATTAATGTGGCAAGTTTCGACGGAAAATGATGTCAGAATACCGACGATTATCACTTCCATAGCAATTTGCAATGTAAAATCGCCAATGGACACATCTGTCAAAGTGTCGACAAATAGGCGTTGCAAATCCGACAGACAATCGTCAGAATATGGCCTCAAATGTACTAGTGAGATAAAATTCTTCACATCCTTGTTAAAATTCTTATTTTTCTTTACATTTTTTTTCCACAAAATTAAATCTTAATAAAATCTGATTTTATTTCCAGCAATCTAGAAATTGACTTGAAAACGTCTTGTGATGCTTGATACAAATCTGGAAAATGCTTAATTTACTAATCAAATTCGATCAAATTAGGGTATAAATCACCCTCTTCATCACAGATTTGCACCCTTTCTGGAAATTCACCTTGATTTTAATTAATTTAATCTAATTAATTTCATACCTTTGATTTGCATTGAATGATGGGTGCAAATGAAGTTTTTAGACCTCTCATATATTGGCGCTTGAATTTGGATTTTCAATTTGTTTGAAGGGCAACCCTAATAGTGTTATGTTTGCACTTTTCAATTCAAATTTCTCTATGTCAAGTCATCTTACGCTGTAAATTCATGTTGTTTTAATTTTTGGATCAAGTTGGCCACCTAAACCCTCTTAAACACTCCCTTGGTAGGATTTAAATATTTGTGAGGACAAACACACACGAGTTCCAAACTATAGGGAAAATGAGAGATGGACTTTAGGACTAGAGATTGGGTGAGAGGTGGAGTTTCAGACTAGAGGTTGGATGAGAGGATTAGCTCTGTACTCAAAGGATGCATTTCCATATTTGAACCTTGTATTTTTTTCTTTTAATTTTGGAATTCCTTTGAATTTATTTTATTTTATTTTTCTTTTCAAATTTCAAATTCAATTTGATCCCTAGGGCAATCACAACCTCCTCATGGAATTGTGAGTGGAAAGTTGAGATTGTCATGGAATGATGAGTGGAGATTTGATTTATCCATGGAATATGAAGTGGAAATTTGGGGTGGATGTGGATTTTTGAGTGGAGATTTGACCTTGACATGGAATGTGAAGTGGAAAATCAACCTCAGCAAGGAATTTTTGGTGGAAATTCGATCTAATCATGGATTCCTTGGTGGAAATTCACCTGTCATGAATTTCTCAGTGGAAATTTGATGTCATCAATTTTTCAAATGCAATGTAAGCTAGATGTGGATAATCAAAGGGGAAATTTGATAGTGTCTTGGATTTTATTGCACTTCTTGGCAGAATCTTTGGCTTAATCATGGAATTTCAATCGTGAACTTGGAATCTCAAGGTGAAATTCAAAATTGATAATAATTTTTAATGGGAATATTGTCTTGAAACTAGATTTTGAAGGGGAAACTTGAGTTTGAAAAGGATTTTACATGAGAATTTCAACTTTGTATTAAGGTTTTTTAGAATTTTTCTAATTTTCCCTTTCTTGGTCAAGATCAAAAATCTGACTTTGACAAAGATTTTTCCTTGAAATTTCCTTCTCAAGCTTGGAATTTCTATTTAATTGTCATCTTTCATTTCTTCCAAGTATCAAATTATCATTTTTTCCCATATTATAGTTTTAGAAATTTTATGCTTGATTCACATTCCTACACTTGACAAAATGAAACCCTTCTCATCATAAGGTTAGAGATTTCAAAATCATTGCCAAACCTATAAAAACTAAACCAACGTAAACCTAGCTAGCGACAAAAAAGAGGGGTCCCCATTTGCAATGGGGTTGTGTGTGTTTACAACACTAGTGCCAATTCCAAAAACAAGTTATTGAAAATTTCAAAGAATTCATTCCACACTCAAAACCTTTGGGTAACTCTTTCCAACCTATCAATTGAGTAGAAAATATACTTAAAAAAGGAAGAAAAACCTCAAATTAGATAAAAACACTTTGTCTTTAATTATCCAAGCGTGCAAATGTATTCATTCCATCTCATAAGACCATTAAAACTTCTAGAATCCATTGTTATGAGCTACATGAGTTTTCCTAGTTCAAAAACATCTTGGATATTGCCTCGCTGCTAGTCAAGCGCCCATAGCCTTGACAAGGTTATTGCTGTAATTCTCATGAACTTTTTTCAACCGTCATCCAAGCATCTATAGCCTCGATAGAGATATTCACAAATTCCCAAAGCAAAATACTTTGATATTTCTTCTCATTTCATTTTTTGTCTTTTCAAAATTTTCACGTTTCTTGGATTTTCAACATAAGAGAGATCTAACATATTTGAATTCAACACTTGGAAGCTTATACTAGTTCTAGCTTTCTATAGACATGGACATGAACATGAACATGCCCTCCTAGCGTCTATTCACTGAGGCATGTTTTGTGCTACTCGCCAACACAAATTAAAATACCTAGTAGTTAAGGTTGTTTTATTGACCAATATTCCCAGATTTTTATAGGAATAGTTCTCTTGGAGCAATTTTTAAGGACTTTTATAGCTATCAAATGTTTTGAAACCAATTGGAATTGATGGAGGATTGAATAACCTTTCATTTTCAATTGGTTTGGTGTCATTTTATTGTGTTTCAAGAAAGTTATGCTCGTTTTACTACAAATAGGTTTGAAACCCTAGTAGGCCTAATTTGAGGGAGAACAATCCAAATTTGAGTCTCGTGTTCCAAAACAACCCTATTCCATTTTGATATATGTTGTATAAAGCCTAAATGATTATCCAAAAGTGGTCTTGGATCTTCTAGGTCGATTATACAACAAAAGTTATGGTCAACATACATGATTTTCTGCTCTCTTTAAGGCCTCATTTTAGATTACCAGTCAATTATTAAGTCATTTGGTACAAAAAAAACTATACCTATAAATTAGATATGTTGTCAAAGGGCGAAAAGGGTATTCTAAAATGCTCTTAGATTTGGGTTATCTCTGTGTGAAAAGTCATGCCAAGAAATGTCTACAAGAGAGTAGAGCAAGTTGTAAAGGAAAGACTTATGGTTTAAGTGTTTAAGTTGCTTGTAGGGGTTTTTCGGATTCCATTTGTCATGATTATCTTATGCAAGGCATGCCGAGTATCAGAGAAGATGTTATGTTGTTGATTTCTCAATCGGGTTTTTTCCAACTATTCTCCAAGAACACTAATAAGCATGATTGTGTAAACTCTTTTTGAGTTTTTGAGAAACATTGTATTTTGCCTCCTAAGCTCTGCATAAAAAAGAAAGTCTTCTTACAGTCCCTCCATTGTCCAATATCTATTTTCCATCCCTTTATCCATCCTATCCAATTGTAACGCCCCGCCAGGCAACCCAAGAGGACAAGACATAAACCTCTATAAAATGCAAGTAGTAAATTTCTTTTTTTAAAATTTTTTAACTAGAATAATATTCATCATCACATTTCATATTTCTAAAAGAAGAAATAATTTTCTACTACTTGAATGTAAGATTTATACAACTTAAGTCCTCATGGGTTCCCTAACGTCGCTACTAAAGCAACATCATATAAACCATTTACATGCATAAGATATCCATCGAATCAAAAGATCTATGTCCATTTTAATGCATCAAGTTAAATGTCCCTAACTTATTTCTTTTATTAAACATAGGTTAATCATCCAACATCATTATTCCTTTTATCAACTCATTCCATAAATTCATATTGATTTCATCTACATCTACTATCCTTTATATCACTTTTCTCTAATAATTTAGGTAAGAGATTAATATTCATTAAGGTAGGCATCATCCTAGGTACTTCATTAACATGAACCAAGTATTAACATTAAAATCAAATTACTGTTTTATTGCATTGTTTCATAACCATTCATTGTTAATAATTCCAATCACTAATCTATCATTTCTCAATAATTTCCTTGGATTCTTTCATCAAGAGAGAATACATTATTGTTGCGATACATCATTATATATAACTATATTTAAGATTATTTCTTTTACATATGGACAACATAAGAGGATAAGAGAAATAACATAAACACTTGCTTTTAATGCTAGTAACATGTCCAATATTCCACATTCTTTTCCCTTTTCTTTTACCTAGAAATACCCATTCCCTTATGCATTGCTTTGAATTGAGATTACATCAATAGTACAAGACTCCTTTTAGGAGATTAAAAATTACATGAATACAAATACATAAATACATCTCAACATATTAAAATATCTAATAAGAAATCTTCAACTGCAGATCTAGAAAGGAATATATGCTAGGATCATCCAAAGAATCACGATCAATACCTCGATATAAATATTAACCACCCAACCACGTGGAACCAATAGGCCCAGTCCCCCGAGCTAGGAGATAGAACCAAAGGCCCATACAAGAGGTAACAACTAGGAAATTCTTAAGGTGGTGATAAAATTTTCCCAAAGTCACAACACAAAAGAAAAGACAAGAAGACCACAAGGACTACCAGAGCCATGATCAAATTTGGTAGAGACTCTAAGTTACAAGCTAGGTGAGTGTCATCGCATAGCCCTCACCCCTTGGGTTGTCCTGGTACTAGCCACTCTTGGCCCCGGCCCCCAAGTAGGCACATGCAGAACCGAATGCCTCTCGTACAGACAAGGTCATTCAGTCGTACCTACGCATAGGTACCTTCTCCCACTCCCATCCTTAGTCTTTACTAGCACTAAAGGCATGGGCGAGGCACAATTAATCTTGATTAGTGTGTACTTTCCCATTCCAATAATCTCCCATTCCCAATTCATTTATTTAGGTTATCACTTGATTAAATAACTCATAGTAGGTTATCCTGGTACTAGCCACTTAGGGCCCCGACCCCTCACTATGAGCCACTCACCTAGTGTACTTAGGTTCCCTAACATACAAATAAAAATCATAAGAACATAATAGATTCATCATCAAGAATTCATATCAATTCCATAACAACATTTGATTGAGTTTAGGAAAACATATGTTGTCCCTAGTCCACTTGACAACCCTAAACCCAATATGGCATTCAGAATGTTCCAAACATATAAGAAGACATCCAAGTGATATTATAAACATATTTAGATTATACATAGATCCAATTAACCAAAAATAAATTCTAATAGCCTCTGGTAACCATACGAAACCTTAAAACTTAATGATGTTCTTAAACTGAATTATTTCAAGCAAGGATTAAATGCAAAGAATAGTCATCATAGAACAGTCATCCATATCTTCCACAAAACAAATAATAAAAGAAATCTCTTCGGTGGAGATTTATATAACATAATTATGGACTCTCAATTTGATTTTTAGGAAGATCCAATGGTGGGAAAGAAAGTTATGACTTCTGGTTTAAAACAGAAAATTCTGGTTAGGGTTCAGACCTGCCTTCACTAAAACGATTGTAATTTTCACAAAACATAATAAAAATTATCCAAAAAAATTGGAAATGAAAGATAAGACTTAGGATAATCTCTGATATCAAATTTAGACTTTTATATAATCATATAAGTCTGTAGGATACAAATACATTTGACAGAAAATTCAGAATCAAGAATGGACAGGAATAGTCTGCCAAAATGTCAAAAATAAGGCATTAATTGGACCCTAAAAATAAAATCAGAGAGATACCCATTTGAGATCTATGAATTTTACTTCCAGAAAATCAATTTAGTAAAACCATAGATGCAATTTAAAT
The DNA here is from genome assembly GCA_027943335.1 of Chamaecyparis obtusa. Classification (NCBI taxonomy): domain Eukaryota; kingdom Viridiplantae; phylum Streptophyta; class Pinopsida; order Cupressales; family Cupressaceae; genus Chamaecyparis; species Chamaecyparis obtusa. The sequence goes on from BSBK01008118.1 coordinate 336,293, forward strand.
TATTATAATAATAGATCTCCAAAAATGGGTTGCTAAAAACCCTAGGAAAACACATGCCAATTCTTACAAACAAAAACTCAAAACTTTAAAATAACCATAGAAATGAAAAGTACAGATATAATAAATAATGATAATATATAAATAGATCCATAATCTATCAAAGACATCAAGTAACTAAAATATTCAATCCATACCTCATGTCCTACGAAGGTTGAATCGAAGAAGGAAGGAAATAAAAGAGAAGACAAATCCAAACTTGAGATGCATCCTTCAAACCCTATCCACTTTCAGAAATCTCCATGAAAGAAAGAAATAATTCCACAGCAAAGGATCCCTCTCTCAACTACTAAAATTCTCACAAAAATGTCTCTCTCCCAAAAGCAAAGATAACCAAAATTTTTTAAAGACATATGCTTACAAACTCTCCCTCACATCTCCAAGTTTTCTCTCCAAAATTTCCATGAAAAGTAAGGCCATCCTCTCCTCAATGCTTCAGCCCCAAAATCTTCTCTCTTCAAATGAGAAAGTAGTGTATATAAATAGATTTCTAAAGGTTGAGAGGAAAAGTAACCAACTCCCAACTAACTCTTAACTAAAAGGTATTATAAAATAACTTAATATCATACAACTATATTACTCAAATATACAATAAAAGATTATTTGTATTCATTCATACACATATGTAATATTATCCTAACATATATGCATATGCCATCATTAATTACATCAATATCTATATATATAACCTATCCTCATTATTAATAATTAACAATTGAAAATAGCATACCTCACATTATTTAATATTTAATTATTAATAATATTATACTTTACATTAATCTCAAAATATACACCATCAACAATATCTACAATAATTAACATATAATCACATATGTATACACACATACATATATGTGTGCACCCATATATATATTTCTATATATATCTATATATATTTATATAGATACATGGAAAATACCAAACACTATAATCTATAAGATTATGAAGTAATAGATCACAATATTATTACTTATTTATAATTACTATAGGATATAACACTGAGGTAGAATAAAATCACATGCCTCAAAATAAATCTAATCATCCAAAGAGGCCATACAAATCATCTATGAAACATATCAAGAAAACCATAAGATCAAACAAGGTCAACCAAAGTCAACAAGGAAAGTCAAGCCAAACTCCTGAAACACAACATAGAAAGATTAACTAAGAATCATACCAAGAAGGAGAAATAAATAAAATGAGTAAACAAATCATACAACCAAATGAATTCAAGTGGCCACTATGCACTAACTACAACCATGCCCAACCGGGTGCGCTGGATCTAGGTTTTTGACCCAAAGGTTGACTGACAAAGAAGGAACCCTAATATTCCCAAATTGGAATAATGAAAAAGGAAGACTCATGTAGGGGCCTTAGTACTATCTCCATAACAACAACCATTGAGGATTTGAGGGCATGCTCAGACCTGTGAAGCCAGGTGAAGTCGATGCCCGGTACCTGCAAGCCTGCATCACAAAGAAGAAATACATATGCACGGATATACATATAAAAGAAAACATTGCAGACAGATGACCGGGATCGATACATCGTGTGGACCTTAGTGATGTGAGTAACTACGACTTCGTCCTGAATAATGAAAACACATCATGTATATATATACACTCAAAGCATGTAGCATCATCATAACGAAGGTTAGAATCTCAAGCATTGTGTTAGTCTCTTATCAATACTAATAATAAATCAACATAATCAAATCATCAAGTGAGATACAAGATTCATCCAAAGTAACCTTAATAGAAGAAAATATAAATAACCACTTATATATATCTATCAAGTACATATCATATAACATCCTAACTATGTTCATAAAGGTCTTGAAGGTACTCAATACATACACGGAGATAAATACATACAAAAATGATACCTTTAGACAATATGTCTGATATTAGAATCCTTGAGTACTAGCTTATGAAATTATTATAAACAACATAGGAATAGATCAAACAAGTATCATGTACAACTTAAGCTGTAAGAAAATATCGAAGGATCTTAATTCTTTCAAAAACACAAAACTTATATTAGGGCTAGAGGGGTATTACACCAATCGTTTGCATAAATCCATATCCCATCTTATCTAATCATCCATGTTATCTCCCTTTATCATTACCCTACCAATGTCTTTGAGCATACCTTTATGTCCATGGTCCATTAGTACATGTCCTTAAAGAGCACTGTCCAAAGAACAAGGTGATTGAGTCCTCCATCCATGCCATATCATGCATCCATTATCTTCTTAAAATGTTAAAAAAAAGTTAAAAAAAAGAAAAAAAAAGAAAAAAAGGTTGCCTTGATTAAAACCTAACAAACATGCATCTTGGTGACATAAAAAGGGGGAAACAAAGTAAAGAGAAATTATCCAATAGTGAAAAGTTGGCAAACAAACACTTTGGGCAAGTATCATGATGAAAACCTGACAAACAGACATCATGCAGAATCTAAAAGTAATCTAAGAACTTTTTGCATTCCATATTTGGGGACAAGTTTCATCCATGTTGTCCTATCATAACTCTGTCATTTCCTCCATTATTCTATGCCCCTCATATCCATTATCCTATCAATATATATATTCCCTTTTTCCCATCTTTGATCTTGACAAGGCTAACGATCTTCATAAGCATTTTGCTTCACATTGTCCATATCCTTGATCTTATCCACATCTCTTTAGTTGATGTTGCCTATCTTATCACAAACTTCAATCTATATTCCTTATCCCTTATCCATTTCTTGATCTTGCTTATGTTATATATTGGTTGGAATTGTTGTTGTTTCTATTTGTGTTTTGTCATTGATGTCAACATATGGGATATACTTCAGTTTTGAGTTGGTTATATCAGATAGATTGTGTTTATAGTTGCTATAGGTAATTGGATAGAAATGTAAGAACTTTATACGACAGTTTAGAGTATGCAAGATTTTTTTTATCACTATGAATATTTATAGACCTTATGTCTAAGGTAACTATTATACATTGAGTTTGCGCCTTTGTTTCAAGCTCTCTTGGTCTTGATAACTCAGTATAACATGGGAATCATCTCAAGGTTGTGGGACCTTTGCTAACCGAGATGAAACCTCCAGGTTCTAGGTTGGTTCCTCTTGGATTATCACCTTAGTTTGCTCTTGACAGGAAAGTAAATCTTTGAGGGGAAAGGGATAGAAGGAATGCATGAAAGGGAAATGATAGGAAAGCAAACTACCTACTAGGTGATGCACCAAAATTAGGGTTTGGATCTCAGTATAGAAGAATGAGACCAATGGAGGAATCAGGTCTAATAAGTCACAACTCACTAGATAGGCTTGCATAAGTGTTTCATAAGTGGGTCTAAACAAAAGACTCAACCTATGACCTGCAAACAAACATCCTTTTCTGCAACTAGGTGTAGGAATGAGACAAGACTGCTAGGGGCTGTAGTATACCCACAAAACATCTAAATTAGATCAGACACAGTAACACACAAAATCACAGAAAGTGAGAGGGACTAGGAACCCCAATTTCTATTGAAAACATGCATAAACCTTAATCCAATAAGAGACAAACTCAGACAAGGAAGCATAGGGACATGAAGAATTGTCACAAAAATACTTTTGCAATGATTGAATTCATCAATGGGAGTTACAGAATGTGGGAAACTAGGGGGGCAGGAAGAAATGCCACGGATAGCTTCTTTTTTTTTTTTACAAAATGTGAATTCTGAGCACTAAGGCTCCAAAAAAAACAATATATACATCACTCAACTGCACGTAGGCAGGAGTCCAAAATTAACCAGGGTTACAGTTTTTACAATTTAATAATCAACCCTAGGGTACTGAGAAGACTAATCATAAATAAAACTCTGTAGTATCATAGCCGATCAGATATTCATCCTTGCATGCCCATCCCTGTACTACAATCAACCTGTAAAACAACCTGGATTCATCATCCTTACTGACCCAAAGCCACGCCATGAATGCTAACTGGTACCTTGCTGGGACAAAGAATCGACCCCTGACGGCTGCCCATACTTCTTCATCAATTTCCCAACCTGCACATGTCCTGCAACATCAATTCTCAGCTACCCGCCGCTTGCAACATTCACCTTGGAAGAAAGCCCGTGAAAAATAGTCATACTGCCTTGAAATAACACTGGTCACATGATCGCATGAGCTCAAAAGCCTTCATGCGATCATGTGACAAGCCTTTTAGAATCTGTCTCCACTCCACACACGGCCTGCAGACAAACACTGGCAAAAAACTCGAGCCTGAGATCGCACTGCCTTTGAAAAAATGTTGGTTGCATGATCACATGCGGTTAGAAGGCCGCATGTGATCATGTGACAAGCCCTTTTTTATGTTAACTGCAACCTTCCACGGACCGCTTGACGACCCGTCGCATGATCGCATGGCCGCAAGAGACTGCATGCGATCATGCGACAAGCCCTTGAGATGTTAACTGCAAACTTAACTCTAGGTTCTTCCTTGGGCTCATTTTCCTTTAGTCGCCAAGTCGCCTGAACTTTTCTCTAACCTTGGCTACATTTAGGGACCACGCAAAATCTCTTAACCATGCAACCGCACATCCGCTAAAAAAGGGGAAGCTCTGCTATCACATCCGCGATCATGCGAACAAGGAAACACTTATTGGACACTGCCAAGTTAGAGGACAAAAAAAAAATGACCTCCCTTAAAGCTTTTACCATTAAAATTTGGCCCCACTGACAACCGCATCGTCATCACTAGCTCGGCGAATGAGAAACTAGCACATCAGCATGACATGGCACATGTACCCACTCTGCTAACTACATCAGACAGTTGTTGCATGATTGCATGGGGTCGGAAGATCCCATGCAAACATGTGACCTCCGTCAGATCTCCCGTACATTGCACCCCTGCAGATTCTCTGGACCCACGACCCACTGAGATTCTAATCGGGCGGTTGTCACATGATCACATGGGCTCGGAAGATTCCATGAGATTATGCGACAGCCGTCAGATCTTCACCGCACTAGCAATGACATGAGGAACTGGGACCCACTTGGTTGGAGTTGCGCGCTTAGGGTCGAAAACACAGAGGGTTTTCAAACTAGAGGTCGAAAACAAAGAGAGTTTTCGACACTGAACATTTAAGAAAAATGCCGACGTTGAAGAAGTGTGAAGCGCGGAAGGCTGAAAATAATCGAGGTTTTCTCTTGAGGGTTGAAAACATCCTGGGTTTTCAGAGTGCAGGTCGAAAACACACTGAGTTTTCGACACCTTGAACAATTTTTTAGAAAATAGGATGTGGCCAAAATTGAATGATAGGAAATTTTGGGTAACAGTAACATGGCTTAATATGATGATGTGAGTGAGTTACAGTTGTTTTGGTGAAGATTGGTTATAGGACAAAGACATGAAATTTGATAGAGTTAGTTGCCGATTTTTGAGCATAAGTTGGTTTTGAGATGCAATCGTATTATGTGAGCTTTAGGCATGGAAGAAAACACATGATGGAGTACACTCTGGGATTTGTGGCTTGATTGGGTCATGCTAATGATAATGCTAGTGTATGAACTTGGATAAATGCTTTTGGGAGCCGACTAGGTGGTGTAATGTGTTTCATAGATTGGTGAGCGTTAATTGTGGATCTTGGGGCATAAATTAATATTTGTAATTGTTTTATATTTGTATTAGGTACCTTGTGTGCCTTAACATTGTGTAATGTAATTTTTTGTGCATTGGGGAAGCCCTAATAGGCCAACCTAATTGAGACTTGTAACTTGTATAGAGGAGTAAATTTTCTAATGTAATGTGAGGAATATGTATGGGAGGTATGCATGATTGTGCATGCGAGCATTGTAATAAGAGCATAGTTGAAAATAATAGGTATGAGAGAAATCTATGATCATTCCTTGTGCACTTCAATGGAACTGTAAAATCAAGTGAGTTGTTATAAGTCAGTTTAGTCATTTGAAGAATAACTTCACTTCATTGTATTTGGACAGTGAGTCCTAAAGGTGGGCTTAACCTTCTCCTTGGAGCAGTGTGTCTTTTTGTTCTCATCAACTCCTAACAGGGTTGAAGGAACTTTAAACAAGGGTTTTGTCCTTTAACATGGACTATTGTGCTAGATGTATTGTATCAGCTCCTAACAAGGCTAGGTCTCCTAATAGAGAAATTTTTATACTAGTGCACTATCTAGCAGGTTCCATCCCCACCGAGATTTTTTCCTTAAAAAGGTTTTTCTTGAGAAAAAACTTGTGTTATGATGTTGTTGTCTATCTTGTTCACTTTTTTAGCACTGTTATATTCTTAATTAATGTTCTGGTTCAAAAGTTTAATGTTTACAATTATTTTACACAACTGATTCACCCCCCCTCTTAGTTGTGTGGTGTGGCTTGCTATTGCTAACAATTGGTATTAGATTTTTTGGTCCTCTTGGAGAAAGCTTAACTACTTGAGGAGATCCAAAATGACAAGCTATAAGGACAATCCTAAATTTGATGGAGAAAATTTAGACAGGTGGAAAAACAAGATGAGAAATCATTTGATCTTCTTGGGAATTGAATACTGGTTGATTATAAAGAATAAAGAAGATGTCAAGATTGAGGATGAATTGGAAAACAATACATATAATGAAAGGAAAAAATTCACTTGCAATATGATTGCTAGAGAAGCCCTAATCAATGCACTTTCTGAGGCAAAATTTACAGAGGTCAAGGAGCTTGAGTTGGCACATGAGATCTAGACAAAGTTGGAAGCACTATATGAAGGAGACAAATATACCAAACATGCCAAGTTGTAGTGTTGGAAAATAAATTTGGAGAATATGAGGATGCAATAAGATGAGTCTATTTGATGCAAGAGCATATTGGGTTCATCACAATCTTGCATCAACCAAAAATATAGTTCTTTGTATTTATTCTTGTTTACCAGTTAGAGAGATTATGGTGACCGATTATTCATTTGTTTGAGATAGTGTGTGCATTTTTAGAATCTTATTTGAGACCTATCTGGTATCATCTTCCTCGAATCATACCTCATGATGTTCAAGATTTGATCCATTTCCTATTCTTGGGTAACGTGTTCATTTATTGTTTGGACCTATTTGGAGATCTGATGTGTGGTTGTGGACCTTTGGATGTCGACTGTTACAATTGTAGCATGTGATTCATGGATCTTCCTTGTGGTTTCCTGTTTAATGATGTTTAATTCCTTTGGGGTCATACCTATTTGTTGTACATGTTTCCTTTTCTTGGGGAATGTAATTCTTTCTTGGTCGACTTTAGAGGTGTTACCTATATGTAATAACTTGATGTATCTTTAGAGGTAGTTTAGTTAAACTGGTAGTTGATCCGTGAAACATAGATATGAGACTTTGACAGATTAGATAGGATTTGAGATTCACTTCTTTGTATGTGGCCATAACCGGGAAGGCTTGACAATATACCATGTATGTTGTTTGATCTCTGAATAATATATTAGATTGTGCATTCTCTCTCTATTGTGTGTTGTTTCTTCCTTGTGTACTCTTAGTTGAGAGACTTGACATCTCCTTTGGGGAACGACCCTTCCTTGCCATTGCATCACTATTAGAGCATATGATCAGAGAGTGACATAGATTGTTACTGGCATAAAAAATACAAAAGGGTCTATTATATAAGATGAAATCATTGCGAAGATTCTAAGATCTTTGACACCTGCATATGACACTAAGGTCATGACAATTGAACATATTATACTACTCACAAAGGGATTTACAAGGGAGACTTTGATTGGTAAGTTATTTGCATTTGAAACCTCTAAATGGAAAGATTCTTTACCTAAAGTTGAATATGCTTTTAAGGCTACTGTTCATAAGGATACAAAGATGCTAACAAATAATATGAGCACTAGTAGAAGTGACAAGTATGCAGATCTTGGAGAATATGCTAAGGAATGGGGATAAATAGAGGAGGAAAGGAAATTGGATGAGCTTGTATCCCTGGTCGCAAAGAGGGAAAACAAAGGTAAGGGAAAGTATGAAGGGAAATTAACCTTGAAGTTTTTTTCATGCAATAAGATAGGTCATTTTCTTGTAGTTGAAATTGTTGCTAGAGTCCAAGCTGAACCTAAGGAAACTCTTTGTGCTACTGTGAAACAAATAATGAGATATTTAAAGGGAACCTTGGACTATGATTTTTGGTGAGACAGATCTGATGACTTTACTTTACATGCATTTACTGATGTAGACTGGGCAGGTAGTGTGGATGAGCTTTCTTCCTTAGAAAGAGATTGGTTTCTTGGTTGAGCAAGAAGCAAGATTGTATATCACAATCTACTATTGAATTAGAATATGTTATTACTGCTATTAATTGCACTTAGATTGTTTGGATGAAACAGGTGTTGAAGGATATTGTAGTAAGCATTGAAGAACCTATTGTTATTCACTGTGATAACAAAAGTACAACCAATATGTCAAAGAATCCACTATTACACTCTAAGACAAAGCATATATCAATTAAATATCACTTTTTGAGAGAAAAAGATGTAGAGAAGGAAGCCATATTGGAATACATCAGCACAAAGGAATAGATTGCAGACATTTATTACAAAACTATTGCCAAAATAGACCTTGAGTATCTCAAAGGTATGCTTCAGGTGATGGCCCTACTTTGTGAGAATTAAATGATGCAGGAACACATCAGTCAAGTGATTATTAGAGCTTTATTCTTCTTCTGGAATTGAGGCTTGGTCCTACTTCTCAGGGGGAGTAGTTGTAGAGGTTTAACTAATGAAGTGTTTTTGAACATATCACCTGGTATATTGTAGGCATGAAGATTTAAAAAAGGTAAATCATAAGGGGAGACATTTGTTTGATCAGAGTTTTCACCATCATCACCCTTTTCCATTGATGTCAAAGGAGGAGAGAGTTATATGAAAAACCTCCTACTGTCTTAGGGGGAGCATTGTTGAAGATATTGAGAAGGTTGTATTGAGTTGAATGCTTTTGGGTTGATGGTTTTTTACTCATATGTCACCATCAATGCTAAATGGGGAGATTGTTAGATATTGGTTGGAATTATTATTATTGTTGTTGTTGTTGCTATTCAAGTTTTGTCATTGATGTCAACATATGACATATACTTTAGTTTTGAGTTGGTTATATCAGACATATTGTGTTTCTAGTTGCTACAGGTAGTTGGACAAAAATGTAAGAACCTTATACGAAAGTTCAGAGTATGCGAGCTTTATTTTATCATTATGAAGATGTATAAACCTTATGTCTAAGGTCACATGGCTTAATGATTTGAGTGAGTTATAGTTGTTTTGGTGAAGACTGGTTACAAGATAGAGACATGGAATTTGATAGAGTTAGTTGCTGAGTTTTGAGCATAATTTGGTTGTGAGTTGGAATTGTGTTATGCGAGATTCAAGCATGGAAGAAAAAATAGGATGAAGTGCACTCTAGGATTTGTGGCTTGATTGGATCTTGTTGATGACAACGCTAGCGTATGAACTTGGATAATTGCTTTTGGGAGCCAACTAGGTGGTGTAACGTGTTCCATGGATTGACGAGTGTTAATTGTGGATCTTGACGCTTAAATTAATATTTTTAATTGTTTTATATTTGTATCAAGTACCGTGTGTGCCTTAGCATTGTGTAATGTAATTGGTTGTACATTGGGGAAGCCCTAACAAGCCGACCTAATTGAGACTTGTAACTTGTATAAAGGAGAGTAAATTCTTTAATATAATGTGAGGAATATGTATGGGAGGTATGCATGATTGTGTATGTGAGCATTGTAATAAGAGCAACGATGAAGAGAAGAGGTATGAAAGGAATCTATGATCATTCCTTGTGCACTTCAATGGAATTGTAAAGGCAAGTAAGTTTCTATCAGTCAGTTTAGTCATTTGAACAATAAGTTCACTTCATTGTATTTGGATAGTGAGTCTTGAAGGTGGGTTTAACCTTCTCCTTGGAGAAATGTGCTTGGACAGTGTGTCTTTTTTGTTCTCATCAACTTCTAACAGGCTTGAAGGACCTTTTAATAGGGGTTCTATCCTATAATAGAGATTGTTGTATTGGATGTATTGTATCAGCTCCTAACAAGGCTATGTCTCCTAACATGGACCTAGTGCACTATCTAGTGGGTTCCATCCCACCAGGGTTTTTTCCCTTAACAAGGTTTTCCTTGAGAACAACACTCTATGTGTTATGGTGTTGTTCTCTATCTTGTTCATCTTGTTTAACATAGTTATATTCTTAATTAATGTTCTAGTTCAAAATTTTAAACTTTACAATTATTATACACAATTGACTCATCGCCCCTCTCACTTGTGTGGTGTGGCTTGCTATTGCTAACAAGTTATCCTATCCATATCCTATAATTTTTCTATCCAAATCATTCTCTTGGTTTTGATATAAAATAAGGACATAAAAATGCAAAACATGTTTTCAAAAAAATCTCTTGACATGTCCATTGCTATTGACCACATGCCAATCAATGCACCATGTTACTATCGTATCTCGTCATATCCAATCCCTTAGCTTGGAAAAAACATGTTATCCCATCACTTGGATAGTCCTTGGAAACTCAAACAACTTCAATACCATAATAAGCGACCTTTGGCCTTCATGCATCTATCGGTCTATTTGTTTATTCATTATGTCCTTGCCTTGCCAAACACTGGGGGTAATTCAATACATCTTGCACATGCAAATATTAATGTCCTGAAAAAATACTAAAAATCAAATAAGATCCTAAAAAAATAATCTTAAAATCAAATATGATTTTAAAAAAAAACTAATAAAAATCATAAAAAGTTTGGAAAAAACCCTAAAATTTGTAAAAGTTTTGAATAAATCACAAAAAGATCAAATATTTCAAAATCCTAAAAATTGAAAAACAATCAACCATTTTCATTTTGTTAATAAATTGTTCCTTGCGACAAGACATATATATGAGTAAACACAATCTGAAGACTTATCAAACACAGTGTTTAATGAAATCATGCATCAACAAAAAGACTATCCTATCAATTCAAGAATCAATCAGATCAAACTTGTCTTATTAATCAATCAACATCAATTTGTCTTATCGTTTGTCTTATACAGGGTAACTTTTACTAATTTATTTTTGGTCACGTTCCTATGTTATTCAAGGATATCATTGAGTGATTAGAGTAACCAAGATGATTCATGCTCTTTTATTTTTGTTTTCATCTTTTATTTGTGTAGTGTTTTTTATGAAGTTTTAGATGGAAACATTCCTTGTCTACAATGTGTTTGTTTTTACACAAAGAGATTACATTATCATCTTGAATTTTTGTGCCATGGTGCGACACATCCATTTGCCATATTAAATAAAACTCTCTTAAAGATAAAGTACACTTATGAAAGCAAGTTTCATGATTACTAATTCTTCTCCATCTAATTTCTATATTTTACTAACATTTATTTTGTCATTCATAGCAATCATTTTCAAAAAATTGTCCACATGTCAAGATTTCACCCAATTTTTCAAGGGGGCATCCTACCTCTATTCCTTTATTCAACTAGGGCATACTTTTTTTTCTTTGAAACAACACTCCCAATCACATTGTCTCAAAGAGGGGCAAAATGTAGACACTAAAAAATGGTCAACACTTATGGCTCCCCCTATTTTAACATGTCTTCTATATTGTGCATTTGATTGTCATCATTTGTCGATATTGTATGATTCTTCTATTATTGAAATGATGATAATTATTTAATTAATTACTAATTTTTTTCCTTTAATTTCATCACATCCTATCAATTTGTCTCTAATTAAAGAATTTCATGAATTATTTAATATTTTTCATAGGGGCAAATATTTATTTATTTTGCCCTCTTATCCTAATTCATTCCTTTGGTAAATAAATATATATTATTTATTTACCTCCTTTCCCCCTTTTCCATAATTAAATAAATTAATATATTTAACTGTCTTGTTTTTCAAATATGAGAAAATTAATAATGTCTCATTATTAAATTCCACTCTAATTTCTAACTCAACTTATCTCTTTTTTATGCTAATTTATCTCCACTTTTAACTCTTCCACTTTCCACTTTTCTCTCCACTTCTAACTCCCACTTACTATTTTCCTTTTCCACTTAACTCTTTCCTCACATTTTCTCCTCCACTTAAAACTTATTTATCACTCATCCTTTCCTCTACTGGCAAATGACATTTGTTGTTGAAAATAAACATTTCTAATATTTATTTTCACTTTATGCTCTCATATTTCTTGTTTTATCTTCCACTTGCAAATGACATTTTGTGTTGAAAATATTTATTTCCTATATTGATATTCACTCAACTCTCTTATTTCTATTTCCTCACTCACTTGGAAATGAGATTTCTAAATTTTTATCACTTGTCCTCTCATTTAATCATCATTGTCGATTGAGCTTTGACCTCATCCATCAATTTGAGCTCCAAAAATCGATAAATTGGATTCTCATTTCTTCATTTTCTTAAAGCACAATTTCTACTATTCTCACATTTACTTTGTCAAAATTTCCTTAGCTTTCATCATATTTGTGCACTCATCTTTTTTGAGAGAAACATCAATTTAGAGGAGAAAGAAGAATAATGAAGTGGAATAAAAGGTTTGCATGATGTTTATTTAATTTTTTTATTTCATTTCATGCTTTCTATCTTCATAGCTTCATTGCTGCGACTAGGAATAGATTTTTCATGATTTCATAGATTTGTGGTTCGCTTTATTTTTTAAACAACTTGAGTCCTTTAAGCACCTTTTTTTTCATCATGGCTAGCAACTTTGGAGTTAGCTTCATGACTTTTTTTCCATTTTCGACCATAATCTTTTTCTTGGCATATGGCTCATTTGGGTTACTAGCCTCACATCCCTTTCAAGTATACCCATATATGGTATTCTTTCAGGGTGGAGATTTTATTTTTCTTATTGAAAGATAGAAATGTTGTATTTTTTCTCTCAGTACTCTATTGATACTATTGTCTTGTTTTTTTACTAAGGCTTCTATTTGCTTGAATGTTATGCTCTAGATTCAAATATAAGCTAGCAAAGTGGCACATTAATATTCTCACCTCTAGGATTGCTAGACCATTCAGGAAATGCTTTGTTTATTGTGGCTAAGATCCCCCTTAGATTTCTTCTCACAACCATTCTCCACCTTGTGACTAGTGGCATGGCCAAAGTTTTTCTCAGCTCGATGCTCATGGTCCCCCAATTCTTAGGTTCCTTGTTGCTACTTTGGAGCATGGTTAGCTCAACTAGGCATCTCACTACCTTTCCTTGGCATATAGGTACTACCTTTGGGTGACCTTCAGGTGGGGTAGGGCCATTGACTGGTGGTGGTAGTAGATGCCTAAAGATTGGTGGTAGAAGTGGTTTTCTCAAGTCTTGAAAATGGTCCCCTCAATGGCCTTGGTTGTTTCTTTGGCACATATTGAAGATGGAGATAAAGAGGAGGGATAAAATAAGACATACAGGGTGGTGTATTTTCAACGTTATTTCTAATCCTACTGATTTATGGGACAAATCTACTTATTGAGACCCTGCCTTGCCTTCCAGTAGTGTTACTCTCACTGCTTATTGACTTTTTATATTATTGTTGTTTATTAACCTTTTGAGCACTACACTCTAAGGAGTGACCTTGTATCCTCCCACTCTCTTTTGTGACTCTGTATATTTAATAATTAATAAAATTTAACATATCTATCCATTAAAAATTATATATACTCAAAAATCATATTAAAATCTAAATTATTTATTATTATTTATAAATTAGAAAAATATTTATTAATATTTTAAATTAAGATACATTATACTTTTAGTTAATACTAATTTTATGTTTTCTAATTAAGATTCTTTTATTTTACTTTGGAAATTTTTTTAATGATTCTATTTGAACAAAACTCACATAGTCTTTTCTAGAAACTACTTAGTGGGTATCATATAATGGATTGATAAATAAATTAAAAAATTGACCATGAGAAAATATCTCTCCTCTTTGTGAAAATAGACAAAGCACTTTTTGAAATGTATATATGTTTTTTCTATAATTTTATATTTTGATATGAAATTTTTTTTTATAAAATATTGCTAAGTTGATTAAAATAAATTTTATTATATATAATTAATTAATTTAATAACATTTTAGTTGTAAATTTAAATACTTTATTCAATCGATTAATTTTGATATAGTAAATAAATTTTAAAGAGCATTTTTATATACAAAAGAGTACCTCTGCACCTACTTTCCTTCTCAAGTGATAAAAATATAAAATTTTTTAAGAGTATTTTTATATACAAAAAGTTCTTCTACATCAAACTTCCTCCTCAAGTAGTGGTAAGCTATGAAAATGGAATTGTACCCAAACCCCCATGACCTATTTCTTGTCAACCTCATTAGGGGCATCACCCCAAGCCACTTTGAAGGGTGTTGCCACTCAACCCCATGGGATGTCCTCTCTTAGATCCCCACTAGTTATTTGGATCTCTTGTCACATAAAAACTTGATTACAATGAAGAGGTAATTTGGATTTGGGATCTAAATGTGTTGAACACTTTCAGATGTTGAGGGAGGGGAGGGGAAGGGGGGGGGGGGGGGTGTAAATCAACATATATTAAAATTGAACCAATTATTAATCAATCATTCCATTTAACTTCTGTGTAAAATTAAATCTTTGAAACATAAACAAGAACACACAAGACACCAAGATTTTTACATGGAAAGTCCAATGCAGGAAAAATCACAGTGATAATCACTCACTATAGAAAAATTGATTACAATGTTCTATGCTAGAGGCCAAGGGGCTCCTTGCTCCTAATGTGGACTTACAAACTAAGGCACACAACCTTAGGGAAAGATACAAGGACTTGCTAATCATTGAAGATCACTTCTTTAGGGCAAGGTACAATATAAGTGATTACAATGAATTATTGTGATTGAACTGAAAAGAAGCACATTCTTAAAAATATTGATTACAATTCATTATTTATGCATATGTAACTGACTTCATCACTTCTTGTTTGCACATTCATCGTTTCACACTTCACAATATACCATACACAATCATACACACTTCATAAATCAATCTCTAATGGATATCCACCATTATATATCAACCACAACTAAAAATAACTTCAATTAGGTTGACCTGATTAGATGTAACATGCAAATCTTAGAACATTGACCCAATTTTATTCTCCAAAGCACGTGGAACTAAAATAAGACACGTGAGATACCACACAATGTCAACACACCTTGCTTTCAATCCTAAAACATCATCATTCACACTATATTCTAGTGTGGACCAAAATATCTTGAGTCACCCTCAAAGGATAATGCTATTAATGTGTGACCAACAAACAACCATAATATGTAGTGTAGATCACCACAAAAGAAAGAGGAACACCAAACATTCCTACAAGTTGTTATACTATCCCTGTCATGCCAAAACTTAGTTGAGTTTAAAACTCAACTAAATACCAAATGGAACCATAAAATTTGAGATATGACAATATTTGACATGTACTAACATTCCAACCATATGATGATATGAATAAGCGTTCCATGATGTAGACCAAAAAGAAAAAAATAGACGGACATACTATTTACTAGAATAATCACACTTTGGCATTTTCATATGTAGAAAAATGAAACCTTCTCCAACACTTCGAATAAGGCCTAAGAAATTTAGATACACATACAATCATCTTGAGTAATCTCCATTCAACAATACTAACAACACATATGTACACAACTAACATCGCACCACTTTAGAGTACTAGGGAACACAATTGAACACAACTTTCAGACAATAGTTAAGATCAATGACAACAAGATTAACATTAATGATAACCCAATAATTCATATCTGTGACAATCTCCCCCTTTTTCATTGATAGAAACACTTGTGAACTCTCCACATCATCAATACATTTATCCCCCTTTGACATCAAGGACACATGATGTCCTTAGAAACATTGTACAAGCTTTGTGTTATCATACATAACTCCCCATGAGACCAAAAAATATATCTACTAAACACTCTTATACATATTCTTCTCCATAATTCATATCTTCAATACTTACAAACACTCCCTATAACTCTATCAACTCCCCCTTAGGGTATGCACTGAAAATGAGTGCAACATAAAACCAAAAATGCATTCCAAAAGATTTTCAACTTATCTATTAATGTATCTACAAAGCCAAAATTATCTTACCACCAAATGTGGGAAACCTATTTTGATAGGGCTAGGATGCCATGATGAGTCACCTTTAGTTGCATCCATGTAGTTTCCCATTCATCTATTACAAAGGCCAAAAGATGCACTAACATACAATCTTTAGAAGAAGATCCTTTCCATATTTTATGCTCTTTGGATCCTTGAACTCTTGATGTAGTTCTTAGATTCCCTAAAAAACATCATGAGATTAGTGATCTTCAGATCTAATACATCCTTTATATGACCAAATTGTTTCTTTATCTTCTTCTTTTGGTCTGTTATTAGATTTACCTGCATGTATAAATTCTCTATTTATATTATGGTAGAGCCATTTCATCATTTTTTAAGTCAACTTTTATTTTTTAGCTATACAAATTTTGATGCCAGAATGTTAATCTAATCCTTTATATCCTTTATGGAGATGCACCATCTATGAGAAAACTGATGTAATTATAAAACTTCATTATCATATTTCTCAAAATATTTGAGTCTCCTGTAGCTGAATGTGTCCTACTATACACTTATTTGCAGAGTCTTCTAACCTTTTCTCTACATTCTTCAAAATTGTGGCCTCCAAAGTGGAGGTATGTTGCTTGAATCCCTTAAGTAGCATTGGTAGTTTCTCTGCACTTGCCCATGACTCATCTTTTTGCACTTTTCAAAGCCCTTCATGAAGGACTTTCACAATGTTATCAATCAGTTATGTGCTATCCTTATAATATTTTAGAAACTCTTCGCAAAGTGAATTGTGAAAGATATCACCCAAGTGGAATCTATGTAAAGAAGTCAGTTGGTCAAGGTCAACCTTACCTTGAGTCATAGGTACCTACAATGTCTTAGGTGTAATCACTGGTATAAACTACATTCAAAGGTTCAATAGGTCTAAGGATAAATCTCTAGAAGGTCCAACAGATTCACCACTGAGTACTTCACCTTTTTTCCCCTTAATAGCCTCCTCATCTTTCTACTATAGATTCTTCTTCTCTATATCCTTTTCTCTTACTATCTCTAATCCCTTCTCAATAGTCCTTGATTCATCTTGTCCCTTTATTGGACCCATGTTATCACTCTCTCACTCAACTTGATTCTTTGTCACTATAACCTCAAAATTGGTTGCCTCATGAACACTTGTTTTATGGAACATATGTGTCAACTAAATCAATATTTGTATTCTTTTGTTCATTAGTTACTAGACTAGTGTTTGTGCTCTTCGGAGGAGAAGAAAATCTTATTCAACTCATTGGAAATATCCACAACTATTTCTTCTATTTGTTTGACTATCCTATGATAGTCATCTAGATCCTCTCCTATAATAGTGTTCACTCCTTTTTCTTGCATTTTACACTGAGAGTTAGTGAAATTTGAGCTCCATCTCCTTTAGACAAGGAAACACATATTTGGTCCAAGGCATAAGTTTTGATGTTTCATTGATTTAGAATTTCTTCCTTTTTTCTTCTTTTTAGGACATCCATCAATTCCTATGACAATTTATCAACAATATCATCAATAGACAAGGTATAAGTGATCATATACCAAATGATAGTTTTCTCTACTATTACCTTATCCATTAGAGGAACATCCTTGTATAGACTTGTAGTAATTTTGAAACTATTATGCTAACTAACAACATTAACCAAATTGTTTAAATCTAGAGGTTGATATCCTGTATCAATTAGAGGGGTATCTGTCTTTTTCTTCTTTCCCTTCTCTTTCTTCTTTTCCTTCTTTTCTTCCTCTTCCTTTTCCTAGTTTTCCTTTTCCTCTTCCTCTTCCTCTTCCTTTTCCTTTTCCTTTTCCTTTTCCTTTTCCTTTTCCTTTTCCTTTTCCTTTTCCTTTTCCTTTTCCTTTTCCATTTCCTTTTCATCTTTCTTTTATTTATTCTTCTCTACCTCTTCCTTCTTTTCCTCTTTTAGAGAAATCTTGGATTTCTCTTTCTTTTAAGAGGAAAACATTCTTCTTCTTCCTCTTCTTCATCTTCCTTTTCTATCATTTTTGATCTCTTGTACACATTTTTGTTTTGTTTTTTAGCTTCCTCATCTGAAATGCTATTGGTATTAATAGGTGCCATACCTATTGTCTTATTTGTGTCTTTATGTTCTATTCTATGTCCTTTTGTTTCACTAACTATATCTCTTGTAGGGGTGCTAGAAGAACTAATCTTTATTGGGGGGAATCAAAAGAATACCTTATTCTTCTTTGTGGTTGACTAGAAGTTCCTTCTTCGAAAGAGCCAAATGAATTCATTCTAAAACTAGAACCAAGTTCAAATTTTTCTAGAGATTACCATTCTCTTCTCATAGTCCTTTGATCTCTTCTGAAGCATCCTATTTAGAATCTTCACTAGTGTTCCAAACCTTTCCTCTTTGAGATTAATTTGAAACTATAGTAACACATTAAAATTCTTCTCCACTTCTTTTGGAGCGATTTCATATGGTAGTGCCATCATCCAATAAACCCTAGGTTGAACTGCCTCAATTTAGAATTGGTCCTTGTTGAATAGAAATATTATCTCATTCTTATATTTTTAGACTATGGTCTAAGGATTCTATCTCTTTGTTTCATCTTCTCCTGTAAGGTTTTGAACTATCCAACCAAAAAATTGGTGTATACATATTTTTCCTTTTTCAGGCTCCCAATATGTTGTTTAATTTGCATTCCAATCATGGAGGAATTATCAAAGGCTCTATCTTTGAAACTCGAAAGCTTATTCTGAAACATGAATACAAGACATATAATCAATGATCCATATCTAAACTAACACTTGCATTTTTTTATTTTCTATATTTTATCTAATAGTTATTGTCAAAGGAGCTCACACAAGTAAAACCTTTTAAATTAAACCACCATTTGATTTGTGGTGTATATATTAGTGGCAATGGAAGAAACCCCTTAGTTCTAGTAGTATATCTTGTATGCTAAACCCTTGGTTTCATACATAACTCATGGGTCAATAATGTCTTCTACAATCATTGCCCATCCATCTAGTTTTGCATTGGTTAAATGTGAAACCGTATCATTCTTGATTGAATTTAGTACTAGAAGAGTTCTAAAGGAGAAAAATATCACCAATGCCCTAATTACATCCTTCATGATTTTTCATGGATGATCAAGACACACCATATCTCTATTAATCTGATTTAGAATGATCTGAATCCAAGCAACCTCATAGTTGAAATCTAGAAAGTCCTTCCAAACATGGAGACCTAGCTCCAAATTTGTGTACACTCTATCTTGAATGTCACGATGTCATATTCTTTCATCGATTGCATCCATAGATCATATAATTTGACATGACTAATTTCTATCAAGGGCACATGAATGTTTTCCCTAACATCCTCTCTATATACACCATCTAGTGAAACATTAAAAAATGCACCCTCCTTATCCATATCCATCACCACAATAAGATATGGCTTATACTTTAGTTGTGGCTTAAATGTAGGGTAAACTATAATTAGTGTGGTCATTCTGATCAACAAGTACAATTGGTAGTATCAAAATAATAATACCTTTGAAAGCAATGATCACTACAATTATTAGAAAGCAAAAAAATGAAAACATGTTTTGTACATAAGATATCTCAAATTCAAAAGATTTTAAGTGATCAAAATGAGTTTGAAACCTTCAATATATTCTGACATACACTCAGGGTTGTGCATTACTTGTTCATGATTGTTGAATCTCCACTTAAAAGACTACTAGTTTGTATGCCAATGAGCACAATGACCTCCACAAGGCTTTGTAGAAACTTGGAATGCTCTGAAAATGCATTTACAATGTCCTCTATGGTGAAATCTATCCAACATCCAAACCGCTAGGGCCTTCTTAAGATTTTCAATCAAATCTCTCCCTTAGAGAATACTCTCTATTTAGTTTCTAAAGGAAGCATTTATAACACCAAGGGGTACATATGCATCCTTTGATTTGTCTTCTACATTCTCTTTAGATTTATTTACTCATGTCTTCTACATATTTTCTCTTTCCTCATTTACATCAACTTCCTTCTTTTCGGGAACAAAGATCTTCTCATTATTTTCTCTGTAGAACCTAGCAATGTGCCTTGATTTATTATAGTTATAAAATGTATGACCTTGTTACAAGCCACTCCCATTTCTTCTGCCATTATATCTGATCTCAACAACCTTGTGCTTATATTTTTTTCATACATAATAATATTCATTGAAAGATTGAACATTTCTACCATTGTTTACATCCACAAATCCATTTCTCATTATTCTACTTTTGCATTCATTTGCCTTGTTACCAAAACTATAGTAAGCATAACATTGGCCGTTAAATGGTTGCAATTTGATTTGACTTCTGTACATTATTAGCTTTATGTTAAACCTTGTTATATGAAAATCATTTACCATTGAAAGATGAAAGGTACTTGGTTTGAGTAGGGGCAAGCTTTCTGAAGTTCTTATTCTAGACTAGTGTGAAACCTTTTTAATCTCCACTATCCTTCTTGGATTCATCATTGAATTTTTTTTACCTTATCATCTTTGTTCAGATCCTTAGAGATTTATCCTTTGTCAAATCCAAGTCCACATTTTTCCTTAGAAGGTTTAAGTAAACCTAGAATCTTATCAATCAAATCACTACCACCTATAATTTTTAGGTGAACTTTTCATTCTTTTCCTTTGCATCTTTCAACTCTTTTATGAACATCATAATTTCATCCTCAAGTTTAGTGAAATAATCAAGCATTCTCGGTTCTTTTGCTTCTTCAAGCTCCTTCAACATGGAAAATTCTTCTTCAAGATTGATGCATTCTATGGATTTAATTTGCATATTTGTCTCAACATTTTTAGTGGTCTTTATTTCTTTAGTCTACTTCTTTAGATGTGTAATATATTCTTCTTCTTTCTTCCATTTTCTTGATCTTCATCCATACCAACAAGTGCTAGTTTCAATTCTCCTTCAAGGTCCACTATAGTGTTAATGTCCCATCCTTATGTTCCATAGAATCCAAATATTTCTTATATTTTAACATAGTGATACCAGATCTATGATAATTGTTAAACTATTTCTTGAGGAACCTCTCTCAGATACTAATTGTTGAACTTCCAAATGTTGAGAGTTGGAGAGAAGAGGGGGGGGATCAACATGTATTAAATTAACCAATTATCAACTAATAATTCCATTCAACCTATGTGCATAAGTAAGTAATTAAAATAGAATGAACAACACACATAACACCAAGATTTTTACATGGAAAACCCAATGTGGGAAAAGAAATGGGGAGGATCACACTCACTATATGAAAATTGATAGCAATGTTTTATGACAAAGGCTAATGGGTTTACTGCTCCTGATTTGGACTTGTACACTAAGGATTACAACCTGAGGGAAAGTGTAAGGACTTAATTCCACACAAGATGAATATTCCAAAAATAACACATACATTCCTTAGTAAAAAAGGATAATATTACATATAGAACAATTTTTACTAGAAATTTTCTCGCATATGAGACATTACAACATAATTACATCTATTTGACAAATGAGTTGATACATAAAATGAATAATGATAAAGATAGATGACCAGAAGGTCGATTACATCATATGAATATTATAGTGATACTATGCATCATTCCTCTTCCTTAAGCCTTAGGCTGCTCTCAAGTTGCTATGCTCAAGATGAGAATGAGTTCTATATATTTTTTCCATCCAACCACAGAGTGTTAGCTCCCCTAGTGTTGAACATGAAAGGTTGACCTCTCGACCTTGCACAAGGAACCTATCAAAATGGAAATGGCATGTCAGATGGAGTTTGGTGCAACACTTTATCACAACTAATATTTTATCTATGATAATAAATATCTACATAGTGCTATGACATGGAGAATAAAAAAATACATTCACTAGTATCAAATGAATGAAAATAATTTCTTTGGCCAAAGCATTATTTTAGGCAATTTCCTGAAAGATATGTTAGAAAAATACGTATTCTTCCATGTTACCCTATATTTGAAACCCATCCATAATATGAAACCACATTTGAATAGAAGGGAAAATATTCACATCATACACTATGGTTTTATTTTCAATGCAAAATAAGTCTATCCTCTTAGTATATTAATTACTAGGTTTCTTCTATTAAGAAATAAAAATATTCACCCCTTTTTAATAAAATAAAAATTACATGAGAGGATGATATCATACAAATGGAAAAACCTTTCATGTCTTTCTCTTCTATTCACCACAAAGATAAACTGTCCTTTCCTTTTTAACAATAATATAAAAAGTAACGTGAATTTCCATTCAAGCAATGCCTAGCTCATCAAGGACATTCTTATTTGTCTAATTAAATTAATTAGAAAGACTTTTAATTGGTTGATTTTTTAAAGAAAATAAATATTCATATATGAACAACATTTAAAATTTCAAGGAATAAAATTAATACTCTAATTCATTGGCTATATTCACTTAACAAATTTTTTTCAAGTAATAAGACAAAAGTTTTTCATTATTCTATTTATACGAAATTTTTTTCCATGAACAAGTCATTCTATAATCACTCTCTCTACATTTTTATATGTACATTAATATTCCTCTCTATCAAGTAGTTATTTCCTTCTAATTGAAACAAGGAAAATAATAATTCAATGGTTAAATTAAATTCCAAAAGATTAATATTTGTGAAATTAATCAGTTTACATTTTTATAGATTTAAAAAAAATAAGGAACACAAGAATTGCGCTTATATCACAGGATAAATGTATATTATTTAGAGGATGAATGTATACCATTTCTTAATAATAGAGGGTCAATGTATACCATTTCTTAATAATAGAGGATAAATGTATACCATTTTCTAATAACATAGGATGAATGTATGCTATTTCAAAATTTTTAATTTTAATGGAAAAGTCCAATTTAATGGCTTATTTTAACAATTTTGGTGATATTTCCAAAACAACAACCATTCAATTTAGATAGCGATAGAGTGTGAGCTTCAAACATTTACAATAAGTCACTTTTCTTACCCTACCATTTATTCCATGATTTGTTATCTAATTTGTTAAGTAAGGCTTCAAAGACTTTCAACCCAGTGCAACTGACATGTTTAAAAGCCAAATTATGCAACCATTCACAACTTATTTCTCCTTGTGCCAAAATGGAAGCATGGGTAGCCATTGGGGATATTTTGTAGTAGATGTATGCACCAAAATGTGGAAACAAATCAAACTATTTGGTAGAAAATGAAACACCTCAATTAAATGTGGTATGAGGAAACATCATCACTAGAAGAGATGTTAAAAAAAATGATGAGAAAGACTTTAAAATCTATCAACCCCTTTCTTGTATTTTAATGGAAATCCTAATATATTTTTCACAAACTCTTTCGAGCTTGCCTACATGTCTTTTTGTGTTTTTTTACTTCACTTTTAGTACTAGAAAAACTACATAAAGTGTTACAATGGAGGTTCATATCACAACTCCTACCTAGCTCATGACACGAAGGATGCTGGCAAGAGTTGTCGATTTTGGTTGTATGCTTCCTAATAGCATTTTTCTAAACCAATATTCACATAGGTATGGTGCAGACTCCAATTAATATAAAATGAGAATTGGACTGGCAAAAGAATAAACATTGTATTTGTTAGGGATAATCCAACTATTCCTAAATATAGAGCATTCCAAAATGAATGGATAATTTAATTTTAAGAGATTTATATTGGGTCTGATTGGGCAACTACAACAGATACATATGTTGAAAAAATCTAGATCTATTATTTAGATAACATATTGATATTTTCCTTGACTAAAATGTGTAAACAAAAAAATGTCGTAAAGCCTACCTAGGAAGTTCACTCTTCCCTAAGTGCAAGACTCTTATGCTCTACTTTCTCCTCCTTTGTCCCTTGTCTATTTCTCCCTCTATTTCTCTCCTCTGAATCCATTCTTTTCAATGTGTCCTTATCATATTTCTCCTTTTCCTTTTTAATTCAAACTCAACGCTCCATTATTATTTTCTCACCTTCTCCCAAATTAATGTGTATGATTTTTTTTTTAATTAAGCATGTGGTAGTTTGACTGTCCATGCCCAACTTTCTATAATGTTAGTTTGATTATTAATAGTCATTTATATCCCCACTCCCTTTCTATAAAAAAATTGTTTTTTAATTCCAATTTCAATATGCAAATGTTTGAAATATTAATTATCTCACCTTATACCTGTCAATGACGTTTCTTCCTTAAATTTCTAAATTTAATTCAACAAATTTACATGCATCTATATTATTTCTCTAGTTCAATTTGTTTATCTATTATTTATATTTATATTTATAATATTTACATCTACTTTTACCTAAGATATAAAATAATTATAACTATTTTTGGAAAACTAATAACGCCTTCAATTTAGATTAATTGATCATGTAGATAAATCATGTAATAAATTTTTAAAACTATTTAATAATGAAATCATGATAAAATTTCTCCTTTTCCAAAAACACATAAACATATTATTCACATACATTTTTGAACCAAGTAGAAATCCATTTAAAATAGGCATGGAGTAAAACTATGTGAGTCTATGAGTGTTAGATCCCAACTAAACCTATTGTTGCCGAAAGAATAACCTTCTTTACCTCGGCCACATTCTCACCTTCAAACCTCCCAATAACTCATGACACTTGAACTTCCACTAGTACACTAGTATCATAATCCATAATCAATACTCAAATTAGCATCAATTAATCTCATTTCATTTATCATTCATCCTCATAAATATGTAATCATGATGCCTAATAACTGTAGACACTAAAAAATGGTTCACGCCTATGACCCCCCTTTTAATGTGTTCTATATTACGTGTTTGATCTTCATCATTGGTCAATATTGTGTCATTTTTCTATTAATTAAATCATGATAATTATTTAATTAATTATTCATTTTCATCCTCTAATTTCATCACGTCCTATCAATTTGTCTTCGATTAAATATTTTCATCAATTGTTTAATCTTGGTCTTAGGGGCAAATAGTTATTTATTTCACCCTCTTATCCTAATATCATTCCTTTGGTAAATAAATATATTATTTGTTTACCTCCTTTCCCCCTTTCCCATGATTAAATAAATTAATTTAATTGTCTAATTTTCCAATTATGAGGGAATTAATAATTTATAATGATTAAATTTCATTCTCATTTCTAACTCCACTTATCTCTTTTTCATGCTAATTTGTCTCCACTTCCCACTCCAACTTACTAATTTCCTTTCCACTTAACTCTTTCCTCCTTCCATTTTCTCCTCCACTTAACTTGTTCATCGCTCTTCCTTTCCTTCACTTGTAAATGACATTTGTTGTTGAAAATAAAGATTTCTTATATTTATTTTTACTCAACTCTCATATTTTTATTTTATCCTCCACTTGTAAATGGTATTTTGTGTTGGAAATAAATATTTTCAATATTTATTCATTTAACTTTATCATATTTCTATTTCCTCATTCACTGGGAGATACAATTTCTAATTTTTCATCACTTAACTTGTCCTTTCATTTAATCCTGGTTGTTGATTGCGTTTGAATCTCATCCATTAATTTGAGTTCTAAAAATCCATAAATTGGACTCTCATTTCTCTCAAAATTTTAACCACAATTTCAAGTATTTTCATTATCATCCTGTCAAGACTTGCTTTCATTTTTTAGGTGCATTTTATCAATATGAGAGAAACATCAATATGGAGAAGAAAGAAAGAACATTGAAGCTTCATTAAGGGAGTGCTATTTTTTTTTTTTCAATATTTTATGCACTTTTTATTAATAGTTTTAATGGTGTGATTAAGAATACATTTACATGATTTTATAGCTTTGTGGTTGGCTAATTCATGATGTTTTCTAAATGCTAGTTTTCCTAGTCTACATTTGGTGAACCTAATGTGAACATGTGATTCTAATGGATTTTTCTTGTGTTTTGTAGGTAAAGGAATTTGTGCACTTGGAAGTCTAACTTTTGGTATATGCATACTTTCTTGTTTGAAACATGCAAAAAATCAAAGTTTTTAATTGGTCTTTAAAATGAACAACAAATTTCACATAGCCTAATTAGGAGGATAAATGAGCAAAAAATTGCACATAGCCTAATTAGGAGGATGAGTGAATGACAAATTTCACATAGCCTAATTAGTGGGTAAATGAACTACAAATTGCACATAGTCTAATTAGGTGGTTCAAATAAACCTAAAATTTTCACCTAGTTTTAATTAGGAAGGGAAAGAATAATAACTTGTGCTATTTTGATCAAATTTCCTTTCTTAATGGGTTAATGAACAACAATTTTCAATTATTTTTATTAGGAAGGAAAAGAACCATAACTTGTGTTATTTTGATCATATTTCCCTTCTAATTGGTAAAATGAACAACATACTTATGTGTTTGAAGTTTCTTTTAGATTTTTAATCCCAAAAAGAAAGAATGATCATATCCTCTCCCTCACCTTCGCGGATCTTGGGTGTAAGAGAAATTCATTCCATCTTTTTTAGAGGGTCTGCCTCTTGAGAGCTTTAGCAAAGCCAGTGAGAAGGAATGACCCAAGAAGTAATAGGCTAAAGCCAAGTCTCCATCCAAACCGCTATATAAATGTGTGATTGTGACCAAAAGTCTAATCAATGGTGTGGCTACATGATAGCTCTCTTCTAGTATCATCAAGATGCATAAAACCATGGTTCTCAAGGCTAGGAGACCTCCTACGGGAGTTTATCATGGCACCCACTAAACTAGATGCCTTGAACTAAAAACCTTATTGTAGTTTCCAAAAATATTTTATTCACTAACACAAGGGGAAACCCTGAAGACATCCCACACTTTTGTGGCTCTTTGTAGAGATAGTGGTTCCTTGGGAAGTGACGCCCCTTGGAATTCAAAGCTTATTGTACTTGAAAAGTGACTACACTGTAAGGGGGAGCCTATGCCTCCAAGCTTCTAGGCTATCTGCTCTAAGTAGGTGTGACTGGATTTATCCAAGTGGGAATTTAGTGGATACTATTCTTCAAGCCTAAGTTGTAATGTGTTTTTGCATTTAGATTAAAATGGCTATATTTTTTGGAAGTGTCTTGCATGTGTGATAAATAAAATTTCATTAATCAAACCCTACTTCAAAACATTTGAAAATGGTCAAAACATTTTCAAAACCATTCTACAATAGTCAAAATTGTTCATAAACCTTGTCATAGACCTTTTCAAAATATGGATTTTCAAAACACATGCCTTGGAGCCTTGTTGCAATCTTAGGATAGCCTTTGCATTTTAGCTTTTTCACTTAGCTCCCATATTCAATGATTTACATTTTTCATAAATAGCATTTCCTTTTTTCATATTGCATATCATTACCCTTTTTCATATTGTATAATAGCATTACCCCTTTGTCATATTTCATATTCTATTTTCATTAGCAAACTTTTGTATACATGCATTTTAAAATCTAATTATCAACTCCTATCAAATCCTCATCATAATTGTCATATTGCCTTTGCACATTGTCATTTCATATTTAGAGCCCTTTTAAAAACTTTGCAAAATCTAAAAGATTCAAGTCTTAGGGTTTTATCTTATGAAGTTCTGAAAAATGGATCTTGACTTTATTTCAAATCTTCTATCTTTGGTCAATATCCTATCTTGTCATGATGGATTTGACATAGTCTTTTTCATTTTGATTTTGTCCTTTTTGTCCTTTGAAAGTCAAGATCCTAATTCAATTTCCTAAGGTCCTACTCTTAGGTTTGCATTTCCAAAGATTTTCCAATGTCAAAAATTCTCAAAACACAGTTGCATTTTCATCCCCTAGCTTGCATTATCATACTTTCTTTTTCAAAATTCAAAAAATCTAAAAAATACTTGTATTTTCATAGCCCTTAATCTACATTATCATACTTGCATTTTGAATATTCCAAAACTCAAAAAAAATATTTGCATCTCATATAATACCCTTACTCTTCATCCTTGCATAATCATCATTTAGTTTACAATTTTCAAAATTCCAAAAAATCCAAAAAAAATAGCATTGCATACCAGTCTTTCATAATCATATATCCCAATTTGTATTTTCCAAAATCTAAAGTCCAAAAAAACAAATTTGCATTCATTTAAAACCTTCATAATCCAAGGTCAAATTGCATTTTGCATACCCTTAGTTGCATAATCATTTTAAAAAACCCTCCAAAATTCCAAAAATATAGTTTCCATCCATTGCATTATTGCATATCCTAAGCTTCCCATAATCATTTCAAAAATCCAAAAATCTAAAAAGAATTGCCCTTTGAATTTTTCATATCCTAAGTTTCATATCATTTCAAAACCTTCAAAATCCAAAAATAAAGTTTCATTTTGCATATACCCCTCATACTTAGGTGCATTTAGACGTCAAGCCAATTTTAATAATATCTCAAGCTTCCAAAATGCAACAAGGATCATACCAACCCATGTACATTTCAAGTGAAGAGAGACAAACACCTTTTGACCCAAGACAAGGAGTGCCTTTTCAATCACAAGGTTTTGAACCAAGAACCATGTACCCTTCAAGAGAGGAAACCCAAACACTCCTTGGCCCAAGACAAATGACATTCTCACAATGAAACAAACAATCATATAAATTCCACTCTTGCGTATCCAAAAAATGCAAGAAAAATTGGATAAAGAAGTAGAGGTCCTAAAAGAGGTGGTGAAGAATGTTGAAAACAATGGCACAAAGATGTCCAAACTTCTTAAATGTCAAAAAAAAAACTTTGGGAAATTTGACGTAGATGATCTCATTTTAAAATAAAAAATACCCAAGCCTATTTCACAAATAAATGAGGCAAACAAAAATTTCAACCAAATCCAATTCAACCACATTCAAGAGAAATCTTTGTTCAAAAGAGTCCCAAATGATGCTCAATTCAATCAAATCCCAAATCAATATTCATTCAATCAAATTTCATTCAACCAAGTTCCTAAGAAATCACTCAAACAAGTTCCAAATAAAACCTTCTAACCAGAATGGTATAATTCAATTGGGGTCACCACCTAATTATGAACCAATATTCATTCCAATGCAACCAAGTGATCCTCAAGCAATCGTACAACCTCTTGTGCCAATCATGCAAACATGTCAATCAATACCAAGGTCATAAATAATTTTTTCTTCAAGAACATCACATGTCAATAAAATCCTCTCATGTCCTCAAACTAAACAAGGTTTTCTCAAGTACAGACAACTTCAAACATGTCATCTTTTGGACATTAATAAAGCATTATCAATGAGAAACCTTTTGTGGGACATGTTAAATCAAAAATTTCTTTAAAACATGAAAATATTGATGTGGTATCACCAACAAGACCACCCAAGCTGCGAAAATTCAAGTCTAAAACTTTGAAGAGTTTGTTTAAAAAATTGGATAGTATATATGAAGAGAATTTAAAAAATAATTCACCTGTGTCTAGAAATGGATCTTTCCAAAATAATCACAAAGATGATACACGAATTCCCTATCAAGACACTGAACTTCAAGAAACATCCATGTCTTCCACCACTCCTTCATCCCCTCAAGCTTCACAAGAGAAATTTACTCCATCTCCATCAAGTTGCATATCCAATGATGAAACCTTCCAAGGACTATCCATAGAATAAATCAAAGCTAATTCATTTCTTGATACAAATCCCTTTCATGCTGCCCAAATTATAGAGCCAATGCCACCATGTCCTCCTTTTTCTAGCAATCCCATTTTAGAGAGCCCAATCCAAAGTCCATCTCCTTCATGTCAAAACATTGACCCCTTTCCAAAGTCTCTCATGCATATCCCAATTCATACCCCATGTCAAGAGGATTATTCAAAGGATGAAGAATTGAGTCTTGAAACAAATCAAGATCAAGATCTCAACAATGACCAATCATATCAAATGGTTGACCGAGATCCTATTTTCCTTGAGCCTAATGATGATCCCATTATCCCTAACTCTTTCATACAAGATGATCCCCTTCAACCTCAAGAACAAAGTGTCATTCTATATCCTATTGACCTTCCACTTCCTAAGAAAGATCATAACCTCCCTTCCATTCTTTCCAATTATTTCATTCAAATTCAAGAGAAAAACACCATTAAAATGGATTCTAATGATCCCATTCCAAGTCAAGATCAAAGTATCCCTTCACCTTCATGCCCACCGCAAGATCCCATCATATCTCCAAATTCTCATCAAGATCCCTCTATCCCTTCAATTCCTTGTCCTAATCCTCCATATCCTCCACAAGATCATGTCCTACCAAATGATCCTTTCATTTATCATATTCCATTGTAGGGTCCCATTATTCCTCCTGACCCCCTAATGATTTAAACACATTTCTAAAAGATGTTCATTATCCCCTTACACTTCAAATGGGTTCCTCTAGTTCTATAGAGTCCAGTCCACTTCATGATCCTATCAATCCTTCCATATCATATCCACCTCAAAATAAAATCATATCTTGTAGAAAGCATCCCATTTACCAAAAACATCATCAAGTCAAAGGGTTGAGTATCCATGAACAAGGTATATTAAAACCCTTCCATGTCAAAGAAAAGTCTAAAGATCATTACCTCAGTTAAAAATCTCATTCTTAATGTGTTTGTATCCCTTCCAAATCCAAATTCAAATGTATAATCCCTCCTTCACCCCTTCCATCCATCTTTTTTCCATATATTCCTCCATTCACTAGCTCAGAACCCAGTTACCCTTTTCCATATGCAAGTCAATAAAGACACACATCTTCAAGAACTATTCACCCATACAAAAGGCCTCTATATCATTCCCATCCATCCATGAATCCTATTCCCCTTCCAAGCAATTTGGATGCCAAACATAAAGTTCATAAGTAAATCAATCCACATGCAGTCAAGGATCAACATGTCCATTTTAATCGACATGTAAAAATAAAGAAAAATATGATCAAAAAAGAAAAAGAAATGTCCAAAAGAAGACAAAGGACCTCTAAGCAAAAAGAAAAGTCAAATTAAATATGGGTTCCTAAATCTCTTGTGCATGCAATGCATTATAAGGACCCAGAAAAGAATGAAAAATTAAAGATCATGTGGATTCCTAAGAAGCTTCTTGAAGCATAGTTTCCAAAACAAAAATACAAGTTGGCATCCAAAATTTCTATCCCTCTGTTTTAAAAGCTCCCATCTTCCAAATCCATTTTGGATCCCTATGTCCTAGGATTCATATCCATTCCTCCCTCAAATCCAAAATCTCCTTTTCCTCCATCACTCCATCACCCCTCAAGGTGTGTGCCGATCTTGTTCTAGCCTACATTTCCATCTATTCAAAAGGAAGCATTCTCACACTCTCTCCAAAATCCAACACCTATTTTCCAACCTTTCATTCATCCTATTCAATTTTTTTCATAAATCCTTTGCCATATCCCTTTGTCATTACCCTACGAATGTCTTTGAGCATACTATCATAGTCATGGTATGTTATTTCATACCTTTTAGGAGAACCATCCAAAAAAAAAAAGGTGTTTGAGGTTTTCATCCATGTCATATCATGCATCCATTATCTTCTTAAAAGGTTGAAAAGTCCAAAAAGTCTAAAAAGGTCAAAAAAATAAAAAAAGAGTAAAAAAGGAAAAAAGAAAAAAAAGAAAAAAAGAGAAAAAGAAAAAAATAGTTGCCTTGATGAAAACCTACCAAATAGACATCTTGGTAACACAAAAAATGAAATAAAGATAATTTTTTTTGTCCAATAGTGAAAACTTGGCAAACAAGTGCTTTGGGCAAGTACCGTGATAAAAACCTGGCAAATAGGTGTCATGCGTAATCTATGAGCTTCTTGCATTCCATACTTGGGGGTAGATTTTTATTCATGTTTTCCTATCCATTATCCTTGATTATCCCTATCATTTCCCCATTTTCCCATTTTATCCATATTTTCCAATCATATCATACCCCTGTCATTCCTTCCATCATATCTGTGTTATATCCCTTATCCTATTGACATCCATATTCCCTTTTTTTCAATTTTGATCTTGACAAGGCTAGGGATCTCCCTAGAAGTATCATATTTCCTATCTTCTTTAAGTTTTCTATATCCCTTCGGTCCATATTTCTTATCTTACCACAATATTTGGTTCATATTTCCTATCTTATTGCAACCCTCAATCCATATCCCTTACCCTTGTCCATACTTGACCTTTCTTATCTTATCCACATACTGTCATTATCCTATCCATATCCTATCATTTCCCTATCCAAATCCCTTTCTTGGTCTTGATATAAAATAAGGACATGAAATGCTATTTAAATATTTTCAAAAACCTCTTGCCATTCCTATGCATCACATGCCATCCAGTGCTAAAAAGTATTATAACTCTATCATTGTTATGTCCAATCCCTTAGCTTGTCAAAAACATGTTATCCCATTCTATGAATAGTCCTTGGCAACCCAAATAGCTTCAAGACATACCAAGTAACCCTTATCCTTCATCCTTATATTGGTCTATCCATCAATCCCTAATGTCCTTTCCTTGCTAGACACTGGGGGAAATTTAATACATCTTTCTCAAGAAAATATTAGAGACATGAAAAAAATAAAAAATGTTCATGTAATGTCCTAAACAAATTCAAAAACATCATATAATGTTCTAAAAAGATCTATTAAACAAAAACATGATCTTGAAAAAAGACAATACAACTCATATACAATGTTGAGAAAAATCCATAAAAATCATAAAATATCTTGAAAAAAATTCTAAAGATCATAAAAAGAAAATACGATCTTGAAAAATCCAAAAACTTATATAACATCCTAAAAAAATATAAAAAACCAAATATTTCAAAATCCTAAAAATAAAAAAGTCCTTCAAAAATATGCAGTAAACATGTACATAATCATTTTCATATTGTCAATAAATTGTCCCTTGTGTCAAGACAAATATTTCAACATATACAAACTAAAGACTTATCAAAAAAGTGCTTAACAAAATCATGCATCAATGGACAGACTATCTAATCAAGTCAACAATCAATCAGATCAAACTTGTCCAATCAATCAAACACCATAAATTTTTCCTTTATCAATCATCATTTTGTCTTATATAGGGTGTTGTATACTCAAAACCAGATGCTATTAGTCTTAGATGGGGTACTTCATTCCTAAAACCATACATTATCATTATCAATCAAATAAACTATCAATTTTGACAAGAAGATCAGAATGGTCGTTGACTTGATTGATTCAGTGAGTCTTATCCTTTATTGATTTATCATTGGTCACATTCCTATGCTACTCAAGGATATCCACAAGTGATAAGAGTGGTTGGGATGTTTCATGGTCCTTTTATTTTTATTTTTTCTTCTTCTTATGAGTTATTTTTCATAAAGATCTAGGGCATGTATGTCATATGATTCAAGATGGATGGAAACATTCTTTGTCTGCAATGTGTTTCTTTTTACACAAAGGGATTGCATTATCACCTTGACTATTTATGTCATGGTGCGACAAATCTATTTTTCTATAATAAATAAATATCTCATGATAATAGTGCACTTATGAAAGCAAGTTTTGTCAATACTAACTTTTCTTCATTTAGTTTCTTCTTTCTACTAACTCTTCTTCTACCAGTCTTTTGCAATTATTTTCTTTTCAAAAATGATAAACCTACCCAACTAGACATGTTTTCATTGACGGTTTGCACCCATGACAAATTGAGTGAGATTTAGGCTACCTTGCAATTTTCTATTGAATGCATATGATATTTTTTGCACCAACAAAAAAATCGCTGCCCTCCAAAAACTAATTTAAGTATTGAAAATATGAGATGGGTTATTGTAGAGGGGCCTCCCTTAATTCTATATGTTTAGATGGATCATTTGAAAGTCCCATGGATTGGGAGAAATTGATGCAAGGCAGGGGCCAAGAGGGGCCAAAAAATGGCACACCCTAATGATCCAAGCTTGCTCAACACATGCAGAAGCAAACATACACAACAGTGAGAGAGAGAATGCAGAAGCTTTCATATATTTTCATCAAATAGAATGATACATGCCGGGCTGTAAGGCCCTCCTAGTTAGGGCCAAATATTACAATGAAATACAAAAGTCCTCAAACATGTGAGGATTTGTCAAAATATCTACTTCTATCTTCTATCCAAAAATTGCCTCCTAAACTACAACCAAACAACTACATTTATACAAGAGTCTACCAAACTAAGTAGGCCTTCAAATCCATAATCAACGAAAGGAATAATCAGATCTGGGACCACACACTTCCCAATGATGGATTCCAACATTAAATTTGTGACCCAACATAAATGCACAAGTCGGCCACAACATAAACTAAAACTAAACCTATCGGTGAGCAAGGATAACCGAGCAACAGACAAGCAACGTTGAGCACCAGTGAAACAACCGACCACCCAGGAGATAATCGACCACACTTGATAACCAAAGGAAACTGACCAACTCGGTCAAAGCAGGAACCGAGCAACACAAACAAACTCCAAATTGTTTTTGGTGACAGAGGATTGCCAAGGACCCGAGATGCTCTTGCATCAGACACCTGGGGTTATTTTGAAATGATTCTCTAAATCATTTGGTAGGTCTAGTTCGAGCTACATCCAACTTAGACTGTGAAATCCATGAACTATCTTCCATCGGTCTATTCTTCCACTTTACCAGATATTCCATATACTATTTTCCTCTTGTACTCTTGCCAATTCTTTCCTTCAAAATTTGTTCAACTTCTTCATTCTGCTTCTTAGGATATTCTATCGGTACTGTCACTTCTTCATCAAGTTCATGATACTCATACAAATCAGCAATGTTGAAAATAGGTGATATGTCCATGTCATCAGGTAACTCAATTTCATATGCATTTCCACTGTCAAATTTCTTCAAAATCTTGCAAGGTCCAAACTTCTTCATCTTCAGCTTCCCATATGTTCCAATAGGAAATTGACCTTTCTTCAAATGAACCATCACTTCATCACCAACATCAAAAGTTTTATGTCTCCTTGATCTATCAGCTCTGTCTTTGTATTTCTGATTACTGTCTTCCAACTTCAGCTTCACATCTTCATGCAATGTCTTCATGTACTCAACAAATTTTAATCCTTCAATACTTTTCTTATTCTCATCAGCAATGTCTCTCAAATTAGATATACCTCTCAGTTGTGTACCATTCACAATCTCAAATGGTGTCTTTCTAGTACTCCTATTCACTAAATTATTGTATGCAAACTCTGCTTGTGCCAACAAAGAATCCCAATTATTCGGTGTGTCTCAAATTAAACATCTCAAAAGATTTCCCGAACTTCTGTTTACAACTTTGGTCTATCCATCAGTTTGTGGGTGAAATGTAGAACTATATTTCAACTCAGTGCCAAATTTCTTCCAAAGGGTTTTCCAAAAGTATCCAACAAATTTACTATCTCAGTCAGAGATAATACTCTTTGGTAATTCATGCAATCTGACAATTTCCTTAAAGAAAAGATCTTCTACATGTACTGCATCTGATGTCTTTCTACAAGGTATAAAATGTGCCATCTTAAAAAATCCATCCACAACAACAAATATAGAATCATTACCTCTTACTATCTTTGGCAAGCCAAGAACAAAATCCATACTGATGTCAATCCAAGGTTTCTCAGGTACAACAATCGGTACATACAATCTAGTATTCTGACTTACTCCTTTTGCAACTTGAGAAATTCTACAACTTTTCACAAATTTTTGAACATCTTTATACAACTACGGCCAATAGTACTTCTCCTTAAGCAAATTCCATGTTTTATCAATACCAAAATGTCCAGCCAAACCACTAATATGTTTCTCCTTTATCAGATTAGTTCTCATTATTCCTCTTGGTATACACAACTAGATACCTTTAAACAACATACCTTCTTGAATAAAATATTCATCCCATTTAGTATCTTGTTGATCTTGAATAGGTGCTGTGCACTTTCTCCATGGCTTAGAAAAATTAGGGTCAAACTCATACGAATCTCTCATCTCATCAAAACCAAGAACTTCAATTTTCATCTCAGTCATCAAAGATCTTCTTCTACTCAATGCATCAACAACTTGGTTAGTGACTCCACTCTTATGCTTTATCATAAATGTATAACTCTGCAAATACTCAACCCATTTCATATGTCTCTGATTCAACTTATTCTGACTACCCAAATACTATAAAGCCTTATGATAAGTATACAACACAAATTCACTCGGTATCAAATAATGTCTCCATTTCTTCAGTTCTTGAACAATAGCGTAGAATTCTTGATCATACACAAAATATTTCCTTCTAGCATCATTCAACTTTTCACTAAAGAAAGCAATAGGGTTACCTTCTTGACTCAACATAGCTCCAATTGCACTTCCACTTGCATCACATTCTACTTGCAATAATTTACTGAAATTAGGTAATGCTAAAATAGGTAATTCAACAACCTTCTTCTTTAGAGTCTCAAAAATTTTGTCAGCTCCATGTGTCCACTTGAATTCTCTTTTGTCTCATCTCATAGTTTCAGTCATAGCATTACAAATTGAACTAAAATTCCTTATGAACTTTTGGTAAAAACTTGCCAAACCATGAAATGATCTTACCTCACTAGAATTCACAGGTGTAAGCCAATTCAAAATAGCTTCAACCTTTTCAGGATCCATCTTCAAACCATCAGCTAAAATAACAAACCCCAAATACACAATCTCCTCTTTCATGAATGAACACTTTTTCAGATTTATCAGCAACTTTTCCTCTTTCAATCTCTGCAAAATTTGTTTAACATGCAACAAATGTTCTTCTCTGGTCTTACTGAATATCAAAATGTCATCAAGATATACAATCACAAAATTACGCAAGAATTTCTTCAAAACTTCATTCATCAGCCTCATAAAAGTACTCGGTGCATTAGTTAAACCAAAAGGCATAACCAACCACTCATACAAACCTTCTTTTGTCTTGAAAGAAATCTTCCATTGATCGCCTTCTCTAATTCTGATATGATGATACCCACTTTTCAAATCAATTTTGGTGAAATACTTTGCTCTAGTCAGACTATCCATTATGTCATCTATTCTCGGTATAGGAAACCTATACTTCACTGTCATCTTATTGATTACTCTAGAATCAATACACATTCTCCATTCTCCATTCTTCTTAGGTGCCAATACAACAGGTACTGCACAAGGACTCAAACTTTCTCTGATCAAACCTTTCTCCAATAACTCTTGAATCTGTTGGTTCAATTCCTGATTCTCAGTAGGTGTCAACTGGTGAGGTGCCTTATTTGGTAAACTAGCTCCAGGGATTAGATCCATACAATGATCAATGCTTCTTTTCAGTGGCAAACCATCAGGTACATTATCAAAAATGATATCACTGTATTCGGTGAGTAACTTATCAATCTCCTCAGGGACATTATCCTCTATTTTCTTACTCAGTTTGTTAGGGATCACAACAAAACATACATCATTCTTCTTCAAAGAGTTAACAAACTTTCTTCCCTCCATCAAACAAACTTTCATAGATGTGAAAACATTACTAACAGGTTTTTCCATCAATGGTAACAAGATTTGTTTGTTTCCATTAGCCACAATAGTATACTTATGCAATCTCCCATCATATATAGCATGTCTATCATATTGCCAAGGTCTACCCAACAAAATATGACAACAATCAATAGGCATGATATCACATAACACCTTATCATAGTACTTTCCAATCTTCAAATTCACATAACATTGTTCACTTACCAGGAGTGTATGCTCATCTTTGATCCATGAAATCTGATAGGGCTTCAGATGTAGCAACCTTTCCAACTGCAATTTTGTGACCATCTCTTTAGATGCCAGATTCTCCAAGATACCACTTTCAATGATTACCTTCCAAAATTTATCAAAAACTCTACATTTGGTCTTGAACAAACTTTTCCTTACCGGACCTTCCTTTTTGCTTTCATTCCACAGTGCTCTCCTTACCATCAAGTTATTTTCTTTCTCAGGTTCATTTGGTGACTCTTCTTGCACCAAAGCATTTCTACTACTACCAGCCTTCTTACTTGCATGTGTACATTCAAAAGATCTATGTCCTTCTTCTCCACAATTGTAACAAGTTCCTCAGAAACTTCCTCTACTATAACCACCTCGGTAGTTACTGCCTCTACCTCTAGATGAACTTTCACCTTTCCACTCGGTCTTGCCTTTGTCCAGATTTGTCTATTCTGGTTTAGATCTACCATTTTCACCATTAGATCTACCTCTTCCTCTAGGGAATCTAAGACCTCGACCTCTTTGTCTTTGTTCATGTCTTTTCTTCAATTTCTACTTGGCCTTCAATGAAAATTGATAAGCCTCTTCAATGTTCTCCAACTTGACCATACTAATTTCCTCTTGGATGGAAACTCTCAAACCATTCAGGTATCTACCAATTATTTCCACATCATCTTCATCATGTCCAGATCTGATATCTAATCTATAGAATTCCTCAGTATATTCCTTTACTGAGCTATCTTTCTACCTCAAACTTTGCATTCACCAAACTAAGTTAATCTGATAATCACAAGGTAAGAACTTTCCTTTCAATTTGTTCACCATTTTATTCCATACCTTGATTTTGTCTTTGCCTTTCCTTTTCCTATCCAGCTGCAGATGTTCCCACCATAAGGATGCATGAATTTTCAACTTTGTGCTTGCAATCTTCACCTTCTTGTCTTTAGGAATGTTTTCATATTCAAAATACTTTTCCATCTTGGTTATCCAGTCCACCAATTCATTAGATTCTAGCTTTCCACCATACTCAGGAGGATTGAAATGTGGTGTTGACTTCAGACTTGTGAAATCCTTCAAAAATCTTTCTTCACCTTGATCCATAATAGGTGCAGGTTCTACATTCACTTGTTCTTCCTCAACTTCATCATCACTAACATCTTCATGATGTCTGTCTCTTCTCTGGGTTGTTTCAACAACTTCTAACCTAGCAGCAATTTGCCTTAGCATATTTTCCAATCATGGATCTGCATCTCACCTCCCATGAACCATCTTGACAACCCTCTACAATTGTAGGTCAGATCGCAATCTACTACCCCTTCAAGAGGAACCTGCAAACCTAGATCCGCAGACCTAGATCAAGATCTCACCTCTCTTTGATACCACCTGACAGAAGGTTGGGGCCAAGAGGAGCCAAACAATGGCACACCCTAATGATCCAAGCCTGCTCAACACATGCGGAAGCAAATAGACACAACAGTGAGAGAGAGAATGCAAAAGCTTTCATATATTTTCATCAAATAGAATGATACATGTCGGGCTATAAGGCCCTCCCAGTTAGGGCTAGATATTACAATGAAATACAAAAGTCCTCAAACATGCGAGGATCTGTCAAAATCTCTACTTCTATCTTCTATCCAAAAACTGCCTCCAAAGCTACAACCAAACAACTACATTTATACAAGAGTCTACCGAACTGAGTCGGCCTTCAGATCCACAATCAACAGAAGGAATGGTCAGATATGGGACCACATGCTCCCTAATGATGGATTCCAACATTAAATCTGTGACCCAACATAAATGCACAAGTGAGCCACAACAAAAACTAAAACTAAACCTGTTAGTGATCAAGGATAACCAAGCAGTGGACAAGCAATGCCGAGCGCCAGTGAAACAATCGACCACCCAGGAGATAACTGACCACACTTAGTAACCAAAGGAAACTGACCAACTACCAACCAAATCAGTCAAAGTACGAACCGAGCAACAAAGACAAACTCCAAATTATTTTTGGTGACACAGGATTGCCAAGGACATGAGATGCTCTTGCATCAGAAATATCTTGTTAAATTTTGTTAGTTTTGTGTACTTAGGGCACTAAGGGACATCATTGGTAGGGTATGGCACCAAGTGTTTCAGTGAGTGGAGAGACAAAATAAGACCATTCCTAGGGTAAATCCACCTAAATGGACATGTTTGCATTGACAGTATGTACCCACAAAAAACAAAGTGAGATTTAGGCTACCTTGCAACTTTCTATTGAATTCATATGACAATTTTTGCACCAACCAAAAAATCACTACCCTACAAAATTTTTTTTGAGTCTTGAAAATATGAGATATCATATTATAGAGGGTCCTCTATGGTCCTATACATTTAGACAAATCATTTGCAAGTACCACAGTTTGGAAGAAATAGCTCATAAAATTTTGTCAATTTTGTGCACTTAGGGCACTTAAGGGATGTAGCTGGTAGGGTATGGTGCCAAGCATTACAATGGGTAGGGAGCTAAAAAAGGACCATGCCTAGGGTAAACCTACCCAACTAGACATGTTCACAGTGATAGTTTTTACCCATGACAAGTAGAGCGAGTTTTAGGGTACCTTGCAACTTTCCATTGAATGCATTTGATAAGTTTTGTATCAACAAAAAAAACAATTCCCTACAAAAACAAATTTGAGTCTTGAAAATATGAGATAGGTTATATTAGAGGGGCCTCTGACAATCCTATATGTTTAGGTGGATCATTTTCAAGTGCCACAAATTGGGAGAAATAGTCTCTCAAAGTTTTTAAGTTTTGTACACTTAGGGCACTTAAAGGACATCATTAGTAGGCTAAGGCACCGAGGATTCCAGAAAGTGGGGAGCCAAAATGGGACCATGCCTAGGATAAACCTACCCAACCAAAGATGTTCATGCTAATGATTTGTGTCCATGAAAAAACTAGCAATATTTAGGCTACCTTGCAACTTTCCATTGAATGCATATGACAATTTTTGCATCAACTGAAAAATTATTTCCCTACAAAAACTACTTTGAGTGTTGAAAATATGAGATAGGTTATTGTAGAGGGGCCTCCAACAATCCTTTTTAGTCAGAAGGATCTTTTTCATGTGTTGGTATTGTGTAGTTACATGATTAAATGGATTTTATTGAGATGAATGAATGAAGGAGGGAATTTTAATAATGTCCAAAAGACCAACAGTCTAAGGGACCTAGTATCAAATCCTATTCCAACTTCATGTTCTTATTGATATCATCTAAAAAAAACCTATTCAACCTAGAACAAAAAAATGATCAATTTTCTTTCTATGAGGCTCTTGATGCCCCTACATTAGTGACTCCTTCAAAATGCAAAAACTATCAAGGATCATGACTCTCTCAAAAGGTGGTAGTTATGAAAGGTTGTGAGACTTTCAAAGGGCATAAAGGATGAAGGAT
Organism: Chamaecyparis obtusa; assembly: GCA_027943335.1. NCBI lineage: Eukaryota > Viridiplantae > Streptophyta > Pinopsida > Cupressales > Cupressaceae > Chamaecyparis > Chamaecyparis obtusa. The sequence goes on from BSBK01008118.1 coordinate 377,724, forward strand.
TGTGATATCTAGAAACATTGTAATAATTTGAAAGGTTGTGACTCTCCCATCATGAAGATATAAATAGGAGGGAAAGTCATTTGTTGAAGGCATGGAAGAAGAGATCATATATCATAAGATAACCATTGTAATTTATTACCTAAGATATAAGACAATTTTGATCTGCATAAATGGAGCATAAGAATCAAGGAAGGAGAAGGAAGGTGAAAAGAATACGGAAGTATCTTACAAAGGGGAAATCATCATTAACTAAATTATCAAATTATTCACTAACATAAAAAACTAGGTGAATTTGAAGATCAAATGTGGTTGGGTCATTCATTGTTTCTTAATTTGATATGATTTAAACATATAGTGATGTATGCTAATAATTAAAAATTGATAGCCTCCTAGTAGGGGACATTGGATAGAATATTATAAAAAAACATCAAATATTATTGAAACATAATAACAATCACACTCACATAACAAAAAATATTTAATGATTCTATAAACATGAATAATACATCTTGTACACACAAGGAATAAATTATATCAAAACTTATATTGTATAATATCAAATTATTTTTAATAAGTATGTATGTCCATATACAAATATGACATAAATGCCAACTTAAATAAAGTTTTACAAAATGTGACATATGCCATCTCAAAATATCTTCAAAAAACATAATATGACAACTAAATGTCTCTATGAAATCCTAGGCTATTGGTAGATCATCAAAATTGATCCTCTTTGAAGCAGTCTCTAGTTCTAAAGGATCTTGCACAAAAAAAAATTCAAACAACAATTGAGATTATTTAAATTATATGATTTACATACAGAAAATTAACATCAAAATTAATATACATTGAACTATAATTGAAATTTAAAATTGAATTCTCATATACCTCAAATCTACATCTCGTAAAGCAATTTGGAGTCCTAGAATATGCTACTAGTAGCAAAGAGATGCCACTAACAATGACAATGACAATGTCAACCTATATATGTTTGCCAAAATAAAATTGATACAAGTTATCCTATAAAGTTGTCTGTGATAGGAAAATAAATTTACAAAGTACCTAAATGAAAATAAAAACTCACCTATGGTAGGTCTTCTTTTGTCAATGTTAGTGCAGTAAAAAATGACGTGAATCCCTGTCACTATAGCTCGCTCACATTGGGTGTTACCTACAAGAGTAAAATAAGAAAAAAATGTTAGTAATTTTAATATATATATTTAAAATATTGACAATATAAATGACAAACATGTACAAAATAAAAAAATATAAACAACTAAGTGCAGAAATATAAACTGTGTGGCTATCATGGCCAAATGAAATGGCTAAGAGGTTGGGCTCGTGAAACTATGTCTTGTCCTCCTCAAACATCAAGAAAAGTTAAATAAACCATGTAAATAAACATTAGTACATTCAAGTAATAAGTACATGCATAATCATTATTAAATCTTAATTACCTTCCCCTTATCAGTGCTTGTCCTTGCACCTCCCTTGCACTACACATCCCTCGTAGTAGGTGAAACCTGAAAAGTAAAAAAAATATACAAAAATAAATTAATATATAATTTTATTTTTATAATTTAAATCACAAGCATGTATATTGATAGAAAAAGTAAATGACTAAGTGTGAAAATATATACCATGTCCAGTTGTCAAGGTAAAATGAAATGGTTGAGAGTGTGACATCTTGGACCTGTTTGATCTCCTCCTCTAACATTAACTAAACATGAATAGAACATGTCTATATGTTCATAAGTGTGTATTCTTAATAACTTAAATCTAATATAGATATTCATTTAAAATTAAATGCACTATGAAATTAAAAGTTAAGTCATACCCTGCAATATTCTCAATGAATGATGGATGCAATTCCTAATCTCTCACATGAGAGGATTCTCCAGGGTGCACTCTAATATTTTTCATCACATCTAGTACACCACCCATATCATGCACCTTGAATTGTGATGTGTCTAGAGGTTCCTCGATAGGCTAATCGAGGGGACCCAAGCATATCTTCTTGCATATAGTGCAAGTATGGGGAACACAAATATGTGCACCCACAGAGGATGTGTCAGCACCACCATATCCATTTCCAACACAATTGACATGTGGTTGTGCTAGTGACGTATTTTGAGTAATCAAATGACCGCACAAAGAGTGAATGAACCTAATACTTTGTGATGTAGCCTCTACAATAATTTTTGGATGTTGTACTCTAGGAAGGGAGCAATGAGAGGACATGGAACATATGGGCCTTTTACTACTAAACATTCCCTTGGTCTATCCTAGGGCATGCCTCTACCTATGCCCATGAATTATCTCATACTCCAATAGTTCACATTCTTACCCAACACAAACTTAGAATATAGTTTTTTTATGAAGTAAAATGTGATATCCATATTTTTGTTGGGTGGTTTATCAAAAACCATCCACTAATGATCCTAGAAGTTATCTCGAACAACAACATGCATGCACCATCTCATGATAAACTTTAGTTTTTTGGGATAACATGACTGTCCAATATGAGAATTCACAAATAGGGCAACTATTTTTTCTTTTTTTATTCCAAGGTCCTTCACCCCATCATTAAACTGAGCATGCATGACATCTCAACATTGAAGTGCAACATTATTCTATGTGGTGATGGTTTCTATATGAATCCCTATTATTGATTCTAATGTATCAAATGTTGGAGCTAATCTAGCCTAATCCTATTATAAACACCTATGATATCCCGTAATTGATTTAGATTTTTAGCTGTGAGGTCTTCTACATGCTCAAGGATTGCATGTGCAGGGTTTTGTGCCTATAGGTCTATGGTCTGTGGTTTTTGGGGTGTGGGTTTCCCAGCTCAAGAATAGAAATGTTATTTTCCATACTTGATTAAATTATAAATTCATATAATTAAGACACAGTTTAAGGGTCACTATCCTAGCTTTCCTGATCCACATTCTTGGATTTCCAAGCACTAGGAGCTCCTTATCTCTGGTAAAATCCACATTTTTCCTATGGCTAAGGGTTTTTTGTTGCTAAATTTGAAAATGTTGTGGATAGAAATACAATCCTCTGTGAAAATTTCTTTAGCTGGGATGGTTGCTTCATGCTAATGCTAAAACCTTGGCATCCTGACTTCTCCCCATCTTCTGAAGCATTTAATGAGCTGCCTATCTGGGTTGGGCTGCCTAATCTTCCCCTCCATCTTTGGGTTGATTCTCTTCTCGAAATTGTGGGGGATGCTATTGGTGATTTTATTTTGGTGGATGAGCAATCATCTGATTTGCTTCACTCCACTTATGCCCACATTATGGTGGATTTGGATGCCTCTAAAGGTCTTCCTTTTGAGATCATACTCGTTACTCCTAATGGTAGAAGTTGGATTCAACACTTGGATTATGAAGGCCTTCCCTTCAAATGCAGAAGGTGCTTCAAGACAGGTCATGTTTTAGACCAATGTGAGCTTCAAAAATTTAAAAATATTTCCTCATGGTGGTAGGGTGTCTCTTCTCAGTACTATACGGTGGAGAAGGTGTCTTCTCACCAGAGTTTTTTGTAAGTGGTCTAGCAGGTTGGCCCTGTGTCTTCTCCCCTTTCTGGCCCCACTAATGTTGTTGGTGCTATTATGGGTGTTGTTGTTCCTCCTTCTTTAGCGAGTGAGTGGGATCCCCCCAAGTCTATGGTGTCCTCCCCTTCTGTTGGTGCTGACACTGTTCCTTCTGGTTCTTTGGCAGGGTTAGCATCTGGGTCTGTTCCTGTTGGTCCTTCTGTTGGGGATGCCCCTCTCCCTGGCCCTGGTTCTTTGTCAGTTGCCTTTGGGCAGGATGCTACCCCCTCTGGGGGTTTTCTTTCTTTCGGTTTGGACACGTTGGATTGGCAGATTGCTACTGCTAAGGTTGAAGAAGGATGGATCGAGGTTAAAGGAAAACATTCAAAGCAATCTTCGCCTTCTTTTGATATGACCCTTTGATCCCATCAGAAGGGGACTAAATGAAAATCCTAAAATCTTGGGATTTCCTTTTGGCTGGGTTTACTTGGGGCCTTGCCCAAGCTGTCTATTCTAGGTTGTGGGAGCCTATTGGTAAAACCCTTGTTTAGGTCTTGTCTCGTTTCATCTAAGTGGGCTGTCTTTGTCTATCTTTTGTGACCTTCTTGTAAAGGGTTTCAGGTCCCTTCAAAACTTGTTTTCCTTAATATCAAAAATAGGTATCGAATATCCGATACATTTAAATAACTTATATATATATAGATATATATAATAGTTTAATATATTATAATATATAATAAATATAATATAATATAATAACATAAATATATATAATTATAATTATATATATAATATTAGAAAATATTATTATACACACACACATTATTATCATTAGTTTAATATTATTTGTATAAATATCAGATATTTGAAACATATCAGATATTCAATACATGTATTAAATACATTTTAGGTATTTGATATGCTTTGATCTTTGCCATGGTTAGGTGTACTGACACCTAGACCTACTAAAAAGTCAACATAGATTTTTACATTATTGGGCAAATGAAAAACACATTTTTTTTCACTTCGCCATTGGCCCCTCATGATCCTACGCATACTTAGTAACATATGTTCTTTAATTTTAAGTATCTTATCAAAATTTAAACTTTCAAGTTTTATGTTATCTTTTCTGGTTTAATTGAATATCAATTACAAATATCTTGCTCATACAAACATCAACATTAGACCAATACAAGATCCTTATGAATAAACACATTAGAAATAACCAATGAAATATTAGGAGTCACTACTTAGAAATCCACTTTCATTTAGAAAACACTTCCTATGGAAGGCCAAGAGTCACACCATAGAGTTCCACTTTAAATATCCTAGTGAAAATTGAGCTTGGGTCTCCATAATCTTTATGTGGGTGTGTATGCACGCATGTGAATGTGTGTGTATGGCCATGCGAGTGTGTGCATGGGCGTACACAAATTTGTGTGTGCATATGCGTGCACACACACACATATACATAGTTAAATTTATCAAAAATAAAAATGGGAGACACATTTTTCTAACTATAAAAATAAGATTTGTTTATTAATATATAAGATTTACCTTGTCATTAGAAATAAATACTAGATTAAATTTAAATTTTAAAAAATAAAAGACAATATAGTAGAAGAAAAGATAATTATCTTAAAGACTACCACCTTAACCTTTTATTTTGTATATTAGTGAACCATCATCAACGATAGAAACTATTAAATTTTATTTATTTAAAAAAATTATTTATATCAAACATTTAAAAAATAAAAAATAAACAAACTATTACTCCATATGATATCTTTTCATGAATCATCTAAAGCTGAAAACTTTCAGCTTATATCACCAAATCTCCAACTATTTCATTTTGTTTCATACACCCTTACAAGCTACTATCTCTGTTTATTTTCAATGTATAATTTAAAAATAAAAAATATTAGATTTTAATTTGTTCAAATTAATTTTTTTAATCATAAGTTAATATTAAAAAGTGTGAAGTGATCATGAGAGTATTAGCTAATGCAAGTACCAATAAGGAAGACATCCAAGAACCACAAAAAAGATGTAAAAGATTTACATCACTAACTCTTCAATGTATTTTATTTTGTTTCGCAAAGCCACTATCTTCTTTTATTATCAATGTACAAAGAGCAACTGTGAGTAGTGAGAAAGGTTATTCTAATATATGAGTCAGTATATTTACATTATAATTATTTTATAAAAGTTTAAATAATATTTTAAAATTCATTTATATCATCAAAATTTACTTCATTTGTGAAGTCTCAATATCCATTTATTGTATTTATTAAAATCATAATAGATATCTATATATATTTTAGTTTCATATATATATTTTTTGTATTAATTATAAGGAGATCAAAATACAAGAGTTTCACCGAGAAGTACAAAAATTAGAGGCGAATCCTCACCACGAGAGTATCAGAGAGTCAAAGTATCAATACATCAAAACTAAAAGACAAGAGAGATACTAATGAAGCAGGTCATCATGAGCATCAACCCATGTTGTCCATCCCATGTTGCCCTCCATCCAGACAATATTTTTCTTGTTATGAATCTGATCAAGCAAGAGGATCATGTTATCAATGGTGTCTTTATTAGTTCTTCTAACTTCCTCATTCAGCTGCCTAATAGTTTGTTCAAATAGATGAAAATTTTCCATATGCCTCCTCTATAAGTGACCATCCTTAAGCCCGGTGGAGAAGAAAGTGGCATATCTAGTCTTGAGAAGTCTTTTAAACTTGTCTTTATCTACCATCATAGTGATGTGAACCTGCAAGAAGATTTTAAAATGTGTGAGACTTCGAAAAGACTCAGTAAGAACCTTAGGATTGTTTTGAAAGCTTTCCTCATTCCTTCATTTCCAGATCTGCCATAGAATGTTAGAAGAAAGAATGTTCCAAAATAAATTAGTATCCTTCTTAATCCCATCAATGTGACCACAAATGATTTCAAAAATATTAAACTTAGTAGGAAAAGAAATACCAAACATGAGCCAGATCTCTTTAGCAAAACTGCAATCAAAGAAGATATGTCTACTAGTTTAAGGAAGTCTACATATATTACAATAATGAATTTTAGAAAAGTCCTTTCTAATGGGGAGTCTATCAAGAGTTAACAACCATTTAAAACATTTAATCTTAGGATCAATCAGGCTTTTACACAGCTTTTCAAAGTATTCATTCCAAGAGGAAACATCAAGATTAGAGTACCACACATTATTGACATGGCCGATGATGGAATCATTATAATCAATAATGCTGTAAATGTTTTTAGCTTTAAGTTTGGTTATAATGGTTCCATCCAGCCACTTAATATTCAAAAATCTGTTGGAGTCAACATGACAAGTAGAAGGAATGTCCTTGCAGACTTTAACAATCATATTATAGGTTTTTTTTTGAGACAGGGGAATGTTAAACTTGAGTGTAAGCTCATCCCAGTCAATGAGCCTGTCATTTTCAAAAATATCAGCAAACTGAGTGATACCAATGGTAGACCAATGCTTGGTAGAGAAACCTTGGGAGAGGGCAAGGGGCTTACTAGATAAATGCAAATTCCACCAAATGGATCTTTCACCATAGAGCTATTTATCATAATGCAAGTTCTTGTTCATGATATATTGTTTAACATGGTTCGAGGCTTTCCAAATAGATTTGAAGACAACAAAGCCTTGAACCACAATAGGAAAATTTCCACAAATCAAATCACAAAAAGGTAAGTTTTTCCAAGACTTAGCATTCTTAGGGAAACTCCTTTCAATATTAATCCTAACAAGAACTTTCCAAGGATCATCCCTTGCCAAAGAGTGAAAGATCCATTTGGCGGAAAGTGCTAAGCCCCTAGTTTTAAGGTCCTTCAACCCCAGACCCCCAAGGAGCTTGTCAATATGACACCACTCCCACTTAACGACATGGAGCTTCTTATTACCTTTGCCATTTGACCAGAGATAGTTTCTGATGGCCTTTTGGATCTCTAAGATTTGGTAGTTGTTGAAAATCCAGGCATAATAATAATATATGTTGTAAGAGGAGAAGATTTTTTGGAAGACCTGCACTCTACCAACTAGGGATAGAGATTTTTTGTGCCATTTATTCAACTTTTTGGTGATTTTTCCCTTAACCCAAAGCCACATATCTTTAAGAGAGATCTCAATAGAGAAAGGGATGCCAAGATATCTAACAATATTGAGGACCACCCCAATGTAAATTATACTTTTAAAACCAATCTGGAGGCTAATCCTCCCATCCGAGACATATAGATTTGGATTGAGAAGATGAGCCCCAGAGATATTGCAAAAAATATTGAGTTTCTTTTGCAGAGCATCGAAGTTATCTTCAGTGGCTTCATGAAAGATAGCCGTACCATCAACAAATTGACAATTAATAAGCTCGGTTTCATTAGGAAGGGTAATACCCTTAACAACAGGGGAAAGGGAGTTATCTCTGAGGATGTAAAAGAGGGCATCAAAAGCAATGACAAAGAGGGCAGGAGCCAAGGGACAACCTTGTTTGATGGAGCGGCCAAGGGGGAAAGGCTCAGAGAGGGAGCCATTGATATCAACTTGGGCACGAGCATATTTAAGTAACATATTAATAGAGTTACAAAAGAAGGGAGGAAAACCAAAGGCTTCCAGCATCATGGATATAAAATTCCATTCGACTTTGTCATAAGCCTTCTCAAAATCCAACAGAAACATAGCTGAATTTTGCTGAGAGTACTTAGCCCAATTTAAGGCCTCCCAACTGGTAATCAAGTTCTCAAGAATGTATTTTCCTTTAATGAAGTCAGTTTGAGTAGGGCACACAAATTTGGGAAGAATGGTTTCAAGCCTAAGGGCCAAAATTTTGGCAAAAATTTTATAAGAGACATTTCAAAGAGTGATAGGAAATTTTTTTAGCAAAGCCTTATCCCCATCCTTGGGAATCAACTTGATGATATAATATCAATTAACGTCAACATATCTACATATAATATAAAAATTGCTATAAAATGATATGATATTTTTTCTATTATTATTTATAAATTTTTATTATTTTTTATTTAAATATTTCTTCAAAAATAATATTTTTAACTAAAAATTATGGATGAAACAAATATTTTTGACTAAAAATTATATATTTAAAATATACTATAACCACATGATATTACATCTTAAATAATTAATTATTAAACTTAATCAATCAAATCAATTATTAAAGTCAATATAATCACACTTATTAGAACAATTATTAAAATCAATCACATTAATAAAATTTACACTTATTCCATTTAATTATTAGAAGATTTGTCCAATGACATCAAAGAGTTTTGTGTCTTTCTTGAGTGGATAATTCACATATGTTTTTTAAAATTACAACTACAAAACTTAACCTTAAAAAAATATAAAAAATATTTTATATTAAGATAAAATAATTATATATATATATATATATATATATATATATATATATATATATATATATATATATATATATATATATATATATATATATATATATATATATATATATATATATATATATATATATATATATATATATATATATATATATATATAGTTACCAAATCTATATTAATGGATAAAAAAATTAAATATTAAAATTAAGTCATAATATAATATAATAACATGACATTACATTCTTGTGGAGGTTGATGTTTCCAAGGGTCTTCCTAAGAAGATAACTTTGGCTTCTCCCTTGGATTCTTAGACTCAGAATCTGGATTATGAGGGAATCCTGTTCAGGTGTAGGAAGTGCCACATGATTGGCCATCTTGTTGTGCATTGCTTATCTAATAAGGTCAAATAGAAGAAAAAGCCTACTTGGTGGTTGGGGGCTTTTGATCACCATTATACGGTTAGCAAATCTAAGGAAGGGGGTTTGGTTGCTTGCTCTCCTCAGATTGATCATGCTTTGGCTGGTGTTTCTGTGGCTGCCTTTGTTGCTTCTGAAGCTATCTTGGATACTACGGATGTTGTCTCTGATGCGGTTTTAGTTCAAACTTTTGATGCTGCCCCTTCTGGTGTTGCTAATGTTGTCCCTAACCAGATTGTTGTCTCTGGTTGTGATACTACTCCTATCCCTCTTGTGGTTTTTGATTTGACTTGCCCTTTGATGGGCTCTTCTTTGGCTTGGCAGAAGGTTGCTAAAAAGGTGGAGGATGGATGGACAACAGTTAAGGGAAAAAATTTAAATCCTCCATGCCTTCTTTTGATATGAATTTACATTCTCATAAGGATGGGCAAAAATGTAAATCTTGATTGCCCTTTGTTTTGTTGTTTCACTTGGTAGGAACTATGCTTAGTTGCTTTGGTTTGTTTGGTGGGGCACCATAGCTGTATTGATCTTTTATTGACATATCTTTCTTAAGCTCTTGTACAAGGTTTCGGGTCCTTTCAAAACCTGATTTTACGTAATCAAAACATGACATTACATTCTAAATATAAAATTACAAAATTAATTACTTAGAATCAATTATTAAAGTCAATTATCATGTTTAAAATTTTTAATTAAAGGTAATAATTAGTTTTAAAGATTTTCATAAAATTATGGTAAAAAGGTGGTATAATAGAATCACAAAAGAAATTAAAACTATATTGAACTCATTTTTATTTTATTTTTCTGCAAAAAGGGCTTATATCACTAAAAGTTTTTGCCTTAGAAACTGTTATTGGCTGATGCCTATTGTTCCAAAAGCCTACATCATGAACTAATAAGGAAGACATGCAAAAACCACTAAAGAATTTGGAATAGATAAGAATATTATTGCTGATTCATTAAGACAAACCATTCTGATGAACATTTCTTTTTTGTGTTCCTTGTTGGAAAAGGTGGCTGCGTACAACAAATGTTTGCAAGAGATCAAGACAGTTATATAAGCTCTTTAAGTTTCAGATCTAAGTCTTGTTCAGCTGATGTCATTCTTGCTAATTTCTATAGTTGGTGAAACTGATGTTATGTATCTAATGACTTTGTAAAGTTATTTATTTTGCAGCTGTACTTGAGCTGCCATCTCATTTTTTGTAATCATCATTGTTCAAAAAAAAAAAAAAGACTAAAGAAGATTGAATAGATTTGTAACACTAACTCAATGTATTATTTGTTTAACTCTCACAAGCCACTACCTCCCTTCATTTTCAATGTAAAATGTAAAAATAAAAAAGTTTTGAATTCGAATTCGTTCAAATTAATTAATTTAATCACTAGTTAATCCAAAAAGTATGAAATGATTGCAATAAGACCAGTTTATGAAAGTACTAACAAGAAAAGACATCCAAGAACCACTAAATAAGATTGAATAGATTTATATCACTTACTCTCTAATGTATTTTATTTTGCTTTACACTCTCACAAACCACTATCTTCCTTCATTTTCAATGTAAAAAAAATTACATTCTAATTTTCAAATTAATTTTGTTTACTTAGTAGTTAATTCCAAAAAAGTATGAAATGATTGTAATAATACAAGCTTAAGAACAAGTACTAACAAGTGCCACGTAGTGGCTAAGTACTTTAGTTATAGTAGAAACTAGAGTAGAAGTAATAGTATATTAATTTTTTAATTATTATGTTTTATATAGTTATAGTAGACGTAATAACTTTTTATAATTTAAAAGTTTTAGTGTAGAATATATTAATAGCATTAATGATAGTTAAATTATAAGAATGGAAATGTGTTCCATAATCTTAATTTTAATTAAATATATTTTAATTAATGATTAAATTACATCATTATAATTATTTGTTTTTGACCTCTTAGAACCTCCTAATAAATAAAATTGTAACTCTTTCAATTAAAATATACATATTGTAACTACTGAATATATAAATAAATATTTATTAATATATGTAAAATTTACAAATAGACTCTTAATTGTCACTTTTTTATTTGTTTAAAATTAATAATTAAATTCAAAAGGGCCATAAGTGGACCGCTCACCTTAAAAAGAACATAAATCAATTGATCAAATGTTAAGATGTATGGAATCAAATATCTAAGATATAAGCCAATAATATGATATGTTTTTTAATTTAATCAATTAAGTTTCTTTATTATGCCTGAGAATAAATTTTATAATTACAAAGTTTCATCATAAATTAAATTAAACAAAAGTATAACATTCACTGCATCTTTATTCGAATCATTATTACCCTTGTTGAATATTTTACACTGTTTTGTTGAAAATGATCACGATTGGTTTTGAAAACTGCGGGCGAGATCAGGAATTTGATAACCAAACACAATTGCTCTTCATTGAAAAATATTAACTATGACGAACAAATATCAAAGATTCTATATTAGCTGTCATGCTTTGTCTGCGGTTCATTACGTCAATCTCTGGATAACATTTAATAGTACTGTCTCATTCTTCTTTCTGGTCTGATTTCTCTTTCCTGGTCAGGGATTTCTGCTATACTGGAATGGCCAGCCTCTCCATAACACCCTTGCTACTCAGCAGATTATTTGCACTGATATGATCATTTGTTGACATTTATTAATTAGATTGAAAAATGAAAAACAGTATTAATTCTGTTGACATTTATTAATTTGGTTCTGTCGTTGACATTTATTAATTAGATTGAAAAATGAAAAACAGTTTTAGTTGTGTTGACATTTATTAATTTAGTTCTGTTGTTGACATTTATTAATTAGATTGAAAAATGAAAAATAGTGGTTCTGTAAACAAACTGTCTCATCAAATAATCTGCTAGATAGAGGCTCCCCTCCATAACATGAGCTGACTTTATTTTAGTCTTGATTTTGTAAGGGCCATCTTTAATGCAATGTAGTGTCTAGGGAGAGGATCTGTGGTCATTTAAAAATGTGTTTCAACAGTACCTTTGTTTGATTTATTACTTATATCTAACGTCTCAAGTCATTTCATATCCCAGCCTATCTGACATCTTTTGCATGCTTCTGTGAGTTTATGATCCTGCACATACGCCCTAATCAAGTTCTTTAACTGAACTCCTTACAACAGGATCTCTGTTAATTCAAACAAGGAGAACCATAGTAAGTCCTACCAATGGTGTAAAACATTATTTGTATTTGCAGAGAAAAGTTAATTTCTATAGTAATAATTGATAGTAAATTTATATACAAATGCTATATCAGTTTCTAAATTCAATTCATACAAGATTTCATTGATACACAAGTCATAAAAAATATAAAAGCACACATATATTCAAGATAATTAAGAGTTAGGTTTAAATGAATGAGAGAAACTCATACAAAACATAGTTTCAAAGCTAGGGAAATTGGCATGGGAGTTTCAAAAACGCAAAAAAATGAAATGATATTTTCACAACGGGAAGAAGAGAGAGAGAGAGAAAGAAGGCGTAGTTTAAGGAAACGCTAAAAACAGAAATAACATTTTCACAACGGGCATAAACATTGTGATTTAAGACACAACCAAAATGTACGTTTCTGGATTTTCACCAAGAAATGTAGCAGAGATAAATACTCCAAGCCTTACCATATTAATGGAATCTGCGAGGCACAACCATGAATGGGCCGAGCGAGGTATAACGAATATGAAATTTCCCACCGATACTTCCATGTTTCATAAGCAATTGATAGAACTTTAAAAAGGAAACAAATTAAAACAACGGCCTCTTTCAGTCAGATTATAATGAAATCTAGCAAAACGGACCCAGACTCGCTCTGCAACACCCGGATTGCCACACGGTATCTAATGCAAGAACCAAATCTAAGGTTTTTTTTTTGACAAACCAGTAATCTAGATTAAACTTTCTTTTGAAATTCAAATACTGACAGTATAAAAAAAATTAATAATAAATAATAGTAAGAACCACATCCATAACCAAAAGAGTAAAGTTGCCCTAAATTTTGCAATGGGAGAACATTCAACAGTTTATTTCACCAAGATTTATCTTCATATTTCTTTAAAGATGTGCAGATATAAATGTTCTCTCGCCAGTATTTCTCATTGCTTATGGTTTAAATAAGAAATTCTTGAACATAAAAGTGAGAAGGAAGAAGTATTTAGGTATTGATGTGGATATAAAATAATTAAAATAAATACAAGACCGCTTTCTCCTGTGATAAGCATGGGCTCATTGACTGCAATGTTAGGATAACGATATTTTGTAAAAGACTGATTTGGTGATTGGGGATTTGGACAAACTATAGAAAAAACCACGACTGTCTTAGTTTCAACATCCTCCAACATGGTAAAGATTCTCCCAAACTAGAAAAGCTCAAGACAAAGTTTTCCATACAACACCATGCAATCATTCTACTGCCAGTCTTCAAGTCGTTGAGCTTCACCGGAACAAGATCAGTTGGAGATTCTGTTCGTTCATGGCGTGCTTCGTGTGTTCTCAACGACCTGTATTCCAACGACTTCTACAATATTTCTTGGTATTGTTGTTCAGTTCAAAAGCCTTCTTTTCTCTTTGTAGTGAAGAAAAAGAAACTGTTTTTAAATATCTTTAATTCTCATCTACGGACATTTCCTTTCAAAAAGAAATATTGGATTAAATAAAGAAAATACCGATAAAATGGCAGCAATAGTAGAATATGGGAAAATGGCTGAACAAGTGTGCAATAGAGCAAGCAGTAGTTGTCGAAAAAAATGATCTGGTTGCTGATAAAAATGAATTGATTGCCGATAAAAATGAATTGGTTGCGTATAAGAGCTCAAATGCAATCACCCAATCAAATGCTAAATAAATAATTTACAATATTATAAAGCTAAAAATTTTGCATCTATATACGCATAAATATAAAATTCATAATGAAATGTAAAATAGAGTTTATTTTCATTGGTCTAGCAGAGTTCATTTAATCTTGGTATTGTTGTTCAGTTCATAAGCCTTCTCTTCTCTTTGTAGTGAAGAAAAAGAAACCGTTTTTAAATATCTTTAATTCTCATCTACAGGTATTTCCTTTCAAAAAGAAACATTGAATTAAATAAAGAAAATACCGATAAAATGACAGCAATAGTAGAATATGGGAAAATGGCTGAACAAGTGTGCAACAGAGCAAGCAGCAGTTGCCGAAAAAAAATGATTTGGTTGCCGATAAAAATGAATTGATTGCCGATAAAAATGAATTGGTTGCGTAATTTACAGATATTATAAAGCTAAAAATTTTGCATCTATATACGCATAAATATAAAATTCATAATAAAATGTAAAATAGAGTTTATTTTCATTGGTCTAGCAAAGTTCATTTAATCACTCATTAACTTAAAAACTCAAAAAGTGATACAATAGTACTTAGCCTACCCACAAGTACTAATAATGAAAACATCATAAAAAAGTTTGAATAAATTTATATCAATATCTTTTTAATATATTTTATTTTATTTCACACTATCAAAAACCACTATCTCCTTTAATCTTCCATATACAAATATAGTTTTAATCACTAATCTGTAAAAAGTGTGTAATGCTTGCAAACAGTATTAATATAATGACAATTACTAATAAAAAAAGACATTCAGATTGAATAGATTCAATGTTAAGTGGTGGTGGAAGGATTGCTTATGGGAGAGTGAATTTCCAGTGATATGGATTCCCATGTTGGAAGCTCATCATAACGGCTAGTCATTTTCATATGCCCAGTACGCTGCATGGGAGTGGCTGCCATATCAACCTGGCATAAAAACATGGCTGAAACTTGAGACATAGCTGGCCTGAGGTGAGGAGGTGCCTGTATACACCTGAATGCCACTTCAAGTGCTCTCAGAACCTCATTCTTAACATACCCTCCTTCCTTCATTCTCTCATCAACAAGATCCAAGATGTTCCCTCCTTCATATAGATTCCAAGCCTGAAAGAAAGACATAAAAATGATCAACATATGTTACAATTTCAGTGCTCTGTTTTTTGAGAAAAAATATGAGGAAATATGTACCAGTTCTGGGAGATACTGAGTTCCTGAGGGTAAAGTGAGGTCTGTGTTCTTCCTGCAACTCACAATCTCTAATACCAACACCCCATAGCTGTATATATCAGCTTTCTCTGAGAGTTCACCACGAATGGCATATTCTGGAGCTGTGTATCCCCTGTATAATATGATGCACAAGGAATTTGTGAGTAGATCTCAAAATGGGTATGTTCCATTAAAAGAGAACGAAGCAAATTAAATTATAGAAATATGAAAACCATCATATGATTGTTCCGTAAATTCTTATTTCAGTCTTGACAATAGTCTCTAATCTGTGCTAAGCAAATTGACCATCAATGTGAAAACCAGTGTTATTCAGGCACAGTTTCCAGCATAATTTGATCTAATTTGAAAAGTGGGACGTTACTATCAGAAACTTGTTTCTTAGCTACTTATAAATTAATGTTTGAATTTTGATAATGTGTTTGACTTACACTTTCATGTGAACTCTTAATTTAGTTTATTTAACACAAACATCCTTAAAACTCATTTCCATCTTCCTGTCCCCATTCCAAAAACTTAAGAAAACATAAATGAAAACCATCAATATAGATATCGTGTAAATCTTCAATCTTAAGAAAACAATCTCTCAACTTGCTTGATTTGGGCCTTACTTTAAGAAAAGCATCATCTGATTGTTTTTTTACAAATATTCGTTAATCTTTCCATTATAAAAAAACCACCAATTTTCCAATCTACTAAATCTTCTTCATTAAGCATGTGCGGATAGAAATAGGCATATCCAAAATAGTCTCACACATTATTTGGAATCGTGAAAAATAAGCCCTGAACAAATTGATCATCACTGTGAAAAACCATCAATATGAATGTCATGACTTAAGCCTTCTAAAATAATCTCTAAGCTTCAAGCACGGTTCTTGGTTTCAGCGTTGATTTGAGGAAATTGAAAGGAATCATGTATGTTTGGATTCATAATATGTTAAAAAAGGAAGGAAGTTAAGTCTTCAACTATGGTTTGGTGTTTATTTTAGGATTTCTTTTCAATTTCTTAAAATTGATATGTTCAATAGTTGAGAAAAAAGATTATTTATTTAACTTCTTTTTTAACATATATACAATAATAATCTTTTTTCTTAGCTATTGAACATATGTAGAATATATCTATAAATAAACACAATGAAAACAATTTTAGTATTACAAAGAGTTATGAAAAAATTATATAATCTAAAAATGCATCTTAATTGAATTTTAAGTAAAATATCTTTTACACATTACATGATTTTGTGCAATTAAGAAAAACATGTTAGAGATTTTGAAACTATTTTTTTCTTTTACTAATGTATTAACTAGTTTTACTAGTGTTTCTGAATTCTATTGTATAGTCAGTCTTTATTATCAATTTGTAGATCATGTTTTTGATGATGCATCTCCTATTACTCTTTCTCATCCTAATAATAAATCACAAAATATGATCTTTAGAATTGATGATAAAATATAGCAGACAATAAATTCAGAAACAATAAAGATAATCAAATATATTTTAAAAATTTAATAACATTAATACATTAACTAATTAAATATAAGGATTTAGGTCTTACAGTGTTCCTGCAAATTGTGTGCTGCGCATCCCATCATCTTCAAAGAACCTGGCGAGGCCAAAATCTGCAATTCTTGGCTGAAATTTCTCATCGAGCAATATATTACTAGCCTTAATATCTCGATGAACGATTCTTATGTGAGAATCTTCATGTAAGTATTGAAGACCCCGTGCAACTCCAAGGATGATCTCATAACGTATTGGCCATGCCAAGAATTCGTTGCTTTGGCCTAAACATCACAAAGTATGATCTTAAAGATTTGATGATAGTTTTTTACATTATATTCTTCTTTAAGCCACATAATTCTTATATAAATTTTTGGGTCACCTAGTAACTTAAAATGTGAACTATTTCTCACACATCTAGTCGACCTACATTTTCACTCATCAATGTTTGTGTCACTCATTTAATTACAAGCTCCCTTTATTTTATAATAGAGATTATCTTTTAATATATCTTCTTAAATCACATTTGTTCAATTAATCCTTTATATATTTAGCTAATAGTCTTCATGTCATCCATCTTTACCAGTTACCCAATAGTCTTCTAAATCATAGTCTTGAGAGAGCACTTGGTCACCATCCCTCTCATTTCTTCCTAATATCACATTACTCTCCATAAGTTTGGGTTACTATACCACTAAGATATTAGGGCTTCTTGCATGAAATGTGAATTGCTTTCAACATCTTTCCTCAAACCATATTGCCTCTTTTATGATGCTCAATCCCTCTACTAATGAAGAACTACATTTTTGTACTTATTAAAATGATAAGAATAATAGATTTTTATTTTTTCTAATCTAGTTTTGAATGAAGGAGCATCCCATAAATTATTAGGTGATATTCACTACTTTCTAACATTGAATTACAATTATTTTTTTAATCTAAGATATAGAATATTGTCAGCAACTCAAATCAAGTCAATTTTTCTTTTATAAACAATTAAATCAAATCACTGGACTCCATAAATTTCAGAACTAAACTTTAAAAACTTTAATAAATTACTTTAATAAATCCTTAATTACTACTAAACTATTACTCAAATCCAAATACCATAAATTGTTTTCAACAAATATACCCTTCAAATTAATAATATAAATACTGATAAATCTTCAAACAATCTAATTAAAAATTCTATATAACTTTTTTTTTCCCACTATCTAAGACCCACAAAAACAAGGTAGTTATGAATTTACATACCATATATAAATCTATCCAGGCTTCTTTCAGACATATATTCATAAACCAACAATCTTTCAGGCCCCTCTGCACAACAACCAATCAGCCGAACAAGGTTCTTGTGTTGAATTCCTGTGATCAACTTAACTTCCCTATAAAATTCTGTATCCCCTTGTTTGGCCCTCTCTAGTTTCTTGATTGCCACAATTGATCCATCTTGAAGGGTTCCCTACATAAGAAACAAATGAGTCCATGCTTTATTATTTTCTTATAGGGTAAGATTACTTGATCAAACGATCAATAAGTGAGATGATTTCATTCTTGTATACAAATAAATATATAATCAGAATACTATTTTCAACTTAAAAGTTAAACAATTAAATATGTTTTAAAATTGATAAGTATAATTTTTTACATTTTATTTTTTAATATCGTTCTCATCTAAATGTAACGAATGCTAAGTATACTATTAATATTCATGAAAGATAGATTCTTTGAAATCACTTTTAGAAAACTATACAGTTAAATTTTGATAATAATATAATAATATTCTTCTATTTAAAAAAATGTTATTTCACCTTATAGACTGTGCCAAATCCTCCGCGACCAAGCTTATTTTTTTCATGAAAATTTTTTGTTGAAGCTTTAAGTGTCCCATAATCAAAACAAGTTACCATGGATCCACTACGATTAAGACTGTTCACCACTGCATTCCATAATACATCTAGATATGCTTAGATTACATTTAATAATCTATTACCATATGAAATTAAATTCTACTTAATAAGAACAAAAATATGTGGTATTTTTAAATTAATATTGATATCATTTTTACCATTTGTAGTATATGGAAGCAAACTTACTTTATTCTCCACTTGAAAAGAAATGTGCAATCAATGAAAATAACACACGATCAAATTTAAAAATAGTAATCATAATTTCATGAACTACGCAAAATTAATGTATTTAATCTGAAAGCATTTCATACCTATATCAAGTTGAGTTCTCTCCTTCGATTTAGGTGATTCAACTGCTTTCTTCTTTCGAATGAGTAGACACATTTGTTTATGAAAAATGAGCAGCAAAGTTAATAGTAGAATAACAACTGCTAATGTCACTACAACAGCAATCAATGCTACTGACTTGTGCTCTGTCTGTTTTGGCATGGCAGAAGAAACTGCAAAAGAAAAGTATCATTTTTTTTTATCATCAAGTATACTAACGATAATTAAAAATTATGACAAATGCATACTTGTATTTTATTATTTTTTATTATTTTATAGCATTCATAAGATACCTAAACTATTAGACACAACTTTTCATATATAATATATTTACAGAAATTTTAAAATTCAGATTCATAATTTTTTTAAAAGATAAGAAAACAGTCATAACAAACAAATAATGTAACTAAATAGAATATAACCATAATGATACAGCAAATATTGAATTATAGAACTGTAGTACTGAATCAAAAGTGCAGCATATCCAAGTAGATGAATGTTTCCTTTAAAAATGTATAAAGCTTACATTTATAAAACTTAAAATATTCTAAGGCATTTCAATATAATGATTAAAATCATTTACAATTTTCATAGCTTTCATTTAAACATTAGAACTAGATCTATTAAAATTTAATAAATTTTTCAAATTATTATTACATACGTTTTAATAAAAACTTTAAAAAATTGTAAATAAAAGTTATCAAAATATGGAGTGGTTGGTAATTATAGCACACGGGTTGCTTTGGTACTCAAGTTAGGACTAGATCTTGGGCTTGTTCCTCGTGTGACAAGGCTTATAGTTGTTTGGCAGTTTAAAAATTTTCAAATGTTTTTTTAGTTTTGAAATATGGCTCTCTCTATGATCTATGGTCTGGTTTTTTCTCTTATTATGCTTTGGAATTTTATATGCATATGTTTTGGTCTCTTTTTATCAATGAGGCTGCAGGTGCAGGTTTCAGTGTTTGGTGGTTTTTGTACATTGCAAATCTGACACCTCCAAGACTGGTGTAATTTCTTTAGTTATGTTCTTTATTAATATATTATCTTGCCTTAGATTCTTTAAGGATGAAAAAAAAATCAAAATAGAAAATAAGAAAAAAAATATTTATATCAAAATTTAATATTTTTGATTAAGAATTATATATATATATATATATATATATATATATATATATATATATATATATATATATATATATATATATATATTTAAAAGCAAAAACAAATTTTGAAGGGACCCGAAACCCTTTACAACAAGAAAACTTAAGATATAACTTTAAAGCCCACAAAGAAAAGAGAAGATCAACAAAATGAGATAAAATACAGGTTCTCACAACCCAAAACACAAGCTGCAAGACCATCAAGCAGCCGGAACCATCAAGAGGGTTAGAGGAGATGAGAAACTCCAACCCAAGCTCCCCCAACCAAGAGTCATCAAGAATTGCGTTTAACACCACCCTTGTAGGAGCAAAGAGTCATGTCAAAAGTGAGTGTAGACGGTTTAGCTTTCTTACCCTTAACAGTAATCCAACTCTCTTCCACCTTCAAAACTTAATAGTAAAACTTTGTTTTTATATGTTATTAGTATATGATAGAAAATTATAAGATGGTAAGATATTTAATTTTAATTTTTTCCTTCAATCTAACATCATATTAGAAAGAAAACAAAATATAAAAATTCATAAATCTAACTCTTCAAAAATAAAATATGTATATAAAATAATGCTAAATAATAATATTATATACTATAAAGTGCACACCCAAAACTAAATAACCACATTATAAATCTATAGGAAAACTTACTTAACTTCAATAAAGCATTTATATTCAAGCCTTCATGGCTCCATTCACAAATTTCAAAGTTTCTTAGTGTTATATGTGATATTGCCTTGTTTGACCCTATTATCGATTATCCAATCCTCTTGCCTTACACATGATATGAAATAATTACTTTAAACAAGTTTAAAAGTTTTATTTATATTTATTCAATATGAACTACTTAGTGAAGACAAGTTTTATTTATTTTTATTCAATATAAATTACTTAGTTATGCCAAGTTTCATTTATTTTTATTTCGAATAGTTCTTATACAACGTTACTACCAATGCAGATAAAGACATAAAATTTAATTATTTAAAACATTGAAGGATTTTTTAAGGATTAGTTTAAATGTACATTTATTCATCACATAATAAAATGAAAGTTAAGTTTTAAAACAGAGTGGAAAAGAAGCGTGCTCAGAAATTTTCTAAAATACAAAGTCAGACCTTTCTAAAGGAATAAGGGAAAGTTTCATAGAAAGAGCTTAGCTTTACAATTATTTAAGCTAAGAAATGAGAGCTGCTCAATCAATTTGGCTTTTGGCTTTTTTCTTTTAAAGGATTGAAATGATTCTTGAACATAGAATTTCATAATATAAACTATTACGAATTCCAGGCATAATTAAGTGAACAAGGAAAATAAACTAATTGTCATTTATGTTTCAAGTTTAAGGGAGTTTTAAGTTCTATTGTTACAAGATAATAATACATTGTTATTTATCAATCTTATATTGTCAACATAATTTTTTATATCATTTAAATTAAATAGATAATATATTACAAGGAGGTTTCTGAACAATTATTTAAATTGTAAATCATTTTTGAATTTGATTGTGTCAGTATTTCTGCATCAACTTTTGGATCACACTCCGTGATCCATCATCAAGATGCAAGAAAGAGAACATTAGGAGAAAATAGACACAATCAAATCCAAAAACGATTTTCAATTGATCCATGGATTGTGGAAATTTACTTGCTCCCAGTTATTCAAAGGAAGAAATAAAGTCTTCTCAAATTTATATTTCAATCCTAAATTAGAATTAAGAGTGTGAGATTGAATAGGGTAGGGTCTGACATTGTTTTGATCAGATAAGCAGGAGAAGGGCTCAGATCCATTACAACACAGTCATCAAGACGAAAAGGGTGAATCTCTCAAGGCTTGAGATTGAGAACACTCCTAATTAGAAAGCTTTTGATCAGAGCACAAACTAACATGAAACAAGGACTAGGAACCTAACAAGAAAGCTTCGCATTTATAAAACATAAAAAAGTGGAGGAAGAGAAGGAGGAGAGGATGAAAAAGAAGAAGAGGAAGAAGAAGAAGAGGAAGCAAAGGACCACTGTCCAAACAATACTATCATCCTCAACCCTAATATTATGAAAGAGAAACAGTGATTCCACCAATATGATATCAACAACTATAGAAGGAAAATCCAGAGGTCCAATTTGATTCGCTGGTTTCAACCAGCGAGGAGGCTGGGATGAAGAGGAAGCCACTAGGACAACATTTTTTACATTAGATTCTTAGATATGTTGTTAAACTTTGAATTGCTCTATCTGATATAGAATTTACAATCCTTTCAATACCGACGTATCTTAATCAAAATGAAACGTGTAAACAATCTAAAAATCAGTTTCATCATGTTTCATCCCAATTCACAACTTGACTGCAATTGTATTGTTTATTTTCCATCTAAAACATGTTAATCCTTAAATTGTTCTTTCCGATATAGAATTTATAATCATTTCAAAACCAACTTATCTTAATCAAAAGAAAACGTGTAAACAATCCAAAGATAAGTTTCTTAAAAGCAGAAGACTTACGCGAGTTAGGCGGAGAATCAATATCAACGTAAAAATGTTGAAACTTAACATCCATGGCGTAGGGTTTCAGTTTCTGCAATCCAGACCATTGTCATATGTCTACAGAAGAACATTGTATCATCCTCAGCAATATCTGTTTGAGATGGGTTGAACTTCAAACAAAACTCTCAATTTAGCTGAAGAAATCCAATACTAGAGGCGGTAATGGAATTGTATGATAGTGATTTCCTTATAGTGGGAGAACCCTGGCGTGAAAAGCAAGGTAACTTCGTTTTCTCCATAGACAAGACAGGTTTTGTTGGGCATACGCTCAAGGACGAACAACACAAGAAACTAGCCATTAAAAAATTGCACTATGACAACCAGAGCTTGTTTGCCTTTATTAGACCTGAAAAGAACGTGAGATATGTTTATATATATGTTCTCAATCATATATTCTTTCAAGGACTTCATTTCGTCGTTCCAGATTGCGTGCATTGTCGTTATTTCATAGAGTATGTTTTCATAGTTTATGGAAGTGGGGCACCAGTATCGTTTGTGTTGGAGCCAAATGACCATAATGTGTTCATCTTTGTTATTTTCTAAGGATGTAATGAATGATTGATTCATTGGAAAAATCAATTTGGTGAAAGATGATTTTTATAGATTATGTATATCTAAAGATTAGATATCTAATCAAAGTGGAAGATTTTTAGTAAATGTGTGTTATTTTTATATAGGGATAGGAATGAATTGAGATTAATGAATCTTTTTAAATAAGACAAGGTAGGAAATCTTATAAATCTGAAAAGGTGTTTTGATAAAATTCTATAAGATTAATGTGTTAAAATCATTTTGATTGAGAAAAGAAAACTACATGTATGATGTGGTGTCATAATATAAAGAACCAATGAGATATCTTTGTGTACCCTAGACTTAAAAAATCAAATGCATTGTAATGCATAAATTTCAATTAGTTGAACCAACTAAACTACCACATTTTTTCATCTATTTCTAACATTATCATTTATGTTGGAGTCAAACGACAATAATGTATTTATCTTGATATTTTTTAAAGATATATTGAATGAGTGGATCATAGGAGAAATCAAATTTGTGAAAGATGATTTTTATAAATTATACATATATCTAATATATTAGATATCCAATCAAAGTTGAAGATTTTAGTAAATATGTGTTGTTTTTAACTATCAGTGGGAATGAATTGAGAATAATGAATCTTTTGAAATAAGACAACATATGAGTGTTAGAAATAAGGCAACAAACACAACTGAGAGGGAGGGAGGTGAATCCATTTTGTTCAAAATAGTTACGTCAAAATCAAAACTTATCAATACTTAACTTCTTTACTTGATGTGAAATTAAAGAACTGAACCATAAACACGAGAACACATAACATCTTTAAATACATTACATCAACATATTACAACAAGGTCAGCGCCTAGGGACCTAATTACAAAATATTACAAAGAGTAATACATAATCCTCGATGTGATCCTTGAGACATGTCGACAAAGACATAGCTAGGGCCAATTCTTCATCCACAAACATGCTACAATCCATAGATCACTCCAAAAATCTTTCCAACATGCTAACCATCAAGTCGGCTAAGAACACCAACATGACATAGGTAAATCACTGAACTTGATCACAAAATCCAATGTGATCTAGCAAAATGAATAGCACATGATCTAAAAATATTAGCAAGAAACATGAAATATCACAATAGCAATACACACATCTCTATCTTAGAATCACAACTATCTCTGTACTGTTCATCAGGAATAGTAAACATCAACCTCTATCACTTAAGAAAAAATAGCTTTCCAGCTTCCAAATCATGAACCATCCAAGCCGATGAAACACATCCATGTCCTAAACTCACCACCAGGTTAACAACCTAGAAAAATATTGCATAATCGATCCTCACTGAACCAAGAATTGCAACAATGTCACCTCTAGAACAACCAAAAAAATATCCTTTGATAAATCATTCATAACTTCCCCAAATCTTAGTGTGAACCTCTGCAAACTGAACAAGATCAAGTACAAACATTACAAAATACTTCTATAGCTTTGTAACATCTGATCTTCAATATACTATCCATACCGATTCAAAAATTTTCACTAAAAAAATCAGATAATAAAGAAATATATTTTTGATTGAGGTAAAAATAGGTTTTGAAGGGGCCCTGAAACTCTGAACAAAGAAAAACTAAAGATAGATCAATAAATTTCCCTATATACAATTGTCTAGCCAAACCAAAAGGCTAGAAATACCAAAAAAAATCCCACAAAAGGATGCTACCACAATCAAAGCAGTCCAAAGAGAAAAACACCCACACCACTGCAAAAGATAAACTGATAGAGTTCCACAACATAAGTAGATGAAACTAACTTTTTATTCCCTTCTTATGGGATTGGAGGGTCATATCAAAAGAAGAGGACTTCTTAGAATGTTTTCCTTTAATAGTGATCCAACCCTCTTCAACTCTTGTAGCCTCATCCTACCAACACAATGAATCTAAAATTGAAGTTCTAGCACCTAGTAGAGGAGTTAAATCTACCAGTGAAGAAGATAGTATAGGGCCAACAATAGATTCTTCCATAGAAGGATCATTAAAACCATAAAAAATACCAGTAGTTCTAGTAGAACCAGCACCCAAAAAACCATGAGTAGGTAGCCTAGAACCCTCCAAAGAAAGAGCAGGTCCAAAGCCAACAAGCGGGCGCAAAGGGCCGGAACCCACTACATTAGCAGACCCAACATGAGAAACATGAGGTAGCACAGGGCCCAGATCATCCACCACCACATTGGACACTTGAGTACCTAAATCAGGAGTGGACACCTTCCCAGGATGAGAGGACCTTTTCAAAATAGTGTAATGTTGGGTGGAGGTACCCTTCCACCATGATGGAGAATATTTTTTCTTCTTAAGATCCAAACCACATTGGGAAGAAATGTGACCAGTCTTAAAGCATTTTCAAAACCTAAAAGGAATACCTTCATAGTCAAGCTGCTAGAACCAAGAACCCAAGGAGGATTCAATTTTGATTTTAGCTGGGAGATCTAAAGAGGTATCATGCTCAACCAAAATGTGAGCAAAAGTAGAATGATAAATATTAGAAGAATCATGATCCATCATAAAAAATCTCCCAGGGCCTCACCCACTTCCTCTAGGACAGAATCATGCCATAGATGAAGGGGGAGATTAGGGAGCCTTACCCAGATAGGGATCTTACTAAATATTTCAGAGGAGGGGGATAAATCGAGATGTCAGAGCTTCACCATTAGCATAAATCTATCCCTCCCAACTAAAGAAGTTATCACACAGAATATGAACTCTATCCTCAACATTATCAAAATTTTCTATGAAAAAACCCTTTGCCATAGGAAATATATGAACAATATTAGATAAAATGGGTTCCCACCTTCTAGACACCCAGTCATGTAGTTGTGATAGGCTTGGTGAAAATCCACGAAAGTGGAAAATAAGACCACGAGATTTAAAGATATCTATTTTGTTCGCCAAGTCCCCTTCAACTTTCGATGAAAGCTTAACAGATAAAGAGCAACTTATAAGAATTAGAGCAATGGAGGAAGCCAAAAACCTTCCATTCTCACTAGTGTTTGACTTGGAGACTACCTTGGTGAAAGAGACATCTTCCATAGAGCACTGTTGACCAGAAACCCTGAGTCCAACTGCATCAGAAAAAGGGTGAGAAAAAAGAGATAACTCAACCCCCTTATCAGGAACCATCATGAGAAAAGCAAATTGGTTAATCCCTAATAGGGCTGTCTTGCCTACCAATGAATAAAACCTAGGTGCGGGAGACACATGAACATCTTGGGTAGACAAAGAAACCTTGCCAATCAACAGAGAAAGGCCTTCACACGATAGATGAAACAAAGCCCTTGTGGCAGGAGCAACATCGACATAAGCCATTTCATACATTATTTTTAGTTATGTTGACATCAATGACAAAACATCAATATCAACACATATATGCATGATATTTCCAACAATTTCCTCCTTTGGTATTGATGGAAATATATAATGTGAAAAACTAAATCAATGGGGTAAAAGCACAAAGCTGTGTCACATTTCAGGACAACTTATCAGCACATATAAATCATATCAGAAACAATATCCAATATATATCAACCACTCCCCCTAAGTCTTACACTTAATTTTCTCATGGAAATTTCTCCCTTGTTTTTATTCCTTTTTTTCCCACATAGATATCTCTTCCCCTTTGACATCAATGACAAAGGTACATATATGCACTTAGACATAAATATCAAAATTTGAACAACATACCTTACAAGACCAACTACTCCAGCTAAGGAGCAGTCCCAAAAAGAGCATCAATCCAGAATGAAAATAATCTCTATATGAGCACTGGACCAATACAAATCCATGCATCTCTAGCTTTGATCACGAGGGGATATCACCCCAAGCTTACCTCAGAGATACTCAAAAGTATCCTTTGGAAAGGGCTTCATGAAGATATTTGTAATATATTCTTTTGTAGACACATATTCCAACCTGACTTCTTTTTCATTCACGTTATCCTTCCTGAAATGATACTTTATAGATATATGTTTTGTTTTTTAATGAAACACAAGGTTCTTTGAAATATTGATAGCACTTGAATTGTCATAATAAATAACAATGGGCTTTCTGAAACTTATTTTGTTGTCTTCCAATATTTTCTTCATCCAAACAACTTGATATAATAGTTAATAGCAGTAGCAACATACTCAACTTCAATAGTAGATTGAGATATGTACAAGTTTGTTTCTTACTGGACCAAGAGACTAACTTCTTCTCCAAGAATAATTCTCCACCTATAGTGATTTTCCTATTATCCACATTACTTGCCTAGTCCACATTAGTATAAACACATAATGTAAGATTGTCATCCTTAGGATACCATAGGCCATAATCCATTGTCCGTTTCAAGTATCTAAATATCCTCTTAACAACAACAATAACACGTGATTCCTTCAATTCCTCTTGAAATCTCACAATAATGAAAATAAAATTCTTTATGCTTGGTCTAGTCCGAGTCAAGTATAGCAACCCATCGATGATTGATTTGTACCTTTTCTTATTAGAAAGAGGAGAATCATCATTCTTTGTCAATTTGCAACTAGTAAACATAGGGGTTCCAATAGGTTTAGAATCATCCATTCTAAATCTCTTTAATAACTCCTTCACATACTTAGACTATGATATGAAAATCTATTTTTTTGATTGAGTAATTTGAAGACTAAGAAATTTTTTTATCTCACCTATCATTGACATCTCAAATTCCTTTTGGATCTCGATAGAAAAATATTTACTCAATTTGTCATTTCCACAAAAATGATATCGTCCAAAAATACTTCAATAATTAAGATATTGTCATGATCACTTTTGAAATACAAATTACTGTCATCAAATCCTTTTCTAAAACCAAGTTTCATTAGAAAATTTATCTAACCTTGCATACCAGGCTCTTGGTGTTTTTTTCAATCCATAAAATACTTTCTTCAATCAGAAACCATATCACCTTGATCAATCAAAGGAAAAATATCAGGTTGTTCAATGTAGATTTCCTCTTCCAGCTCTTCATTCAAGAATGCAGACTTAACATCCATATGATATACCTTTAAATCTCTATAAGTAGAATATGCAAGAAAGATTATAAAAAATTCAATTATAGAAATAGTAGAAAAAGTCTCCTCAAAGTCAATACCTCCCATATGTGAATATCCTTTCCAAACCAATCTAGCTTTGATCCTTACCACTTCACAATCTTCATTTAGTTTTTTTGTGTTTTTTTTCCTGAAAACCTATTTTTCTCTGATCACATTCTTGTCCTTGGATATGGGAACTAAGATCCACATTTTATTCTTTTCAATATGTTCCAACTCTCCTTCCATTTCCTTAATCGAACTTTCATCTTTGGAAGCCTCGTCAATGTCTTTAGGTTCAACTTTACATATCAAGAAAATTTCATCTTTGATTCAATCATGTTTTCCTCTAGTCAAGATACCTTGATTTCTATCACCAATAATCTAATTTTTTGAATGCTTGATCCTTACATACCTTGGAGTCTTCGAATTCTCTTTTTTAGTAGACTCTTTAGTTTCCACTTCTTCTTCATTCAAAAATTCTCCATCCTATTCTACCAATTCATTCTAATTTTGTACTTGCATAATTTGATTTCTTCCTCATCATATGATTCATAACTGCATGAATTGACCTATTTATGATAACTCTAATTGAATTTCACATTAGCACTTTCAACTATCTGATCTATCAACCACTTGACACATATAATCCAAAGAATGAAATGCCATAACAATAACAACCATATCTACAACCAGCTTTTATCAATCTTAACAATCTACATAAGTTCTCTATACTATTCAAATGAAAAACATTACCTTTGGTCTTAGTACTTGATGAAATCTCATTTCCAAAGCTTCCTTTGATTGTTCACTTTCCATCCTTGAATTCCAACATGTATCCTTTACTAACAAGCTATCCAACACTCAAAAGGTTATGCTTCAAACTATCAACATACAGAACATCATCAAGTTATTATTCTTACCATCTAGTGTAATCAAATCTCCTCCTATGATAAAATAAGGAGTATTTTCACCAAATCTGACAACACCACCATCATACCTTTCCAATTTTACAAATTTATTCTTATCTCCAGTCATATGATGTAAGAAACCATTGTCTATCACCCATTCATCTTTTATTTCAACATGTGAAGCTAGGGCTTTTTCCTCATTCTAGAAGGTAGGATTCTCATATCTAATAGAAATAAGGACAATCTCATCTTCACTCTTTTCAGATTTATCATCAGTCACACCATCAACAGTAGCTAGATAACATTTCTTGTTATAATTAGGCTGAAACTTTAGATAGGCTTATATTTTGTTACTCTCTCAAGAAATCTAGAAGAAAAATGACCAATCTTATTGCAAAAAAAACATTTCAAAGGTAGCTTCCCTTCATACTTACTTTCACTCTTGGGTACTCTTTTTGTAATTAGGGCTTCTAGATATTCCTTATTTATTTCCTCTTCTTTAATCTCTTCCCATTCCTTAGCATATCTAGATCCAAACTTAGATGAAACTTCTCTAGACTCATACTCTGGCTTGTCATTAGAAATAGTAGCTTTAAATGTAGATTCATACTTAGGAAGATTTTCACGAAATCTAGTCATTTCAAAAGTAGATAACTTACCAACCAATGAATTCCTTGTCACTTTAGAAATGGTCCTAATTTCTTCAATTACAACAACTTTTTTGTCATAAGCAGGAGCCATGGATCTTAGAATTTTAGAAACAATCTCATCCTCATCCATTGTTCCACTAGCACAGTTTATGATTCCAAAAACAAGTTCAGTCACCTTCTGAACATAGGCTTGAATATTTTCATCTTCACTCATCCTCAAGGCTTCTAGCTTCCCTTTCTTGATCTAAAACTTTTCTTGCTTCACAAGAGATTCTCTCTCATGTAATGTTTCCAATTTTATCCAAGTCTCATGTGCGGTCTCCAACTCCATGACATTTGTATATTCGACATCTAATAAGGCACTCAAAAAGGCTTCCTTAGCTCTCATGTCTCATCCAAATCATCTCTTCTCATTGACACTAGCAATGAACAAATCTATAGGAGGCTGGTAATATTTCCTTGTAACTGGCCAATACTCTTCTCCAATGCATCTCAAGTGTGTATTCATTCTTCCCTTCCATATAGCATAGTTGGTTGCATAAAATCTTGGACCATCATTCTTAAAGGCTACCATCCTAGATCACCTCAAGTGATTAAGCTTTAAAAAGAGGATCTAGCTCTGGTACCCATTATTAGAAATAAGATATCACACACATCTGAGAGAGGGGGGTGAATCAGTTGTGTTAAAAAAATTTGTGTCAAAACCAAAACTTATCAATACTTAAATTCTTTACTTGATGTGAACATTAAAGAACTAATCCATAAACACAAGAACACATAAAATCAATTTTTTTTGTGTGAAAACCCAGTTAAAGGAAAAACCATAGTGGGGATCAAACCCACTAGATGATATACTATAAAATATAACCCTATTAAAAGTATAATAGGGGATTGTAGATAAATTAAGGCTCACTACCTAGAGCTCACTTCTCAAATACAATTGAGGGAAACAACCATTGGGCAACAACCCAAATCATAACAAGGAATACAACCCCAAATGGACTACAATCCACTCATTTATGAAATGACTAATAGCATCTCTGATATGCCAATAAAACTCTAATGAAGTACATCTATGTTATGAATTAATTTTAGATTCCACCCATACCTCTTCACACATCCACATATATATCTTGATTACACACATCTCTCCATACTCTCTCCCACCTTTGTAATAAAAAATATTACATCTTTAAATACATTACATCATCATATTACAATAAGGTCATCCAAGGACCAAATTAAAAAATATTACAAAGAGTAATAAACAATCCTCGATGAAATCCAAGGCATATCAACAAAACACATAGCTAGGACCCAATTATTCATCCAGAAAAATGCTCTGATCCATAGATCATTCCATAAATCTTTGTAACATGCTAAACATCAAGTTGACCAAGAACACCAACACACCATAGGCAAATCATTGAACTCAAAATCCAATGTAATCTAACAACAAAAATAGGATAGGATCTAGAAACATCAACAAGCAACATGAAATACCACAACAACAACACAAACATCTCTATCTCGAGTTTCACAACTTTCTCTGCACTTTTCATCAAGAACATTAAACATCAACCTTTGTCACTCAAGAAAAATAGATTTCCATATTCCAAATCATGAACCATCCAAGATGAGGGCACACATCCATGTCTTAAACTCACCACCAGGTTAGAAACAAAAAATATTGCATAACCGATCCTCATTGAACCAAAAACTACAACACTATCACCTCTAGAACAACTAGAAAATTATCCTCAGATAAATCATTCACAACTTCCTCAAATCTCAGTGTGAACCTCTACAACTTGAACATGATCAATTATAGACATTCCACAACACTTCTATAGCTTCACAACATCTTATCTTCAATATATTGTCCATACCGATTCAAAACTTTTCATTGAACAAAGAAGGGAATAAAGAAATAGGTTGACATCAATTACAAAACATCAATGTCAGCAAATATATGCATGAAATCTCCAACAATGAGATCTTATAAATTTAAAGATTTTTTTTTATAAAAATCTATAAGATTGATGAGTTAAAATTATATTGATTGAGAAGAGAAAAGTACATATGAATAATTGTTTCAATAAACTACTATAAGATTGATGTGCGTGTAAATCATATTGATTGAGAAAAGAAAACTACACATTTTTCATGGTGTCACACCATAAGGAACCAATGAGATATATTTTTGTACCATTTTAAATAACTCAAATGCATTGTGACTCATACAAATTTCAATCAATTGAATCAAATGAAATATGACATATTGTCATATATTTATAACATTAACATGATTATGGTTTGTGTCAGATTCAATTGACAATAATCTATTTATCTTGTTATTTAATTAAGATATGTTGAAAGAGTAGTTCATGGGACAAATCATTTTTGCGAAAGATGATTTTTTTTTATAGATTATGCATATCTAGTAGATTAGATATCTAATCAAAGTAGAAGATTTTAGTAAATGTGTTATGTTTATTTGTAGGTCTAGAAATGAATAGATTATAACAAGTCTGCACAAATAAGAAAATGTATGAGATCTTATAAATTTAAAGAGTTGTTTTGAGAAAATTATAGAAGACTAATGTGTTAAAATCATATTGATTAAGAGGAGAAAACTACATGTTTGATCTAGTGTCATACCATAAGTAACCAATGAGATATTTTTGTGTACTGGATATTAAATAACTCAAATATATCGTGACTCGTATAAATTTCAACCAATTTGATCAAAAGAAATATTGGATGTTCATCTATTTCTAACAACAACATGATTTGTGTTGGAGTCAAATGAAAATAATGTATTTATCTTGATTTTTTTTAAAGATATATTGAATGAATGGTTCATGGGAGAAATCAATTTTGTGAAAGATGATGTCTATAGATTGTGTATGTCTAGTAGATAAGATGTAGTAACCACTCATAGTTTTCTTTCAGTTTCAGTTGCCATACTCTTTTAGGTTATTATTTTAGTTGATTGGTTGAATTCTTTTAGGCTACATTTCATATGATCAGTTATTATTTCAGTGGTTGATTATGGATTATGATTGTTATATGTTTATCATGTGATTGAATAGTTAGATGATGATATTTTCATGATGTGATGTTTTATGTTTATTATGGTTTATGATGTTACTGACCCTATACTTGCATGTGTATTGTTATCATGTGTATTTTTACCTATTTTGTGTATTTGTTGTGGTAGAGGATAGAGACACGTAGTTACTTGCCATGGTGAGATCCACACATTCGATTGTACCCTATCATTATCTGCTATATTTATATTGGATGTACATGTTTGTTCTTGTGATGTCAGATTTGCAGGTACAGGGCATCGTCTTCCCTGAATTGGTAGGAGTGAGCGTGCCCATAAATATTCATCTCAATGGTAAAGAAGGGAGGTAACAATCAGACCCAAAACCCTAACCTAAGCCTATTTGTCCTAAGATTGGACGAGTATCAGTTTGACTACCTTACCTAGATTCACCTAGTTGACGTGAATTCGTGGATCCCTTCTTTGAACATGTTTGGTTTTATTTTGTTTGGTCTCAGTTGATTGATTTCATAAGTGAGTGACTTTCTGTGATTATTGATTTAGTGATTATAGTTGAAATTGAATATTATTTATGTTCCTATGTTTATTTGAGAAAATTAATTAAAATTCAAATATTTGAATATTTGGATTTAATTAATTATTTAATTAAATTAGAGTTAATATGCTTTTATGCTTTATTAAATAATTAAATATTTAATTGCATGGTTTTATTATGCTTTAAATATTTAATCTATTTAATACATATTTTAATTAATTACATGTGCATTAGTATTGTTGAAACGTAATTTGATTTCAAAAACATAACAACTTGTTTTAAGGAGTCAAAGTTGAGTTGTGCAAATAAAGGATATTTTATTTATTTAATTAGGAATTTCTTTCAATTTTGGAGTTGAGTTGTTTTAGGGATTGATTGATGTGTTGTCATTAGGGTTTGCATGAAAGGGGAAAATTGAATCTCTTTAGGGAAATTGTTCTTTCATTTTTGAATTAAGCAGGTTTTGAAGGATTTTTGGAGAGCTTGGTGTTTTGGCAATTTTGGAGAATTGGGTGTTTGTGGTTGCATGATATTTTGAAAGCTTTGTGTGTGTTTCTAGATTCTTGTGCTTGCATTCTACGTGGTTTTAGATCTACTGGTTGGATCCATTCTTGGAGGATTCAAATTTCTACATTCCTCAAGGGCTTCATTTTCAATTTTGCATTGGATCCAAGGTAGGGTTTGAAAACTCTTTTGTTAGTTTTTGTTTTGCAATTAAATGGTTTCATGTGTTGAGTAATTCCATTTTACCTCATTAGATTTATTTAGAGTTTTCATTGTTTTGGGTATTTAGAAAACCCTTAGATATGTTGATTTTAGATTTTATTGAGACTTGGCATAGTAGGGTTATGCTGTCAAAATTTCATAGAAAAATTCTTTACAGATCTTTTAGAAAACCAAAAATTAAACTAGGCTATAGTTTAACTATTATGTTTGGAAAAAATGATTTGTTCTATGGAAAGAAAAATCAATTTTGAGTAGAAAAATTAAATTCTGGAAAAAAATACTCTCTAGGAAAATACACAGTAAAAAAAAAATTACACAGTGAGGAAAAAACAAAACTCAGAAAAAGAAAATACGTGAAAAGTAAAAAAAGAACCTAAATTCCGTATTTTAGAATTAAAAAATAAATAAATAAATATTGTTATATGCATTTTTGAGAAACGTGTTTAAAAAATAAAATAAAATAAAAAATAACATAAACTGTTATGGGGGTGGGGCCACCAAACCCCCCTACCCCCATGCGCACCTTTGCCAAAGGCTGTAGGTATTGTCGATGCACTAGTAAATTTTACCCTATTTTTCGACGAGGATTAGTCAAATTTTTGATACCCATTGGTCAATTAGACGACCAAAACTGTTGTCAAACTTTTTTCGTCGATTATTTGACAGGAAAAACCATCGTCAAAATTTTGACCTACTTAGTGGTTGAATTATCAACTGAATCTTCGTCGAAGTAATCGCTTGAAGCTGGAAGAATTGCAGATCAAACCTTTTATCTAAGTGACCAAAGTTCGTCACAATTGAGACCAATGTTGGTCAGAATTGACGTCGAACACATAGCAGTCTTGTCAAAACAACAAACACAGTGTGTCACTTTTTCGACCAAAGTTCATCGAAATCGATGTCGAACACATAGCATTCTCGTCGAAACTACTAATATTAAAACTTCAAAAAGTCAACCAATACTAATTTTTCATTTAAAAAAAATATATTATTGATGGGTTTGTAACCAATTTCTCTATATTACAGAGATTTTTCAGTGGGCTTGCAAGTATGCTATTAGAGAAAATATTGAGAAGGTGAGTTTCAATTGTGGCAAATTTTGCAAACTAGATTTGGTTATGAATTTCTTAATGCTTTTATTTGAAATAAAGATGACGATGACTTATATATAGGTTGCACATCTACATCCACATCTGATATAAAATTTATTATTATAAAGTCTTGTTATGGAAATCTATTTTATATTAGTCTATATTATTCTGAAGCCTTGTTATAGAAATTTGTTTTATACTAATCCTCAGAATTAGTTAGCGAATCTTCTTCTTTCTTTCTAAATTCATGGATGATTCTATTTTTTTGCAGTAAATAGCATACGTAACAAATAAACATGAAATCAACAACAAATATCTACCTCTAAATACAACTCCAAATGAATGAATAAAAGAAGAAAATGATAATGTTGATTGGGTAACCAGTAAATTAAATAGTTTAATCATGCAAATAGATGTGGATAGTGCACATCATAGTGATGAAGAAAAAATGCTAGTAGGGCAGTGACATACAAAGAGACCAGCTTAAGAGGGAACATAGATCAGACCATGACATGCATACAAGGATAATAAATAATTATAGTATGTTCAACTAGAGATAAGAGATCAACCAAGGCACCTACATGAAATAGTCATATATCAAGTGCAATAACATGATCAAGATATGGTTTAATCATTAAGAGTCACAACTACCAAGAAATAGAGCATCATGATTACATATGGAAAAAAGAGGTGTAATGTTCCCTCTAAGGATCCATTGTAATTTAGGGACAACTAGCTTCCATTCCTTTACTCTGTATGAATTATGTTCTTGATGCCAATATAATCTCCTCAATTATTAATACAAAGTCAATGATATATCCCATTAATAATATCAAGGCCACTTAGTACCCCTAATTTTGACAATTGGATGCAACTTTAATAAGTGCATCTTGTAGAATAAATCTAAACTTAATGATTACTATGATCTTGGATGTACTAGGTTTGGCAGATTAATGGTGCAATATAACCACTAATATAAGAGATACCCATTTGCAATTGCATAGATATCAATATGAGAATGTATGTATGTGCCCATCTAAAGAGTGATTCTCTCTCTATCAAACACACATACTGTATCTGCTATATCACAAAGGTAATAATATTCTTGGTATTGCCAATCGAATTTATGATGGTAAAGGATATGATAGGATATCTAATATAGATACCTTTAATCTATCTTTGTATTGTTCCTCGATCTGATCACTATTTCTAACCTTTGTCAAACTTTTATAGACGATGATTTAATTCTAATTCTAAATAGTACCTTGGATTCTGTTTTGAAATTATTGTTTTGTATTCATGCATTTGCAATGGGTGGAGCCTCTCTTGATTGGTATCATTAGTTCCTCATGTATCCATTCTTGATATTTCTGCTGCTCAACTTGTGCATTCAGACTTGAATGAAAATAAAATATAAAATCCTCCTCTGTTGATCCTTATTCCTAATACACACGGCTTTATGTGTTTCTTGCCATACATTGCTTGATAATACTTGTGTAGTTTGCAAAGTAGTGGATGCGATTTAAATTAGGAGACTATACGCAATCAACCAATGATTACATGTTTGGTTTGTTCAACTAGAGATAAGAGATAAGAGATCAACCAAGACACCTACATGAAAGAGATCAGGACAATAAATAATTATAGTATGTTCAACTAGAGATAAGAGATCAACCAAGGCACCTACATGAAATAGTCATATATCAAGTGCAATAACATGATCAAGAGATGGTTTAATCATTAAGAGTCACAACTACCAAGAAATAGAGCATCATGATTACATATGGAAAAAATAGGTGTTATAGGTTTGCATCACACATGCTTAAGGCAAAAGTTTCTAATACAACTGAAGAGAGTAATTAATATGGAAAATTAATCAAATGTAAGCAACATATGGCATTAATTTTGATAGTTTGATCAAAGGCCACTTTTGCAGGCACCACCCACCAATCCTGGAAAGGAAATAGAGCCTATATACCCATATTTTTTTGTCATACCCTTTTTGAAAGGAGCTCAAAAATTATTCAAATTAAACAAGTATGAACTGTAAGAGACTAAGAAAGAGGGCAAGGTGTTACCTCACTAAGATGATAGTAATAATGAGACAAAGAACCATGAAGACTAAATCCAATGAGACCAGATCTAAACATCCGGGTTCGATCAAATTCAAAAATTGGTTTGCCTTCATAGCACTGTCAAGTCAATAGCATGAGCATTATTTTGTGTCTAGAGTGTAATCAATGTTTTTAAATGTAGAATGAAATGGTTGTAAGTATGCATTTCTGCCACATGCAAATGCTTTTGAGATAAAGACATGTGCAATCCAATCTCCCAAGGAATAGAAAGCACCACTTATCACCATCTTTGACAAAACATGATTTGTCTTCAAGGCCTCTTCATATGCAGTCCAGTTATGCACAGGAGCATATTTGACAATCTCATAGAGGGTCCATCCCTGAAAACAAAAGCACCATTTTAGTTTGAATATTGAATATATACAAATATAATGATGAAAGAAAAGCAAACAATCATATGCTCTCTGATTTTGAGGTATAGATTGAATATATACAAATATAATGATGAAAGAAAAGAAAACAATCATATGCTCTCTAATTTTGAGGTATAGAACAACAAATATAAGCTGAAAAGACAATAAAAAACATAAGAGACAAATCACACTTTAGGAAAGTACAAAAAGAAAAGCAAGATAAGTTCTTATCAGACCATTGAAAAGCTTTCAGTATTTTAGATAAGACATGACAGGTATTTATTTCATTTTTTTCGTGAAGTATATGCATGATGGTATATTGATTTATTATCATTTTTTTATATTGTTGTATAAAGTATCTCTGTTAAATGCCTTTTGTCTTTTCTGTTGTTGGTATTTATTATTTATCTCTTCCTTTGAAGCTCTTCACCACCTTAATGATAGACTATATATATTCATGAGAGAGAACAAATGATCACAACCCTCCTGCTAAAGTTCACATCATTTATGAAAGGTCGCGTCTCTTCCCTTAAATAATCAGTAACAATTCTTAAAACCGGTGGTTACTTTAATATGAAATTGGTTATCTTAAAACAATTTAATTACTTGTTTCAACGTTAACATGCCTTAATGCCATCAATCAGAAAGAATTGGCTTCTATTGCCCCCCAATCATATGTACGCTTGTTGTATCATGCGGCCTCATGACAATGGTTATTGCCAATTCAGCCATAAATAGATTTTTGGATGCACTATTGGTATAAATCGATGACCGAAAGAAAAAATTCATTGAAGAGAGAAAATTTGAGGTAAGCCAATTGTTGATATTGCATCACCAAAATAAAGTCCCTATGTCAGCACTAAAGAAGGGTGTTAAGAATTCCAAATTATAGTGCATGACATAGAATAATGTAATAAATAATTAATCAACATGTTAATGTTATCTATTATATGTTAATTTTTAGATAATTATTAGTTATGATTTGGTAGTTAGTGGTTTGGGTAGTTAATAAATTGGATGGCTTCATAAAGCCATATAATGTAAACATCTGTGAGTTGAAGATGAAAGACTAAATTTGTGTATTGGAGTCTCATGCTCTTCGTTTTCAATTTTGCAATATACCTTACCCAAATGTTACTGGGATTTCAACTCACTAATGCAAATCAACACTGTCCAATTGTCATCTATTTCACACAACACTCTATTAAGGCTAAGTTGCTTGTAATCAAATTTATATACTAGTGTTCATCCTATTCTTCCACAAGTCATTCTTACAAATAGATAGTAAAGAGGTATGACATACTGCTCCACATCTCAAATTGCTTCTCCACCTTCTCCATCACCAATTGAGGTAGGTTAACTTTTGACATACTTCTTCATAGAGCTAGCTATGAGAGATCATTGCCATGCAAGAAGAAGATTTCCTTCATTTATGCTATTAGCTTAGTTATTTATTGGCTTATTTCTTTAGATTACAAATAACAAGCAAGGTTAATTGGTATATTATACATCATATGTTATTTCCATCTTTCTTTACTCTAGATTTTATTGTGCTTAGTCTAAGTGTTGATAAGATTACATTATAAGAAACTGAGTGTTGATATTAAAAGGGCATACATACCAGTAACAAAAATTTCCCTTACATCATTTCTTCTCATTGCCTCATCATACTTTTCCCCAAGTGCACCAAGGACTGCAAAGAAACAAGATAAACAAATCACAAGCATATATCGATGTTAGAATAGTTACTAAAATGGTCATAAATTATGTTCTTATAGTAAAAGAATACATGGGGATAAGTTTATTTAAGGTCTCTTGATTCATGGTAACTCATATATGAAGACATAACGCTTACTTATAGTTATTTTCTTTATAGGCAGAAGGAAATTTTGATTCTCATATTCAAAAATTCAAACTATTAAGGATTACATACGACACATCCAAACACAACCAAGAGAAAGGTGCCAACACTTACCGCCAAAACTCAGAATAACTCCAAGAGAAATCTCTGGCAACCCAAGTTGTGCTTTTGGTATTGAAATACGAGCATGACAAGACTTCACAAACACAATGAATTGGAAACTTAAAATAGATCATGTAATGCAATGAACCTTTGGAAATATAAAATAAGAAACTGAGTATGGATATTAAAAGGGCATACATACCAGTAACAACAATTTCCCTCACATCATTTCTTCTCATTGCCTCATCATACTTTTCCCCAAGTGCACCAAGGACTGCAAAGAAACAAGATAAACAAATCACAAGCATATAGCGATCTTAGAATAGTTAATAAAATGGTCATAAATTATGTTACTAAAATGGTCATAAATTATGGTCATAACAGTAATAAATGTTTATAAAAGTGCTTTTAATGATGCTCCAAACATTGAGAATGCAAGATACCTATAACGATGAACTTCATTTTGACTTGCTAATTGGCTATCACTATTAACTCTAAGCTTATATTTAAAGTTTGAGCTTCACTTGGTTTTGATAATAGTTTAATATTCTCTACTTAACAAGGCCAACCACGTGAAGGTGGAAGCTCATTTGGCCCCTCCCCCCTCCCCGCTAACATCACTCTAAATTCCCCATTAACATCTAATAACATTCATTCATTCATTCATTCATCCATTTTTAAAATATAACATTCAATCATTGTAATCACATGATAACATTCATTAACACATAAAATTCATTAACACACAACATTCATGAATAATTCATTAACACCTCATTCATCAACATTACTAGTACAAAATTACATCCATTAAGATAACGTTCTTTCATTACCAAAAAATGTTAATTATAATCATTTCTTTTTGGGTTTCTTGCTATTTTTTTTCATGTAATTTCTAAGAGGAAGATCAATGTCCTCATCATTCCCCTCCTCTAATGATTCTAATTGCAACTCATGTCTCCTCCTCATCTGTTTAGGAACAAGAGGCCACTGCGCCAAAGGGAGGTCCACTGCAATAACAACTACGTCATGAGTTAAATTCACACCATTTTATATTAGTGAATTACAAGTATTCAATTAAGTAAAAGAATTATAAATCAAAAAATTAATTTAAAAGAATAAAACATAGATTTTCTTTACCTAAATGTGCCACATGGTCTACATGATGATCAGTCTGAACATCCTCCGGCACTCGTTCAGCATGACATTATGTATCCTCTAAAATATACACAAAAAAGTTTACACCAAGTTCAATTTAAGATGTTAAATTGTATTAATAATTACATAATTAATTTTAAATAGAAAATGAACACCTCCATCGACACTATGATGCACATCAAGGGCTTCATCATGCGGCGTAGGATCTGTATTACGATTAAGAGGCTGCATTACAATGTCATGCACATTATTATAAAATAGATTGTTGCTCAAGTATTCAATTTCTAATATATTTTTTGGCATATTTACTTGTTCAACTGATGCAAGAGACTCTTGGTTTGGGCCAGTGGAAGCTTGGCGTAGGCGTTCAACCATGACTTGATAGCCTTCCTTGAAGGCAATTTTTTTGTGTTCTATCATGGCCTCTAAATTAAATTCAGAGCCTTGCATTTTTTGATTAAACAAAATTATTTGTATTTTATAAATAATTTTTCTATGTAATTCATTTACTGGTACTTACAATTTGTGCTTTAACATTGGAGTATCCACCAGAGCCAAGTCTGTGCTGCCCAATCTTTTGCAGCCTGGCCTTTGTTGCCTTTGATGTGTCCTACAACCTATGAAAAGTTTGAAATATGTTAGATGATATAGATATAAAGATCACTAATTAGTGCATTATTACATTGTACTAGTAGTTAATACTATTGCATACCTTCTTCTCTCATTTGTTGGTTTAATTCCTCTTTGAGCATCCCCTTTCTCCTTTGCATCCAAAATGAACTCATTCCAATCCCTCACTAGAATTAAGGGAGGATGCTCATACTTTGGGTTTTGGACAAGACTCTTTCTATATGAGTCCCTCACAGTCTTCATATGTTTGGTAGCTTTTTCTAAAATTTTCTTCTCCTCAAAAATATTACTACCAAACTCATGCTCTAAATCTTTAATGAGCTGATTTCTTAATTTTTTTTTCTTGCAAGTTCCACCTTTTAAGAAAAAACACAAAATTGTTAGATAGAAAAATGAACTAAAGTTGTGTACCTTGAATATAGTAAAAGAAAAGACCCGAATGAAAGGAAAAATACTGTACCAATTAATGATATAAAAAAAAATAGTGGGATAAGGTTAGTTCACTTATGATGTTCCACCTTGTACATATGGTGGGCCTGAATATATTCAGTGTGAGGTCATAAAGCGTCTTATAAAATGAATCATTTCCTGCAAAAAATGTCATGGGATAATCAATTCAAAACTTTTTATGAATAGGTAAATGCATATTACAATATAAAAAATAATAATTTTAAAGTACCTGGAAGCTTAGGACATTTTAA
The DNA here is from genome assembly GCA_027943335.1 of Chamaecyparis obtusa. Classification (NCBI taxonomy): domain Eukaryota; kingdom Viridiplantae; phylum Streptophyta; class Pinopsida; order Cupressales; family Cupressaceae; genus Chamaecyparis; species Chamaecyparis obtusa. The sequence continues at coordinate 420,181 of BSBK01008118.1, forward strand.
AGGCATCAATTCATTATCGTTAATCAACAATGACGTCTACATAACTCCTGTGCTAGAAACATGGGTAGATCTAGGAAATGATGGTGAATTATCACCAATACATGTACTCTAATCTATATTTGGCGTACCAGATGGTGCCGGTGTAACTCCTACTCCACAAAATTAATCCACTATGAGATGCACCCAAGATTAAAGTACAAATTATCAAATCATAATTAACACAAAAATAAATATAGCAAAACAAGGATTTACTAAGCATAGACTGTGAAGGTGTCGATGTTTCCATGCCCCTTGTTGCTGACATTGCACTCGACAATCTCGGATGAATGTCCATCAACCTTCTAGGAGGAGTCGCTTACACTTGATGACCTGAACAATACATTGTTAGCAAAGACATTCTAAAATAATAAAAGTAAGAGTTAACTTAAGAAGTTTTTGAATGTTCCAAAGAAAAAATTCTTTGTAACTTGTCAACTAAAGGATTATTTTACCTGAGGTGGCTGGAGCTTTGCTAGTACCGGCCTCACTGTGTTGTCCTTGACCAGGTTCTAGAGTTTCCAAAAAATCCTGTAACAAGAACACATATTACATATTTTACTTCACAACATAAAATAGTATAAAATATAAACCTTTATTGAACTTTTGTTATAACTAAAGATTCATTACTACTTACTTCATAACAACGTGCTTGTGCTTTCAATTCAAATAGCCTCTTCAGCATCTCCTCGGTTGGATTTGCTTCATCCAAAATTCTCATTATTTCTAAATTGATTTTTTTAATGTTTTTCCTCAACATAATTGTTATATTAGGCATTTATGCAATATCATCATCAGAAGGGGTAACTATTGCCTCTGTTGATGCAGGTGCTTTTTGTACACACTAAAATGGTGCACTTCTATGAACCATTACATGCAAGGTTGCTCAAGAATGAGGCCTCACAAAGCGGCTCATAGCTCTCTATGCATAGAGTTGCAAGGGACTATGATGTATTTGCTCTCAGCTAGAGCTACAAGCTTGTGACCTTGCTAGTCAACCACACAATGAGAGATTCAAGTGAGGACAAGGGCAAGAGTGCCAATATCCCCAAAGAATCAAATAGAAGATGTAATGCAATGCAACTAAAATGAGGATGCAATCTAAGCTATGAAAGGAAAGTACAATGCAACTAATCTATGAAAGGAAAATAGCAATGGATTACAATACCTCCTATTAAGCTATGTGAGCTAAATCTATTGCATAAAAGGAAATCTATACTAAGAATTCCATTATCATGCAACTAAGAAAGCAAATATGCAACTAAATGATGAAAGCAACAAGTCTTCAATGTCTTCAAAAGCTCCAAATGCACCTAAAACCTGCAGCATAACATTAGCATAAAAACATGGTATATGCAAATGAAGGAGAGAGCTCTTTTTTTATAAGAAATGAGGTGAAATGGACCATGGAGATTAAGAGGCAAAAAGTCTTAATCAACGGTGGAGCTTGAAAGAGGAGCAATCCATGTGCACACATATCCTCCAATAGGAAAATAAGAGTTGACTTTATGTCCATATGAGACAAAAGTGCTTTTCTCCTTTTTATAAAATATGAATAATACTTTATTTGTGCAACTTAGGATAAGAGAGAAAGGTGGGCTTTTTATTTAATCAAAAGGGGAGGAAATATTCCTTTTAATCAAATAAAGACTTAGGATAAATGATTAGCCCATAGGATAAAAATCCAATATATGATCAAAATTAAGACTTGATCAAGAAATTGATAATGTTGAAAATATTGATTATTGATAAAAATGATTCAGGATTGATAAATCAAATAAATGGGGCCCAAAGTCTAGGCGACCATTTTTGGGTGCATACATTTGCCCCTCTTTGACTAATGTGTGATCGATCTGGGAACACATGCAGTCAAAGAAGAATTGAAATGTGAGATCGATCTGGGATCACAAGACAACTTAGATGTGAGGTTGATTTGGGATCACATCCGGACAAACATAGACAAAGGCCTTTGAACATGAGGTCGATTCGGGATCACATTCAAAGTAAGAGATAAGAATCTCAAATTTGAGCAAAAAAGCTCACAAAAGATGTCTGAATCAGGAAAATCAAGCAATTGGGGATGAGAATCCCATAGGTACTGCCCCCTCGAAATTGAAATCGAAATCAAGTAGAGAGGAGAACAGCGAATTGATAAGGATTTGATCAAATCAGAATGAAATCCTAAGCGAAGGTAAGGGTTAATAGGTTAACCATTAGGCAATGAAACATGCCCCAGCCTGATTGAAAAGACGCAGTCAAACATGAGAAAGGAGGGAATGGAATGAAGATGAATGAAAGACGAGAAGCTTGGAAGACATGGAAATGAAGAAATGATGATGCCCCAACAAAGATCGAAGGATTAGGCCTCAAAAGATCAGTCAACTGCGCAAAAGAAGGGAAGATTTTGAAATGTGATTTTGACTATGAAGATGACCTCAGATTTTGATTTCGAGTCCAAAAATGGATCCAGGACGTCGAAATTAACTAGGGGTGCAATTTTTGTGCGATTCTGAGGTGTTTTGAAAATGAGGTCAAAAAGTCAAAAGGCTATAAAAGGGGTCAAAATATCATTTTCAAAAATCATTTTTCTTTTAGCGATTTGAGAATCTTGAGAGCTTTAGAGAGAGAAAATGGCCCAGCAAGTAGGAGTTCCCGTCCACAGGCATCGATTCGAGCGTGTCCAGTTGCACAACCGGCCACCACACTATCCTGCCCCGGTATGTTTTTGAAAAACTTGAGCTTTTTGAGGCATTTTTCGCATTTCATAGCTTTTTTAGCACATTTTTCAAATTTTAAAATTTCAAAAAAAATTTGTTGGGCGAAATATCGCGCGATACTTTAGAAGTATCGCGCCCTTTGGGGAGAAGTGTCGCGCGATACTTCGCGGGTCCCCAAAGTATCGCGCGACCTAAGACACCAGTATTGCACGATACCGGGTGAAGTATCGCGCGGCATAAGGTATATCGCCCCGCTATAAGGAGAAGTATCGCGTGATACTTCTCCAAAAAAGAATATCACCCAGTTTAAAAATTTGATTTTTTTGACGCATTTTTGAGCAAAAATGACATGGGTCTAGACAATGTTACATTTTAGAGATGTTGTATACTGATTTTTAGACATCCATCATGATATGTGCTAACAAGTGGCTTAGTTTTGGCTTGCAGGAGGTCTTTCTGGCATTGATCATCAGAGCGCCGAAGGTGACAGGATTGAGATGTGTCCGAGATCTAGACGATCCGGGCAATGCTAATGTCCAGGCCATGGGATTCAGATACTTATTGAGATATCCGTACATCAGAGCTGACCATGGGTTGTTGACTGCTCTTGCCGAGAGATGGCATAGCGAGCACAACACCTTCCACCTGCCTACTGGAGAGGCATCGATCACTTTAGAGGACGTCTACAGGATCTTACGAGTGCCATGTCATGGCGAGCCGGTGAGTATAATCATGTTTTGAGATATAATCATAAATGTAATATTTCCATATGATGAAAACTGACATGATTTGTTTGTTGGCACAGGTGTACTATGATCAGGATGCCACTGAGGGGCGCCGACTGATCCAGGAGATGTTCCAGGATGTCACTATTCTGAATAGGCATGTCAGCTGGGAGAGGCTGATAGATGATTTTGGCAGAGACTACCCAGTGCCATGTATTGTGGCCTCCAGTATCTCACAGATCCTGATGACTGATCGCAGTCAAAAGGGATTCCCACTCGAATGGGCTCGGTTATTGGTTGATTTGGTAGGCAGGCCTCGACGGATGGCATGGGGTCCTGCCATATTGGTAGAGATGTACCACGAGTTGCACAAGATCATCTATAGAGATGGTAGGACATGGGCGTGCGGTGCCATCTTGGCATAGGTGTGGGCGTGAGAGCACATCGTTGTGGTCTGCCCCAGGGTTCAGCCGAGGGAGAGGAGGTACCCCTTTATCTATAGGTACCTCGGGTTCATATCACATGCCCATACTTGGGATGTGACGTACTACAGGAAGATTTTGGATGAGATAGCCTCATTCACATGGAGGCCATACAGGGAGGTGGAGGTCTGGGGAGATGCAGCCGATGAGCTGAGCTACATGCTGTGCACTCAGCCACTGGTAGGTCGATATGCAGAGATAGTGGAGAGGTTCTACATCACTCAGGTGTGGCAGCAGTTCCAGAGGCAGCAGTGAGTCTCAACAGAGACTATGACATATGCCAGGGCCAGGGATGAGGAGGGTCATGGGTGGCTACCCATGTTGGATTATCAGCAGGCTATCGCAGAGACAGCGGGTATCAGGAGTGAGCCCTGGGAGTATTTCTCAGATGTGGCAGATGTGGGGGCTGATGCAGCATACAGGACAAAGTGGTGGAGGGTGCCATTCCCTCAGTTTACAGTACTAGATGCATAGGTACCAGCGCAGGGAGGAGACAGAGGGGATGACGGGGGAGATGGAGGGGACGGAGGGGACGGAGGAGAGGGAGGGGATGGAGGAGATGGTGGGAGGGGGAGAGGGAGGAGGATGGAGAGAGGAGAGGGATCAAGATCAGGTGGCCAAAAATGGTCACAGGTACAGAGATCGATGACGCTCGAGGATGAGGTGAGACTAACTCACCGGCAGGTAGAGGCACAGCAGGAGCAGCCTGCGGGTGGGGATGATTTGAGATCCTAGATACATGCTCAGGAGGCAGAGATACAGCAGCTCCAGATTACTATCATAGTGAGAGACCAGCAGCTACTGGATCTGAGAGCGGAGCGAGATCAGCAGATAGCCGATCTCAGGGTAGAGATAGCACGTCGTGAGGTGATGCCACAGGCAGATGCACTAGAGCTCTGACGGGAGTCAGCGAGAGCAGCCTATTATCACGGACTCTACTTGCAGGCTGTTCCAGAGGGTGAGAGAGCACCATCATACTCTCAGAGGGCAGGGGTATCAAATGTGGTACTCGATAGGAGAGCTATGCCTCCTCCACCACCATGAGCTCCTCACGAGGGTGGTAGCGAGTCTTAGGGTTAGGTCTTAGGTTGATAGATGTCTATACATATTTTGAGATATTGATCCAGATTATGGGATCCCATTTGTATATTGTATCATGACATTGATGTATATATGAGATTACTGGATGTTTGATTGTATCATGCGTTTATGTCTCTCTTGTGATGGATGTATCAGTTTATGTATATTGTCTTGTCATTTTTCTCAAAATACTTATGTATATGCTTATGTATGTTCTCTCTCATAGACGTATGTTTAATTCTCATGTGTATGATATAGACTTATGTTTCTTGAAAATAATAGTTTTGATATAGATATGATGATATGATTAACCCCTTTGTGATGAACAGGAACAGGTTCGAGATGAAAAGGACAAGGAGTGAAAGACATGATCAAGAAGAAGAAAAGGTGAGCACAGTCGACTGACAGGTCCACGTAAGATGAAAAAAGGAGAGCTCTCTCCATATGCAAGAAATGCAAAACTAGACTATCATGACTCTAAAAATGCAAGCTACTATGAAAGTGGTTGACTTGCAAGGTCACAACGCTTATAGACATCTAATTATCATCATTGAGTGTTATTGGTAGCGTCGTAAGATCATACAATGCACACTAGCATAACTATGTGGATATGAATATGATTTATCAGATAGAAATGTGGAAATCCCACCTAGGCATCAAAGACATGTAGGTCAAGATGGCTAGTGCAGTGAGATTACCTAAGTTTGTTATGGCGAGATTATGCTCGTATCAAGACATATGAAAGTCAGGATAGCTATAAGCATGCACTCACAAAATAGTCAAGGATAATACCTTGTCAATCCATAGGGTCAAGTAAGACCAGCATAAATTCTCATGACAGTTAGGATCAACAAAATATACCCAGAAGTAGATAAAGAAAGAAAACATGTTCTCATTCCCTCAGTCTTCTAGCTATGCATCATCGAAAACTTCTCAAGGAGAGACCACTCATCAAAGAAATCCTCATAGACAGCACACAAAGAAAAATAAAGTCATCATATCGTTAGCGAGTTGATTGTTTAAGTGTGTGTGTGTTGGTCATAGAGTCAAACTCTGAGTATCATATCTGCTTAGTGAGAAATATCACATCATATGAGACTGTTGGGTAAGACACCTGATAAGTGTTAAGAAACACTCGACGCAAGGGTAGTGTTGAAAAAAACACTGTTTGGGGTGGTGTTGAAAAGCACCTATTTGTGAAATGCCCCAAGAGACAAATGCACCTAAAGGACCTATGCTAACAGTTATGCCCCCTAGACAAAGACAAAGACCAATTCCAGACTAAGCCAAATAAGGTCAAGGCATGAGGGAAAGGCTCAGTGTCGAGGACACATGCTAACAAATAGGAGTGCAAAGGCCTCAAGTAGCGCCTGTTTCCAAGTTTTCACCACTTGGAGATTTTTTTCAGTTTTTTCTTTTTTTGTATTTTTGCTACCAAGGTGCCTGTTTCTAGGTTTTCACCAAGGCACTTTTTCTTCTTTTTTTTCTATTTTTGTATTTTTGTATTTTTTTGTATTTTTTTCAGGACTTTTTATACTTTTTAGGATTTTTTCAGCATCATATATCAATTTTTTTTGGTATTTTTTCAGGACCAATAAGATATATACAAAGGATGCCCCCAGACAGAAATGAGCATCAAGGATAGAACTTCTTGAGGTGCACAATGTTGATGGGATCAGGGAGCTATTCTCCATCGGGATCTGACAGTAAATACGCACTGGTACCAAAAGCAGTTGTGATGACATATGGTCCAAGCCAGTTAGGTTCAAACTTGCCCTTTTGTTCTCTGTTCTGTTGGTTCTTAGGGTTCTCTCGCAAAACAAGATCACCTATTTGAAATTCTATAGGGCGAACCTTTTTGTTAAATGCTTTGGACATACACTTCTGATACACTCTCATATGATCAAAGGAAGCCTTGCACTTCTCATCTAAAAGTTCTAGTTCCTGTAACCTCATGGCGCGGTAATCCTCATCTGTAATCAAACCTTTGAGTGAGACTCTAAGTGATGGTATCTCGACTTCTAAAGGCAATCCCGCTTCAGTGCCATAGGTGAGAGAAAAAGGAGTGGCTCTTGTAGGTGTGCGAATTCTTTTTCTGTAAGCCCATAGTGCTGGATTGATTTGTAAGTGCCAATCCCTACCATTCTTGTGCACTGTCCTATGAAGAATCTTAAGAATGGTTTTGTTAGAGGCTTCTGCCTGTCCGTTTCCTTGTGGAAAATAGGAGGACCAATGTTGCTTGATTTTAAACTTTTTGCATAAATGCTTTAGGTCCTTATTCTTGAATTGACCTCCATTGTCAGTAATGATCTCAGAAGGCACTCCAAATCGACAAATAATATGATTCAAGATGAACAAAGAGATGGTCTTCCCTGAAGCAACAGAAAGTGGCACAGCTTCCACCCATTTTGTGAAGTAGTCAGTGGCAGTAATAATGAACTTATGTCCACCTGATGAGTTGGGATGAATCTGCCCAACTAGATCAAAGGCCCAGCATTGAAATGGCCAATGAGAAACAGAAGGGATCAGCTCCCTACTTGGAGCATGAATCAGGTTGCCATGTTTCTGACATTTTTCACATGACTTAGCAAAGGTGACTGCGTCTATCTGCATTGTGGGCCAATAATATCCTGCCCTAAGCAACCTTCGGGCCATGGCAAGACTATTAGAATGTCCACCGCAAATGCCCTCGTGGATGTCAACTAACGCTTGGTTGGATTCCTCCTTTTCCAAGCACCTAAGGAGCGTCCCATCTAAACCCCTCCTATATAAATCACCAGAGATAAGGGTGTGGCGAGAGGCGTTACGGATGAGGTTTTGGCGTTCAGAGTGATTGAATGTGTTAGGGATGATGCCATCATGAAGATATGAATAGATAGCACCATATCGGGAAGACTCGTGTGTGACAATGGTACAAATGACATGGCTTTCAGACGAGTCAAAGATGGGATGGTGTAGCTCTTCCACCAGGAATTCAAATCTAGATTCATGTGTCTCCAATTGAAGAAGGGAAGCTAATGTGGCCATGGCATCTGCAGCTTTGTTCTCTGTCCTAGGGATCTGTTGAAATGTCACAAAGGTGAAGTAGCGTCTCAAAGAATCAACCATCTTTTTGTAGGGTATCAATTTTTCATCCTTGGTTTGATACTCCTCATTGACTTGGTTGATGATTAACTGAGAATCCCTAAAGGCATGTAACTCTATGATGTTCCATTCTATAGCCATTCTCAAGCCATTGGTTAAAGCTTCATATTCTACAATATTATTCGTACATGGGAATAAAAGTTTGTAAGACTTTGGAATATTGTACCCATGTGGAGAAACAAATAATACTCCAGCACCTGATCCATTTTGCATGCGGGAACCATCAAAGAACATTGTCCAAGTGTGAGTAGTCGTATACAAGATGTGTTCGTCTGGGAATTCCACTTGGACTGGCATACTATCCTAAATTGGGAAATCAGCTAATTGGTCAGCAATAGCTTGCCCTTTTATGGCCTTCCTTTCAACGTACTCTATGTCAAATTCAGTTAGGACCATCATCCATTTAGCAAGTCTACTTGTGAGGACAGCCTTACTAAGCAAGTATTTAAGAGGATCAATTTTTGCCACCAAATGTATGGTATGAGCAAGCATGTAGTGGCACAACTTTTGAGAAGCAAACACCACTGCAAGACAAGACTTCTCAATATTATTGTAATTGATCTCATAGGAGACTAGAGTACGGCTGATATAGTATATGGCCCGTTCTTTCCCAGTATCATCTGATTGAGCCAACAATGCCCCCAGGGAAGTGTCTGTAGCTGAAATATATAGGATCAATGGTTTCCTTGGAATAGGAGGCATTAGAATCGGAGGATTAGCCAAGTATTGTTTGATCTGATCTAGGCTCTTTTGACAATCCTCGTTCCAAACACAAGAAGCACCCTTATGCAATGTCTTATTGAAGGGTTGCACTCTATCTGCAAGTTGAGAAATAAACCTCCTAATTGATTGAAGACGTCCCTGAAGAATTCTCATTTGGCTGATATTTTGAGGAGGTGGCATATCTAGAATTGCTTGGACCTTTTCGGGATCAACCTCGATACCTTTTGCTGATATTATGAATCCTAAAAGTTTGCTTGAGGTGACACCAAATGCGCACTTCTTTGGATTCAATCTGAGTTGAAACTGTTCCATGCGATCTAGAATTACTTCTAGATCATCGAGGTGTGTGTCCCATTTTCTTGATTTAGCCAGGGTATCATCCACATAATCTTCCATGTTTTTGTGCATCATATCATGAAAGATAGTGGTCATAGCTCTTTGGTAGGTTGCTGCATTCTTTAATCCAAATGGCATGACATTCCAGCAATAGGTTCCCCATGCACATGTGAACGCTATTTTCTCTTGGTCTTCGGGAGCTATTTTGATTTGATTATACCCTGAGAAACCATCCATTAGAGAGTATATGTCATAGCCTACTGTCATGTCCACTATCATGTCAATGTTTGGAAGTGGAAAATCATCCTTTGGGCATGCTTTGTTTAAATCTCTAAAATTTGTGCATACACGAATGGACCCATCATGTTTGGAAACTGGTACTATGTTTGAGATCCATTTTGCATAATCGATGGCTCTAATGAATCCAGCTCTCAAAAGTTTTTCTAATTCCGCTTTGACAAGGAGAGCTACATGTGGATGCATTTTTTTGAGTCTCTGTTTCACTGGCTTGACTCCTGGGGCTATGGATAAGTGATGCATTATAAGATTTGTGTCAAGCCCTGGCATGTCTGAATAGGTCCATGCAAAATTAATTTTCTTTTTTTGTAAAAACTATACATATGCCTTGGTCTCTTCTTCTGATAAAGATTGAGCAAGATGGACTATCTGAGGAGTTTCTTCTGTGTTCAAATTGACTGGCTTTATTGGCTCAATCAATACTGATGATCTATCCTAGAAATAACTCGGCAAGTTATTAAGTACCCCATCCTTAGGTGCCTCAAAGAGGTTTTCACCCTCGGATGCATCATTTCTTTTTACTATTTTTGGTTCTGATACCGCCACAAAGTGGTTTTCGCCATCAGACCTATTTTTTTTTTTTTCTTTCTCTTTTATTTTTAGACTGAGGTACTTAATATCAGGCTCTATCATGCTAGTTTTTGGTTCACTGGTGGAAGAAGCCACGGGTTCAAGAGCATTCAGATAGCAGGCAATTTCGTAATCATTCTGAAAAGTGAGGAAGATAGGCTCTTGATGGCGCTGAGACTAGTCAATTAGGTCAAAGTGAACAAGGGGTAGGTCAATGACTGGTTCAATGTTATTTATGCGAAAGGTGTCATCTCTGGTGACTATACAATCAGGATTCATCAAGTCTTCTCCTAAGATACCCGAATTGGGACTCATCCTATCAAATGAAGCGTCGTCCACTAAGGCAATTTGAGGAGTGCAATCCTCTAGTCCTACACTAAGCTCGTTAGCCGCATCAGGTTGGGTACTATAAGCATGGACAACATCTATGTCCAGATCAACTGTTGCATCTGAAAGTGAGTCCCATTCATATTCATGGGAGTCTGTGTCTGAGTCATCATTTGGGCCTCGTGATGTAGAAGCCTCAAGGTTAGGAAGGGTCTCCCCCTCTCTAGTGCTAGCATTGGTACTATCCATCGCAGCTAGGATAGCAACACTTTCCATTATCGATCTAGCAGTCATACAGTCACTATCCGTCGCAGCTGGGATAGTAGGACTATTAAGTATCAAATCTATGGAATCTCCCCAAAGGAGATTTGTCGAGGGCACCCAGTCATCAGACACCTCTTGTTGATTAGAAAGATCAGGTGTATAGTCTGAGTCACTGTCACTGTCCGTCACAGCTGGGACAGGGACACCTTTCTTCTTCTTACTTTCAAAACCTAAGCCAACTGTGGACTTATTCTTTCATCCAAAAAGGGCATGGTTAAGAGGCTCCACTTTAGCATCTAGCCTATGGCTAAGGGGACCATATCCAGGATACCCCATATTCTTAACCAATGTATACCCTCTCCCATAAGCTTCAGGTGAAGGAGAAAAATTCTCATTGTGTTTGTATTTTTCCTCATGATAGATCTAGTCCCTTACGACAACTTCCTCTTTCTCTTCCTGAATGGGAACCGAAGACTCAACAAATTTTTTGAATAGTGTCATTGCTGATGACGAAGGTTTCATACTTGGTGATGGTCTCCCATAAGACCTAGGAGAGATTGGCATTTTTGTAAAAGAATCAATTTTATAATCTCCCATCCCAAGATCTATGGTCTTAGACTTCTGCTTGCATTGTTCAAGTGAACTACTAGGACTGTCAGCTTCCCTATTCAAAGGTACATGTGATACTACAAAAATGTTATTAACTGACAAGGCACTATCTCCAGGGATGCAAATTTCTACACCATTATGGGGAAACTTAACACACTGGTGATATGTTGATGGGACTGCTTGCATTTCGTGAATCCATGGCCTACCTAGAAAAATGTTGTAGGCTAAAGGTCCAAGATCAACAATTTGAAATAAGATATCCTTTTCTACTGGACCAATGCGAATAGGCAAAATGGCCAATCCCTTAGAACTTCTTTCTACTTCATCATATGCTTTGATCGTGATCTTTTTCCTTGTTTCAATGACATTCTCAGAATATCCTAGAGCCAGCAACAAACTCATGGTACAAATATTGAGCCCCACACCGCCATCTATCAGTACACGCCTGACACAGGTTTTATGAATCATGACTTCGATGTGTAAGGCCAAATTATGTGGGTGACTGACGGATTTGTCGTCTTCTTCTGAGAATGTGAGGTAATGAGGGCTAGCCAAATGGTTGACCATATTCTGGAATTGATCAATATCTAAGTTGTTAGGGACACTGGCTGCTCGCAAAGCGTCTTCAAGGACACGCTTATGCTTAGGGGACAATTCTAAAAGCTCAAAAATGGATATCTGCACGGGTGTACGTTGTAATTGGTCAATAAGATTATAATTGGAATCAGGACCAATGGCAGATTTAGGAGGAACGCCTTTAGACATGGGCTGCTTAGACTTGCTAGTGCTAGGGCCTGTGATAATAATGGGAGTTTGAGCCTGACCCCTAGTGACAGCATTGAGGGACTGGGGAATTCTTTGTGAATGAGGACCTCTTATCACCACAGCGGGTCTTTCATCAGTCATAGGAGTTGAGTCTACATTATGTCCATAGGGATCTTTCCCTCTCACCATGTTGACACTATCATCCACAACTTCAAGCATGTTAATAACATTCTTCGCATTTGTGTAGGTGTAGTTGATAGCCGCCTTGCCATTCTTAGAATTATCTCCTTTCTCATATTTAGGCAAGGGTTCTTTAAAGGCTTTATGATCTGCATTAGTGGTTAACCCATCAACTTGTAATTGTCCTTTTTCAATAAGGTCTTGGACAAGATGCTTGAGTTTAAAACAATTTTCTATGTCATGTCCAATCCCATTATGGAAAATGCAAAAGGCCTTCGCATCCCACCAATGAGGTAAAGGATCCGGTATACGATGTTTTGTAGGATCTTGTGGGTGTGCCAAATTATGAGCAACTAATGTCTTAAAAACATCTGCATAAGATTCTCCCAATTTAGTAAATTGTCTCTTCTCCGTTTTAGATCTCCTTTGATACTTAGGTTTGTCTTGTTGTGTTGAAGACATTTGCAGCTTCATAGCTTGAACTGCATGAGAGAGGTTAAGAACTCCTTCATTTTTGGGCTGAGATGAGTCAACAACTCCGTCATTGACCACTTGCTTGTTTTTATTCCAATAGGAGTTCTTTTTGTCCTTGTTACCATTAGTATTGTTATTTTGTCTATTGTTGTTATTTGTTGGTTTAGCCAAAATTCCTTGTTCTTTTAGGACATCCTCAATGCGACATGCCACCTCTACCATAGTATCAAAGGAATTAAATGAGATTTTCTTGACTTCATATCTTAGTTCTGGTATTAGATTGCTCACAATGATATCAATTCTCTCCTCCTCAGGAATTATCCTTGGGTATTTTGAACACAATCACCTCCATCGTTGTAAAAATGTGACAAAAGATTCCCCTTGATTTTGCTTGAGTTTGCACAAATCAAGCATTGTGACCGACCTTGATAAGTTGTAAGCAAAATGCTGAACAAACCTTTGGACAAGTTCTTTAAATGTCTTTACTGGAGGGGAAAGGTTGGTGAACCACTCCATGGCTTGACCTTTTAAACTTCTTGGGAATAATCTCATCAAGTAGGAGTCTTCATGGTGAAAGGAAAAGCTCATTATGTAGAACTATCGAACATGGTCGTGAGGGTCACCAGTGCCATCATATTTGTCATATGTTGGGAACTCAACTTTCTTAGAGAATTCTACCATCACCACACTTTTGTTAATGGGGTTAGGACATATGGAGTCCAAATGAAACGTGCTCTTGGGAGCCTTCATCCTGTCTATATCCTTTTGCATTTGTAAGATCACCTCATCAGTGGAAGGGCTCTGTTTCTTGATCTTTTGGTGAACATCAAAATTATATGGAACTTTAGCGCCTTTGTTAATAAGACTTTCCAAGAATTGATCTTTGTTTTGTTCCACATATTGCTCCACATATGCTTGAAAGGATGGTTCTTGTTGCATAGTCATGAAATCCATATGATCAAATTTAGCATAACTTCCTCCATGTTGTGAGCCATGATGTGCTTGTTGGGGGGGTTGCTTTGAATGTCTGTGAGATGACTGTCTCTTATGATGGTCATATCTTGAAACCCTTCTTCCTCTAGGGCTTGGGGATCTTGAGGGTGTCCTTGATCTTCTTCTAGGACTTGGTGAAGGGGTAGATGGGGGTGAGTTGGTCCCACTATTGGTGCCCCTTCCGTTGAATTGGCTTTGGAGTTGTTGTGCATAGAGTCTATCTTCTTCTTCTTGGGTGACTCTTTTCTTTATATCTAACAACGCACGTTCCTCTTCCTCTAGTTGTCTGAATTTTTCCTTTTTAGCAGCTTGTTCATCCAAATAGGCTTGCTTCTCTCTCTCAATGCTTCTCAATCTTGTATTTGCATATCAAGAGGTTTCTTTAAGTGGGGAGGATTGTCTCGAATGCCTTATTGCATTGGCTGCGTTTATGTGGTGATCACTAGATTCGTTGTTCTGGTCCTCGTGTTGTGACCCTGAATCTGAGTGAGCTTTCTTATGATGTCTCTCGGCTCATTGGTGAGCATCAAAATACCTCGCGTTGTTGGGAGGTGACCCGGGTGGACTAGCATGAGAAGAACCACCATACTCTCTTCTATGTCGTTGGAAGATATCCTCAAGAGTTTGATTCATGGCTTCTCTTTGTTGTCGGGTGAAAGTGTAACTCATGTCCATACTTGATGAAAGTGGTACAAAAGAGGTGCTCACTTCACTACGATTAGCTCCCGGGTTAAAACAAACCTCAGATTCACTCTTAGGAGATTGATCAAAAAGGGGTCCTTTTCCCTTATGTTGTCGACGAGTCTTGACGGGTGGTAACTGGCTAAAGGCAACAGGGGGTCACTTCCCTTGATTGACTTGGTACCTTGTCGTAACTGACATGAAAGAAAGATACTCTCAATGATAAGGTGACCTCTCAAAGTGTCAACGCCAAACTAGGATAATCAAAGTCCTCTATTGTCCAAAAAGAAATGAGAAGATAAAAAAAAAGGGGCTTTACCAACACTGTCAAAGAGGTGCTTCAAATCAAAGGGTGACTACCCTTGCACTTTTGAATCGGGAGGTTGGACTAGGCCAAAAGATAATTGAAATTGAGATTTAAATAAAAGTGATTTGGACAATAAGAGTACTAAAATTTTCCAAGAATGTAGCTAACAATCTTAGAGATGAACCTTGGCACCAAGAATGACCTTCTAACTTGATAATTATTCCAAAGTGATTTCGTAAATCAAATGATGCTATCCCGGAGGACTAAAACCAAAAATTTAGAGTCAAGACAGGTCTCAAACATCAGGGCAAGAAGCCTACTCTAAGACCTAACCTAATTTAATAGCGACTGAAATTGACCAAATTGTAAGCACGGAAAAAATTAAATAGGCGATATACTCCAGGCTACTGGGGCGATATACCTATAACCGCATGATACTTCGCATGACGCCAGGTGATATACCTTAGTACTGGCGGGTGATATACTCCAGGCAGGTCGGGCGATAGTCCGTCAAGGGTGAACTATCGTGCGATGTTTCTCTTCAAAGCAGGTGATATTTTTAGTAAGCGTGAAGTATCGCATGATATTTCACTTTGCAGAGTGCGATACTATTGCAGAATTCTTCAACTCTTGACCAGAATTGTGTAAAATTTGCATTTTTGGGTCTGCTTGATCAAAATTTTCAGTCTGAGGGTTGATGTTTTCGATTTCAGTCACAATATCAGTAGAATTTTGGCAGGTTTGCAAACAATGAGGGATCAAAACATGTCTCAAACACTTGAAACAAGGGCAAAAGCAACCTTGCCAAGACAAACACTTGTGATATCAGAATTGAAAAAGCACCCTATGAATGCTACCGATTGTTTGTATGTAAGAACATTTGCACTGGCATCACACAACCGAAGACAATTCAAGCAAATCTATCCTAAAAAGTCAAGGCTTAATACTTACCAACTTAGCCCACAACTTGATGCCCCCTCGCCTCACACCAAGTGGTTACCCATAAGAGATGTTGGCTTTGTCGTGGAAATGTCAAATGACACAACCAAAGGGACACATATGGTGAGTATCTTAAGGTGATCCGAGTAAACCACTTGGATCAATCCTTGCACTAAGAAGATAAGCGGCTAAACAAGGTGGCTTCTATCTAATGGTTCTTAATAAGGATTTCTGTTCACAACACCCCTCTTGCTCCTCATAAAGGACTAGGACCTTGTGGCCTCAAGAGTACCTTAAGCATTCTTGTTCAATGTTTTCCTCATAGTCGCAATCCCATGAGCTACTCATATCAAACGAAGATAAGTGTTATGTCTACCAAGGTTTTTGGTGTCCTTGATAGCCTTGAGATTATAGTGAGTTGGAATCACTTGCCACCAAGGGAAATGATGACAAGGTTGTCCCCACTTGAGTCTTTCCTCTTGATTGCTCAAGAGAAGGCCCGCTAAAGGATCCTAAACTAAACAAAGAATAGATCAACTCTTGAGGTTCAAGGTTTTTGGTTCACCACAAGGGTGAAGAGCATACTCCCCTATCTCAAGAATCTCTCCCAAACACACCAAGCAAAGTTCATTTACCCTCTTATTTTCAAAATTTAAAGATGGGTCAAGATTTTTTGGTTCACCAAAATGGTGAAGAGCATACTTCTCCTACCACCCAAGAATTCCTACAACAAGATCTTAAGTGCCTAATAAATGAAACAACTAGTTTTTGCCACACTTAAAAGGAAAACAAATAAGCAAGCAAGATTTTTTTTATTTTATTTTTATGCTTGGGCAGCCCTGCAAAAACTGTTAGTAGCCTTCTTTGACATGCATTTTTAGAAAATTTCAAGCAATGAGAGCACCTACAAACACAACTTGTTAGACCAACAAGGTTAGAAAAATCAAAATCCAAATGTAAATATGCAATAAACTGATAGATTCAGGCTAAAAGATGCAGGTTAGACCTGTCTAAATACAGTAAAATAAGACAGCAAACTAAAATGATCAAATTCGGATGATAAACTAGAAATGCAAGTCTCTGTTAGATCAGGTGATATACCTCAGACTTCACCAGTATCGCGCGACACAGTTTCCTATAGTCGCGCGATATACCTCAGTATGGGTGATACTCTGCACTATGGGCAGGTGATACTTCGCACGATGTCAGGCGATATACCTCAGTACTGGTGGGCGATTCTTCTGTCATGCCAAGTGTCACACCACTATACAAAGGTATATCGTGTGATATTTCTGAGAAGTATCGTGCGATACTCTGAGACAGAAAACCAGAACTGCAAAATTTCTGACAAATAATCTAAAAAATGATAAAAATGCAAATGAAACAAAGGACAGCCTATCTACTCTGCCCCACGATGGGCGCCAGAAATGTACACACTAAAATGGTGCACTTCTATGAACTATTACATGCAAGGTTGCTCAAGAATGAGGCCTCACAAAGCGGCTCATAGCTCTCTATGCATGGAGTTGCAAGGGACTATGATGTATTTGCTCTCAGCTAGAGCTACAAGCTTGTGACCTTGCTAGTCAACCACACAATGAGAGATTCAAGTGAGGACAAGGGCAAGAGTGCCAATATCCCCAAAGAATCAAATAGAAGATGTAATGCAATGCAACTAAAATGAGGATGCAATCTAAGCTATGAAAGGAAAGTACAATGCAACTAATCTATGAAAGGAAAATAGCAATGGATTACAATACCTCCTATTAAGCTATGTGAGCTAAATCTATTGCATAAAAAGAAATCTATACTAAGAATGCCATTATCATGCAACTAAGAAAGCAAATATGCAACTAAATGATGAAAGCAACAAGTCTTCAATGTCTTCAAAAGCTTCAAATGCACTTAAAACCTGCAGCATAACATTAGCATAAAAATATGGTATATGCAAATGAAGGAGAGAGCTCTCTTTTTATAAGAAATGAGGTGAAATGGACCATGGAGATTAAGAGGCAAAAAGTCTTAATCAACGGTGGAGCTTGAAAGAGGAGCAATCCATGTGCACACATATCCTCCAATAGGAAAATAAGAGTTGACTTTATGTCCATATGAGACAAAAGTGCTTTTCTCCTTTTTATAAAATATGAATAATACTTTATTTGTGCAACTTAGGATAAGAGAGAAAGGTGGGCTTTTTATTTAATCAAAAGGGGAGGAAATATTCCTTTTAATCAAATAAAGACTTAGGATAAATGATTAGCCCATAGGATAAAAATCCAATATATGATCAAAATTAAGACTTGATCAAGAAATTGATAATGTTGAAAATATTGATTATTGATAAAAATGATTCAGGATTGATAAATCAAATAAATGGGGCCCAAAGTCTAGGTGACCATTTTTGGGTGCATACACTTTTTCCCTATCTTGAACATCAAATTGTGACAGGAATATAAGTAAAACTATCATAAAAACTCCAAAACTGTAAATAAAATAACGTAATAATATAATATTTTTCAACTATCTAATTTGTACAATTTCAATAAGGTTTACCATTACTAAAGAATGGGTGGGAGGAGCATTCTCGTGGCCTCTATCATGTGGGGGATCCATATCGTCCTATGACAAAGATTAAATATAAAAACTTTAGTGAATTGAAAGCAATAGACTTAGCAAAAAAACTTATTAATAAAATGGTATATAGTACTTACCACCCTCATGATAGTAACTTTATTTGTATCTATGCGATTTAAATGGTAATCTATTAGCAGTTCTTCCCTTACACTTATTGATTTTATCGCACATACAAAAACTTGATTCCCCTCACACGCCTCAAATATGCAATTGGGTTTCTTATTAGTTGAGGAAGGTCATGTACTATTTATAAAACCCACAGTATTACCTATTGCTTTTGGTCTCCCATCAATGTACATTGCAAATATTTTACTTTGATCATTTTCTTTCCATTATATATAATTTGTTGATAGTGCATGCCTACGCATACTTTTTTTATATTGAACAATCTACATCCTATCATTGTAATTGTAACACGGACTGACATACTTGAACAATTCAACAACTTTGTTGTAACATACCTTTATCTTATCCATGGAAAATAGACCCAAACCATGTAATGAGGATGGAGCTATGAGATATATCCTCTCATTAACACAAAAATTAGTGTTAATTGGAGGTAGCTCATTGGGTACCCATTCTTTCTCAATATGTGTGTACCAAAAGGGCACCTTGATGTCGCCTTTGGTCTCATCATCATAAGAACATGACCCCCCTTTAGCAAGGAAAAATTGCATGTGTTTATCAAATTTTTTTCTAATCTTTTGAGCTCTAGTTGATCTCCCCATTTTAACCGTACTACATGTATAAATTTCATCTATCATTCCCTTATTTCCCTCATTCGATGTAGATAGATCAGACAAGTACCTATTTGGTGGGTCCTATAATCCATCAAATGAGATATTGTCACGTCCCCACTTCAAATAGAATTTTGATAATATTTAAATAATATATATAGAATAATCAAGTCGTGACCCATACATATAGTTCTTCTATGTTTATACGTGAGATATAAAATGTACTAAGTTGAAAGTGATTATATAATTATATGTCTATACCTGCTTATCCATGTCACTGTGCATGATCCACGCTAAAGGGGTTAAATTTTATGCATATGTTTATCATTTATCTTAAGTTAGCTAAAAATTACATGATACATATGCTAAAAATAACTTACAAGATAACATGAACAATATGCAATATCGTAAATATGAACAAATTTAGCTTATATATGGAATGCAAGATCGTCAAAAAAAGGGGTGACGATGTCTGTAGTCAATTGTGTGTTTGCAAAAAGGGTGATAATCAAACACAATATATACATGTATCAACAACAATTAGTTGAGCATCGTAAGAAAAACATTGATAATTATAAATCACATATGTTGTAATCATTAGAATCGAACATAATAAATATGTAATCATTACAATTGAAATCACATATATACCTTGTACATTTCAATCATGTCATTGGTCATCTTCTTCATCCCTCATCATCATCATCATCATCATCACCACTATCATCATCACCATCATCACCATCACCATCACCATCACCATCATCATCATCATCATCATCATCATCATCACCATCATCTTGATCTTCATCATCTTCAATATCTTCTTCTTCCATATCATTATACTTTATCGGCCTTCCTCTTGGATCATGTTTAACAACAAATGACTAACCTTGTTTATGTGGAACCTCAGAGTAAAACACTTACTCATATTATCTTGGAAGAACATAGGGCTCATCTCCAACTAGCTCAAATGACCTTGTATTAATTATTGTAAATCCATTATCATGTTGAATAACAGTTTTATCTGGATCATTTTGACTCAGTCATAGCCTGTACCATTTGACGATGAATAAAACTACTTTGAAGGAGTTAAAGTCGCACTCAATTATATCATCCAAGATGCCATAGTATCGATTTTAATATTGTTGAGGATGTATGTCATTTCTGGATGATATATTAGTGACCTTGAAAACTGCAATTGTCCTAGAATCACAAGTTTTCTTCGTGTCATCCAACTTTTTTATGCAAAATTTGTGGCCATGATAATACATAGCTTTGTGGTGCTTGACCTACAATTTTTCAAGCGTGTGTAAATTATTTGCATCATAAGTTGATACGAAGCATACGAGTCATGATCATTAATAAATTTGTACGTATCTCTCTACCTCTTAAACCATATGCTAGATCAATTACCATTGGCGTAACATTGGAATCTCCATTACGATGAGCTTCTCTAACCAATAAAGCAACACCTTCCCATGTTAATGAGCAACCATTTTGTTGACATCGTTCAATCCATACCATCATCTAATTAAGATTGTTCACAATATACAAATGTATTGCATCCCACTCTAGACCAACTGCATAAAAAAAATACACCAATTATAAATAACTTATATTGAAGATTTATAATAATTAATTAACTACAATAAAATATTATATTTACCTCTCACTTTCCTCAATCTACCTTTGCCCATCAAGTACTCCCCTTTGAATTTGTTAATAGAGTTGGGATCCTAAATACGATCTACATGGATCTTTGCTGCAAACTTAGAAAGATATTCATTAATGTACACCATGGTTTGGTATACCATATATCCCTCCACCATAGAACCCTCAAGATGTGCTCTCTGTCGAACCAAGTCTTTCAAAAATTTTAAGTGCCTCTCAACCATCCACATTGACCTAGTTGGTATAGGTCTACATAATTCAATCTCCTTAACTTGATGTATGAGGTAGTGTTCTTGTGCATTGAAAAAAGTTGAAGGTAGACACTTTTGCATTTCACACATAAGAAGATGAATTTTTCTCTTGCAATATTTTATATTTTCTTTATTGATTTATTTTGATGACAACCACCTCATGTATTTTCCAAGATCATATATAACTTGTTTGACACTGTTGGCGAAGTGGTGTGGGAGAGATAGAGGTAGAACGTACTGCAATATTTGTAAAATGATCTTATCAATATTTTATAAAAGAATGCAATAAAAACTACATGTAGTATACAAATATATAGTGAATACAAAATAACATGAATTACCTTAATAAATGTATGCCAATCATGTGTTTTCATCCTTGGCCCAAATTCACTTTTCTTTGATATGAGATCATTTATGTTTGTAGCAAATCCTGTGGAAAATCATATTTTTTTTATGACTTCTTTTATAGCATTGCTTTGTTGCTCCGACAATAACCAACTAAGGGCACTTGTATCAATCTGGTCTCCATTGTTATTTGATCAAATGATATTTTTCATTGCATAGTTGGATTCTTCAATGTCACTATAAATTTTGACAATTTTGTCTTTGTCACACCTTCCATCCAAGATTTTCCATAATGTCTTTGTTACATTCTTTCCAATATGCATAGGATCAAACAAATGCATGATTGGGAGTTGCTCATAGTACGACAACCTACTAAATTGCGTAGGATAATTTTTTAGTCCTTTTGGAAGTTGGTCATTAATGCCTTGACAACTTTCACGAGCATCAATTACATCATCAGTAAACAAAACACAATATCAAAATATAAATTTTAAACAAAAACTATTAGATGGAATGACATTACCTCGATGATTTATTTTATTGTATACCGACTTCCATAGGCGAGGTGTCATTCTCCGTGGCTTTGATGTAGTCTCTTCTTTCCCATTGAAAAGATGTTTTTCGGTAATTTGGTACTTATGATTTCTGTGAAAAAAGTGTCTATTCTCATCGAACACCTGCTTTCCTAAACTTTTTGAATGATGAGATTTCATCTTTCGACCACAAACTGGACATGAAATTTTTTCCTTTGTCTAAAGACCTACAAGATCGTGTATAATTAGATTAAATATGTTAACTTTGTGTTAGCACTATAACATACCAAAAAAGAGGTGTTAAGAAGAGAACATACCACAAAAATGTGTTAGCCCAGGGGCATCATGTATTGTCCATACAAGCATTGCATGGAATTGAAATTGTCTTTGTCATATTGGTCTAGAGATGTCATACATAGTGACCCCATTCCATAACACCATCAACTCGTCGATAAGGGGCTCAATATATACATTGATATCTTTAACTTGGTACTTACCTAGTTGAATGAACAAAAATATTACATAATTATTATGACCATTTTGATGGATTATTTATAATAAATTAATTTAGATGACTATTAAATGAAAAAATACTTGGAACAATCAGTGCCAACATTATGTGCTCCCTCTTTATGGACATCCAAGGAGAAATGTTATTGTTGATAACAAAAATAGGCCACACCACGTAAGTAGATCTCATCTCTCCAAACGGATTGACACCGTCCGCTGCCAATGAAAGCTTGAGATTACGAGGTTCTTCTTTAAAGTGTGGTCATTTTCCCTCTATTTCCTTAAATGCCGAACCATCCATAGACATTTGCATAATGTCATCTCGACTTCTATTGCATGCATGGTAATCCATAAATTGTGTCAAGCTATTGCACCTGAATAATCATTGCATACGTGGAATAATGAGAATAAACTAGAGAACCTTGAGAGGCACCTTTTTTGTTATTCGATCTGATCAATATCTACTAATATGACAAATAGGGCATTCTATTGCAAATTCATGTTGTTTAGGATTTATAATATGATCATTCGGACATGCATGTATTGTTTGATACTCCATTCCAATATCTTTCATATGGCAGATAATTCTCAATACGAGTGAGGTAGAATGTTTGATGGTGGTAACAAACACTCACCTATCAACCTATGACCAAAATAATAATTTGTTAATTTAAAGAATATTAATTGCTACATGATTCACCCAATGTTAATTGTAAGGGAATTACAACTAAAATAATGAAAAAAATGACATACCTTAACATACGTTTCATTGCTACGTTGGATAAACCATTCATTACCTTCAAGTTCACCAACAACAATACAACAACAAGAAGAGTTGTTTGGGAGCCTTCATATAGGGGCTCGTGTGCCTTCTCAAGTATAGGTACATCAAGGTCTGCGTCAACATCATCATCATCATCATCATCTTGATCATCGTGATCATCTTGATCATCATGATCTTCTTCATCATCATGGTCTTCTTCCATGGGATCATTACCTTCTACTTCTATATTCACACCTCCATGTTCCCTCATTTGGAAATCCACATTCTCCGGATTGTCATGGTCCATAACATGAAACCCAGGGTGGTTGACCTATATGAAAATGATGACCTTATATTAACCATGACCATGATGTCATCATCAAATCATGTCTTATGTATTTTATAAATTATTAAAATACATACCAATGGATGAAATTCATTTCCCCCTTCAATGTGACCATGCTGCCTACAATGTTCCTCAACTGTTTTGATTAGATATCTTCGAGTCTTTAAGCCCTTACAAATTTTTCAAGGACAATAACATTTTTCCTCACCTTTTCTTTTTAAGTTAGACCACAATCTAGCAATTGTCTCCCTATTTTGTTGTGCGTTGATATCGCCAGACATGGTATTTCTTGAATGGAATGACTCGTTGGTGGAAGAAGGATGACTTGTTTGTAACTTGCATCTATTCTATATCAAGTGTATTAAAATAACATCCAACATTAATAATCAAGTAAATTCTAGCAAATCCAATTGAGTCATATTTGTTTATCATGTGACATTCTTTCTTACAAAGAATTGTTTGGTTTTCTCAGGGATGCCCTCATATGGATGAGGTGTGTATCCAATAGAACAAGGGATGCAAGCATAAAAGTTCCTGCCTTATATAATGTGTTTGGGGTAAGCTATGGTGAAATGAGAATATGGTTAAGTAGCATAGATTTTATGAAGATGTCTTTTGGTAGGGTGAATTTTTTTTACTATTGTACAGCATAAAGATTGCATTGAATTCAAGTACTTTCTAAGTTATGTTCTCTAATATCTTGGGTAAGCCTACAAATAGATTAACTCTCATAAAGATAAAAGATTGTGAGGATAACGACAAAATATCCAGTTAGCAACTTTTGTATTGTACCTAAACCTCACCTTGCCAACACAGTTAGAAATCCAGGGGCAGTGGTGATCAAATTTCTCAACACAACGGTTGCAAGAAGAGAAATGCTAGATTTCAAATGTGTAGGTGGAAATTCGTGTGGGAGTATTTTATCTTCATAGTAGAAGAATTTCAATCAGAGCATAAAAGAAGTTAAATGCAAGAAAGAGTTAATAGCCACTTTAATAGTTTTAGACATTGCCTAGAAATTAGTGTATATTATATGGTGTACATCTTATAGTTGCAAGCTCCCTGGTAGACATGTATGCAAAATGTGGAAGGATAGACAAGGTATGTCAACTATTTGACAAAATGCCTCAAAAAAATGTGGTCTCATGGACTACAATGATTGCAAGCTATGAACTAAATGGATTTGTGGAAAAGGCTTTGGAAACTTTTAAACAAATGCAACTGGCAGGTGCAAAGCTAAATTCCACAACCTTTGCAAGCATCCTTCCAGCCCGTAACAAAATGGGAGCTTTGGAACAAGGCATTGATATCCATCAAAGCATAACCATAAGTAACCATAACCATAAGTTACCATAACCATAAGTTACCATAAGTATAGATAATGAGGGAGGATGAAGGTAGTGTCATTGGTAAGGACAATGGAGACCTGGATCATAACAATGGAAGAAAGAGGTTTTCATAGAAATGGACAAGGAATATATTGGAGAAATGGTAATGTTTCCCATGTATTTGTAATGATTCTCATGTATTTAAATCTAAATAAATAGTCATCATAGTAGACAAAGGATAGATTGACTGCTATAAATGATAGTGGAATGTAGACTATCCTAGAAAATAGAGGTATGCCATGAGGTTGCAAAAAATATTGTATAAAGTTACAAGACAACAATGAAATAGTATTCAATTCCCTAAAAAAATTATTGTTGAATCATTAGTAGTGATTTGTTCACTATTAAAAAATATGAAAAAGCGACAAGTTTACCACTCTTCGAGCAATGATAAATTTATGTGTGAAGATGGTGTCAAAAGAAAAGATAGTTTATACATAAAAATACATTAATGTTTTAAAATTAGAGGTTGTTGATATATAAAACTAAATATCAAATATGGGAAATGGAAACAAGGCAGTGGTAAAGATTATAAAAACAATGATCAATAAATATGCTTACCTAAAGAAAGATTTGGCCTTGTAACACCATAAGGACAAAAGTGGTAAAAGGATGAAAAAGTAGTCACAAGATAAATGATCATACATGGTTGTTATAGTGTAAAAGGAACCCATAGCTACATCATGAAAACACATTAATGTATCAGAAGGAGGAGATTGTAGATGATCATGAAGTTAAAAACATCAGAAAGGTCTGAACAAAAATAATTCTATTACTAAAGACAATAAATAAACCTGATTCATTAGGAGGGGAGTAATGTAAAATAAAAGACATGTCACTTAGAATCAGTCCAATAATTCAAGACTTTAGTGCTACATCAGTTGGAAGACACAAGGAGAAGTGGTATTTGATATCAAATGGGAGCTAGTAAAGGTCATAACATCATACCATAGACTTACCAAAGAAACATAGGTGCTAAAATAAGTGCCAAGATAGTGAAGTGCGGGGTAGTATACAAAGCATTTATAATTAGAGTAGTTAACTATGCTACTGTCATTAGCAGTCAAGTGCTAAATAATGAACAAATATATTTAATAAATAAGAACAATAAAAGAAGGTAGTGAAGACATGTTGTCAAGTGTTGTTAAGAATAGATAAAAGAGAACAATAATGATGATACAATGAGATGTAATAAGTATTAGTGGTCTATGATGGCATGGCATTCATAAAAGAATCAAAGTAGATGATCCTTGGGGTGATAAGTAATGCATCAAGACCAATGAAGGGTTGACAAATTGTGTAGACTAGGATGAACAAAAAAAGGTATGATTCTCATATGCATAGAAATTTAAAATTACACAGGGTCATTAAAATCACCATAACATCATCAAATCACATATACAACTGGAAAATGGAATTGATTAAAGAGATTCAAACAAATCACAACCAAGATGTATACCCATAGCACTAAGAATATAATAAGTATCAATATAGAGTGCTTATATAGTCCAAGAAATGATAAACTTTGTCATGATATAAAGGAGTAATGATTTCATTAACTGGTAAAAATAGCTCTCTACTAATGTAATAATGATATTCAATCAAGGAGAAATAAGACATAGTAATTCCATATGAATAACATGGGTGCTCATTATTACAAACATCAAATGAAGTGGAAAAGCATTGAAGAATATACAAATATTTCAAAGCCCAAAATTACTGATGGTGTCACAAAGTGAAATCATAACCTATTAGGGTTTTCATTACCCTCCAAAAAACTATAGCTATGTCGGAGGAAAACAAGATATAGAATGCAAAATTGACAATGAATATGAGTACCATTTCATCATTATATCAAAGATCAGTAATCTTTAGCAACATTTATACGAACAGAGCCACAAGTATGAGACTATAGGAATACAAAGAAAATAAAACCCTCGAATAGCTAATTTTAGTGCTTTTTTAAAAATAAAGATGCAGAGAATCATAAATACTTAGGAATGCTTTTTATCAAATGTTTTAGTTGTCAGTGCCTTAGTAGACATGTATGTTAAATATTGAAACATAGACAAGGCATGTAAATTGTTTGACAGATTGCCTCAAAGAGATGTCATCTCATGGACTGCCATGATTGGAGGATATGTTCAAAATGGGTTTGTTGAAAAGGCATTAGAAACTTTTAAGAAAATGTAACTGGTGGATGTAAAGCCAAACTCCTCAACCTTTTATAGCATACTCCCTGCCTGTGGTCAAGTTGGAGCTTTGGAACTGGGCATTTTTAGGTAATTTATACTCCTTGGATAGACCCAACCAACTATCACAATAGACTATCAACAAAAAACAATGTTGGTTCAACTATGAATAATGGTTCCAATTAACTTGTCAAACTCTCTAAACTTTGAATACTTCCAGACACGGTGGTGACTCTTCAATCGATCAACTGAAATTTATAATCAGTCCTCCAAACAACTTTGTTACCTCAATCACTGGTGTCTACTTTTAGCAAGACTACACGTTTGCTGATGTTCCTTTGATTATAATCTATAAAACTTGCAATCCTATTCCAACTCCTCACATATGATACTTAGACTTCTACTAATCCTCTGTTGGTTTTCAACAGTACTCTCTTTTTCCGGTCTATGGATCAGTCACAATATTTAACATAGGCCTATCAAGTTCCCTTGCTTTAACTGGAAATTACAAATCAATAACAGTCAATCCTCATCCAACACCTCCAACTGGTCTTCAAGGACTCTTTAACCCAGTTGATCAGATTAGGTTAGGTTGACTTGGAATAGTTTGAAGATGGGTATTAGGGACTGGTGTTTTTTTTTTTTTTCTAACTGTCAACAAAGATCTCAGTCAATTAATCTTTAAACCCAACATACTTTCGAGCTACTGCTGCAACTGTGTCTTTTATTGTTTCTTTGCTCAAATTCAGATCAAGGAATCAATTTCAAATTCCTGGTTATTACTCTGCCATAACATTTCTTTACTTCACAAGTTAACATATGGCACACACCTAACTAGGGCATTGGCCTTGAAGCACTAACATAGTTCCCCGAGTTTTGAAAATTTAGGTTTTTTTAACACATTGCCTTAACTTGCTCTCCATCCAACGACATGGAATTCCCATGGAGGAGATGCAAGTTAAGGATCAAACTCCATAACAGAGCCAAACTCCCAACACAGACTGTCAACGAATTGGAATCCCGTGTAGAAGTTGAACAAACACTAAATGCTATAAAATTTTAAAATGTGAATGCATGAACTTGTAGAGAGATGTTAATGCATCTATTTGTATCGGGCAGACTATGTCTAAGTAATATACTTAACAAATAGAAAAGCCCTGACACAGTGGGTACATATTGAGCTAAACCTGTAGATGTATAAGATGAGTTTCTATAACAAACAACACTGTAGATTTATTGCCAGTTTGACAGTGCAAATTAAACTTGTTCACATAATTTTAATGTTGTGAATGCATAAAAAATGGGGTTTATAGTAGTATGAATACAAGTTATCTATTTGCCACAGTTAATACATGAAATGATAACCAAAACAAAAAAACATACTCAGAATTTGGTTCCTTGTTAATGAAATTTGCTTCGAAGGTTCTACTTGATTGAATCCTGCTACACAGTGCCAATGAGGTTTCATGCGCTGCAACCTTGAAAAAATTCGCTATGATAATAATGAAATAAAATCCTTTTTTTTTTAACTTATGCCCGTGGTCATCGAAAGTTCGACCTCCATATTATTGGTCGAACTTTCGATGAACACGGCATGAATTAAAAAAAATGAAAGTTTTCCTTGTATAATTTGACCAACCAAATTTTTTTTATTTCATGGTCAAAATTTTTGGTAGAAAAACTAGGTCAAATGTACTAGTGACGGGAGTACTCACTATCGTGGGCAGTGGGTACTGTCATAGACAGTACCCCTGCCTACGTGAGGGGGGGACCGTGCACTGAGTGTGGGGCCGTGTGGGGCCCGCTCCCCACTCACATGTATTTATTAAAAGTTTTTTTAAATTTTTTTTTAAAATTTTTTTTTTAAAGTTTTTAATTAAATTCATTTATTAAATTAAATAAAATTTTTATTAAGTTTTGGTATTTAATAAACATTTTTAATAAATGTTATTATTATTAATTATTATTAATATTTAATTTAAAATTATATATATATATATATATATATATATATATATATATATATATATATATATATATATATATATATATATATATATATATATATATATATGTATATATATATGTATATATATATATGTATATATATATATATGTATATATCTATATATATATGTATATATATATATATGTATATATATATATATATCTATATATATATATATATGTATGTATATACATATATATATGTATATACATACATATATATGTATATACATACATATATATGTATATACATACATATATATGTATATACATACATATATATATATACATACATATATATATATATACATACATATATATATATATATACATATATACATATACATATATATATATATATACATATATATATATATATATACATACATATATATATATACATACATATATATATATATACATATATATATATACATATATACATATACATATATATATATACATATATATACATATACATATACATATACATATATATACATATATATATATATATATATATATATATATATATAGATATACATATATATATATACATATATATATACATATACATATACATATACATATACATATACATATACATATACATATACATATACATACATACATACATACATACATACATATACATATATATATATATATATATATATATATATATATATATATATATA
The DNA here is from genome assembly GCA_027943335.1 of Chamaecyparis obtusa. Taxonomy (NCBI): domain Eukaryota; kingdom Viridiplantae; phylum Streptophyta; class Pinopsida; order Cupressales; family Cupressaceae; genus Chamaecyparis; species Chamaecyparis obtusa. The sequence continues at coordinate 449,908 of BSBK01008118.1, forward strand.
TAATTTAATATTTATTAAAGGCAATTGGAATAATTTAATTTCATGTTTTTTTGTAATATTGAATATACATTAAACATGTGTATTTTTAAATGCTTTTAATATTGGAAATGAATGTGCATTTAATAGCATTTTTTTAATATTAGCATTATTTTGGTGATTTATGGGATCTGATTTTTCCTAGTGATTAAACATTTCTATTTATGGAGTTTATTTACTTTCATTGTCAAACTTAAATGCATATTGGATCATTATCAATTCTTTATGATGTAAATATTATATATTTGTCCTTGAGTGTTTTCTTTTGCTTAATGTGTTAATGGGGCATTAGATGACCTAAGATGAATACAAAGGCTGGGGTATGAGTCTTGTAGACATGTTTTTCTGTCTTATGATATGGTGTGTGTGTATTGTGCTTTATCGCCCTAAATTGACCATATAGGCTCATGTTGTACTAAATTATGTAAATGGGTATCTGTAGTTGTGTGCTATAAATGTGTCACACTTCTATGGATCATTACATGCAAGGAAACTCAAGAATGAGCCCTCACAAATCGATCCATAGCTCCCTAGGCATGGAGTGCAAGGGTTTTTAAGAATGCTCTCAGCTAGAGCTATTTAGCCTATAACCTTGCTAGTAAACCATGCAATGGGAAATTCAATGAAGACAAGGACAAGAATGCCAATATCCTCAAGAATCAAGAATGAAAATGCAATGCAATGCTATGCTAGAAATGGAAATGCAAGATAAGCTATGAAAGGAAATATGCAAGTGTTACAACCCAAGCTAATTAATCTATGTGAGCTAATCTAGAGCATAGAAATGAAGTTAATCTAAGAAAGCATAAATATGAAGCTAAGCTAAGAATGCAAGAATGAGATGTAGAATGAAAGAATGAGATGTAGAGGCTAAGAATGCTCCAAATCTTCAAAAAGCTCCCAAATGTACCTAGAAAACCTGCAGCATAACATTAGCATAAAAAGTTGAGGATCTAGAATGAAGAAGAGAGCTCTCCTTTTAAAGGAAATGAGAAGGAATGGACCATGGAGATTAAGAGGCAAAAGATTTAATCAACGGTGGAGCATCAAAGAGGAGCAATCCATGTGCACAAATATCCTCCAATGAGAAAATAAGAGTTGACTTTTGTGTCCATATGAGACAAAAAGTGCTTTTTCCTTTTTTATAAAATAAGAATAATGCTTTATTTGTGCAACTTAGGATAAGAGGAAAAGGGGGGGTTTTTTATTTATTAAAAGGGGAGGAAATATTCCTTTTAAATAAATAAAGACTTAGGATAAGATGGTTAGCCCATAGAAAATAATCGAATAAATGATAGAGCTAGGATTTGATCAAGAACAAGCAATTTATGATTTAGCAAAAGGGGCTAATAGTCTAGGTGACCATTTTTGAGTGTATACATTTGCCCCTCTTTGACTAATGTGTGATCGATCTGGGAACACATTACGTCAAAGAATAGATCAGCCAAGAAGGCAAGAGATAGCCAAGAAGGCAAGCAATAGCGTTCTGACTCCAAAGAATGAAGTGCAGAAAAATAGCAAATCCTGCATGGTTAGCCTGGGTAGCGATAGTACTGAACACTTAGGAAAGAGATAGCCAATAAGATATGATGTGTCTGCCCCCTTGGATCAAAAGTGCAATCCAAGTAGAGGAAAGCAGAAGCAAGAGTAGCATGATCAAATCACTAGAAGTCAATAATCGAAGATGCAAGATAACAGAATAACCATCAAGCAGTGAAGGTATGCCCCACACATGGGACCCGGGGCACGAACCAAGCGGTCCCTCAACCCGAAAACACCATGGAGGGGAAGAATTTAAACTTGGGATTTGAAAGTGATGAAAGACTAGAAGTTTGAAAGAGATGGGGATGAAGAGGTGAAGAATGCCCCAGCGAAGATCAAAGGATCAGGCCTCAAAAGGTTAGCCAACTGCGCGGAAAGAGGGGGGAAAAGGTGATTTGGCATGAGCAAGGTGGACTTGAATTTCGGTTTCGATCCCGAAATGAATAGAAAATGATGTGATATGAAAGACAAGAAGTGAAAGAAATGATCAAGAAGAAGCGAAAGGTGAGCGCAGTTGATTAACAAGTCCATGAAAGATGAAAGGAGAGCTCTCTCCATATGCAAGATGCAAAACTAAACTAACATGAACCTAAGAATGCAAGCTACATGAAAAGTGGTTTACTTGCAAGGTCACAATGCCAATAGACATCTAATATTCATCATTGAGCGTTATTGGTAGCATCGCAAGATCATACAATACACACTAGCATAACTATGGTGGATATGAATATGATCTATATCAGATAGAAATGTGGAAATCTCACCTAGGCATCAGAGACATGTAGCTCAAGATGACTAGTGCAGTGAGATTACCTAAGTTTGATATGGCAAGATTATGCTAGCATCGAGACACAAGGAAAGTCAAGATGACTATTAATCATGCACTTGTGAAACAGTCAAGGATTAATACCTTGTAGGTCCATAGTGTCAAGTAAGACCAGCATAAATGCTCATGACAGTTAGGACCAACAAGATATACCCACAAGTAGAAAAAACAATAAAAACATGTTCTCATTCCCTCAGTCTTCTAGCTATGCATCATCGAAAATGATCATAGGGGGAGAACACTCAACAAAGAAATCATCATAGACATCACACAAAGAAAATAAAGCCAAGCAAGTCTCAGCAAGTCAAGTGCGTGTGTGTAGGTCATAGAGTCAAGCTTTGAGTATCGCATCTGCTAGTGAGAAATATTGCATCATCTATACTGTGGGTAGGATATCTGATAAGTGTTAAGAAACCACTCGACGCAAGGGTAAGTGTTGAAAAACATAGTTGGGGTGGTGTTGAAAAACACCATTTGTGAGGTGCCTAAGAAACCCAGACGCACAAAGAGACCCAAGATAAGTTTAAACAACGTATGCCCCCTAGACTAAGACAGAGTCAATTCCAGGCTAGGAGAGGCAAAGCGAGAAGTGGAGCGAATGAGCACCACGCAAGACTGATAGACATAGGTGCAGAGGGTCTCAAGTAGCGCCTATTTCTAGGTTTTCACCACTTGATAGATTTATTGCAAATTTTTCAGAACTTTTTTATAATTTTTTTTTTGTATTTTTGCTACCAAGGCACCTATTTCCAGGTTTTTCACCAAGGCACTTTTTCAAATTTTTTTTTTTATTTTTTTTTATTTTTTATTTTTTTGGTGAGACATCAAAGCGCCTATTGCTAGGTTTTCACTAGGATGCTCATTTTTTTAGTACCATTTTATGCTTTTTAGGATTTTTTCAGCATCATATATGAATTTTTTTGGAATTTTTTCAGGATCATAAAATAATGTACAAAGAAGGCCCTAGACAGAAATGGGCATCAAGAATCTGCTTCCTCTGATGTAGAGAACTGATAGCCCCAGGCCCAAATGCTGCAATTGTGACAATAGGAGGTCTCAACCAATTCGACCAATAATAACCAGCCCTAAGCAATGTCTGAGCTAGCGGAGGGATCGTTAGAATGTGATCCACATATGCCCATCGTGGATTCAGCTAGCACTTTTTCTGACTCCTCTATTTCTAGACACTTAAGGAGAGGTTCCATCTAGACCCTTCCTATACAAGTCACCAGAGACAAAGGCAAAGTGTAAGGGATGGCGGAAGGAATGGCGTGGTGGATTTGCAAGAGGAATATGAGGTGGAAGATATGAAAAGATGGTAGGATTGTAAGATTTGTGAGCAGGATAGCGTAATTCATCCACCAGGAACTTGAAGTGAAATTTATGCTTTTTCATTTGTAAGATGGATGTTGAAGTAACCAAGGCATTACCAACTTTGTTCTTAGCTCTAGGAATGGGTTGAAGTGTAACAGATATGAGATCATGCTTGAAGTAGTGCACCATTTTTTTGTAGAGAATCAACTTGTCATCTTTTATTTGAGAATCATTATTTTTGAGCAGATTTTTATTTTTACTTTTCTTAGGCACGGATACTGCCACAATGTGGTTTTCACCATCTGACCATTGCTTGTTTCTTTTGACATGATGACTGTGATACTTGATTGTTGATTCAATCTTTTTTGGGGCTAGTTCGCTGGTGGAAGAAGTAACAGGTGTTGATGCAAGATGAAATGAAGTGACCAGTTCAATAGCATTTATGTGAGGGGTGTCATCTCTGGTAACAAGAGAGGTTGAGCCTATAGGGTAAGCTCCAAAAGTAGCTAGATCTAGACTTGTCATAGAAGAACCAGCGTGGTCCACTAAGACAATACGAGGAACAAACTCATCAGACCCCACACAAGACCCATCAACCATGTTGGGATGGTTACTACAAGAATGAACCATATCAACATCCATATCATCAGTAGATATACATTTTTCTCCCCAAAGAAGTGAAGTAGAGGGAAGATCATCTCCCATTTGAACCATAGTGTGTAGTGGTGACTCATCTGTATCTGTGTTTGAATTACTGAGTATGGCAGTATTTCTAGAATCCTCTCTATAGATCCACTCTTGAATAGCTTGTTCTTCTCTGTCTACTTCTAAAGGAATGGATGAAGGAACAAAAGTATCAAAGATCACCATAGCAGAAGTGGAAGGCTTCATGTGATCAGAAGGTCTCCCATATGACCTAGGAGAAATAGGTATAGAAGAAAAGGAATCCAGCGTATATTCACCCATACCAAGGCTCATCATCTTAAGTGTTTTCTCAGCAGCAACTAGAGACATACTAGGATCAACAGAAGGTTCATTGTGAGGAACAAATTTTTTAGTAGCAGCAAGAGCATTAATAGCAATAGTATGGTCTCCAGGAATCACAACTTTAGTGCCATTGTACAGAAATTTGACGCATTGATGATAAGTGGAAGGAACAGCCTGCATGTCATGGATCCAAGGATGACCCAAAAGAATGTTATATGCAAGTGGGATGTCCAATACTTGGAAGCTAATATCTTTCGTGACAGGGCCCACTCAGATAGGCAGCATGACAAGACCTTTGGAAGATCTTTCCACTTCATCGTAAGCTTTTATAGTAATCTTCTTTTTAGAATCCACAGTGAATTCTGACAAACCCAATTGTTGTATGACATTGAAAGAAACAATATTTAACCCTGCACCATTGTCTATCAGGACTTGGCGGACTCGGGTATTGTAGACTAGAACTTCAATGTGTAAAGCTAGATTATGAGGGTGAGCAATAGATATGTCATCTTCTGCAGAAAAGGAGAGAGATAGCGGAGATGAAATGTGGTTGACCATAGCCTGAAATTGATTCGGATCAATGTCATTGGGAATACGTGTTGTACATAGAGCCTCATCAAGAATCTCTCTATGCGAAGAGGATAACCGAAGCAACTCAAGGATAGATATCTGTGCTGGTGTCTTTTGCAAATGTTGGACAAGATCATAGCTAGGGGTGGCTGAAGGAGCCACTTGTTTGGAAGGCAAAGCTTGCTTGGGATCTTGCGCAGTTTTAAGGACAATCTTGGCTTGCCCCCTAGTAACAGCATTCAGTGTCTCACTTCGGGAAGATGAACTACCACGTGTTTGCAAGACTAACTTTGGCTTACCATGATTGATGCTATTATCATCTTGAGACCTCATCATTAGAACACTCTCAATGGGCTCTACCATGTTAATCACAAGCGTATTAGAAGGATACGTGTAATTGATCTTTGCATCATGATTCTTCTTATGTGTTTGAGAGGTTTCCCCCTTATCATGCTTAGGTAGAGGATCTTTGAAAGCTGTGTGATCAGAATTTTTAGTTAAGCCATCAGTGGAGATTGTGTCGTTCTCAATAAGATCCTGAATATCATCCTTAAGCCTAAAACAATTGTCTGTTGGATGTCCCTTGTTTCTATGATAATAGCAGTAATGATCCTCTCTCCACCAATCAGGCTTATTTATCGGATCCCAGTTACCAGGTTTATCAGGAAGTGTAAGATATCCATTGTCAACCAAAGTCTTGAGGATTACATCGTAAGGTTCTGCCAACTTGGTATAGACTCACTTTCGAAATGACTTCTTAGGATTATCTGCATATTGAGGTTTAGGAGCACTGTGAGTGTTGGCAGCTTCTTGTTGTTTTTCTGCATAGATAGCATTGGAAAGATTGAAAGCAGGCTCTTTAACTTTAGGAGCATCAACAACCCCATCATTAACAACATACTTGTTCTTATTCCAAGGTTTGTTCTTGTCTTTACCATTTCCTTTAGCATCTTTATTAATAACAATATCCCCTTTTCTTATAGCTACATCCTTAATTCAATATGCACTTTCAACCATGTCATTGAAAGAGGAGAACAGTTGCTTCCTTAGATCATAAAATAGCTCAGGCACAAGTGTGTTGACGAAAATGTCAATCTTTTCTCTTTCAGGTAGTGGATGAGGATATCTAGAATACAATGACCTCCAACATTGTAAGTAAGTTGCAAATGGCTCACCTTGATGTTGTCTTAAATTACCGAGATCTATCATGGTGACAGGTTGTTGGATGTTGTAAGAATAATGTTGTGTGAAGCGCATAGCCAACTCATCAAAAGTCTTCAAAGGAGGTGTCAACTTTGCAAACCATTCTAAAGCTTGTCCTCTTAAGCTTCGAGGGAATAATCATAGAAGAAATGTGTCTTCATGAAGAAAGTCCATACTAAGAGCATAAAAGTGACGCACATGGTCATGGGGATCTCCATTTCCATCATACTTGTCATATTTGGGAACCTCAATATCCCTAGGAAATGGGACCATGTATAGACTTTTATCAAAAGGAAGAGCACAAATTGATTCTACGAAAGAGACCTTTGGAGGCTCTCTTTCTATTGCCATTTGGGTAAGGCGTTGATTTGTCCAACATAGTTCTTCTTGAAGGACTTCCAATTCAGTTGGTACTCTTTGTTGGACAATTTGTCTGACATCATAGCCGGGAGGAAGCTTGTATCCTCTAGAAGTCATATATTGAAAATATTGATCGCCATTACGCTCTAAAAGCTTATGCATCATTCATTGGAAATCCACATCTTGTTCACATCTCATAAGATCCTCACTAGAAATCTCATCATTAGCCTTTGCCTCATGTTGAGAGGGAGGAGGTCTAGGTGGTGAAGAAGGCATAGCAAAAGTTGGCCTTGGAGGAGATCTTGGTGGCGTGTTGTTGTCATTGTTTCCATTATTAAAAAGAGGTCTATGCTCATGATTACTAGTCTCAGGTTGCTCATGAAATGTCCCTCTATAAGCCATGCGCCTAGTAGCATCCATCCTTTGTTGATTGTGTTCTTTGTCTAAGCGCGCTTGATTATCCTTACGCTCAAAGTGTTCTTGCAAGAGTTGAAACTTTTCTTGTTCAGTCAAAGTGAGTGAGACACTGTCTGTGTTTTTGGGGGTCTTGAATGCGGAAAAGAGGAAACCTCCTTTATACCATGGTGTAGCCTTAGAATTCTCAGATTGTTCAGAACTAGAACTGTTGTTGCTAATGGGTGCTTTTGAATGTCTAGTTGGAGAAGGTAACTGTGTATAATTGAACGGAGGATGCCTCTCCTGCTCAAATTGAGACCAAGTTGTAACCGGCATGAAAAGAGATGTTGGTTGACTAATAGAATGAGACAAAGTTTCTTAGATTTGAGATAAGAAAAACTAATAAAGATCACTTGTCAAAGTAGAACAATAGAGAGATGGCTCGTCAAAAGTGCTCAAGCACTTACAGCAATGAATTGACTAAAGCCGAGCAACGAGCAAGAAGCTCAATAAGCAAGTAGCTAGAGAGGTAATCGTGATGCGACAAGTGATCAAGAGTAGCATTTGTTAAGCTCAAATCCAATAGTTTTAGCCCATTTGTTTTAGTCTAGAACAAATCTAAGCATGTAGGCAACAAGCCAGTTTCAGGTAAGAATAGAAAAAGACACTCTACAGCAGGTTAAAGTGCAAGTTTAGCAACTCCAAATTGCAACAGTAATAGGACAACAGAATAACTCAGGATTCTTGGTTGAGGGTATGCAAGGATACTTCAATATCATATGACTCTTGACCAGTGAACGTGAAAAAACTCAATTTTGAAGCACTTGGACCAAATTTGTAGATTGAACAGTGCAATTTCTCAGTTTGACAAGCAGTAGCAACAGATAAAAGACAGGTTTGCAAATAGTATGGGATCAAACATGTCATAAAACACTTGAAACAAGGGCAAAAGCAACCTTGCCAAGACAAGCACTTGTGATATCAAAATAGAGAACCTTATGAATACTACCGTTTGTTTGAATGTTGAGAATGTTTACACTAGTATAGCACAATCGAAGATAATTCAAGCAATTACTACCTAGAAGGACAAGGCTCATTACTTAACAACTTGGTCCACAACTTGATGCTCCCTTGCCTCACACCAAGTGGTTTCCCACAAGAGATATTGGCGTTGTCATGGAGGTGTCAAAAACACAACCAAAGGAGCACATATGGTGAGTATCTTGGGGTGATCCGGGTAAGTCCACTTGGATCAATCCTTGCACCAAGAAGCTAAGCGACTAAAATAGGGTGGCCTCTATCTAATGGTTCGTAGTAAGGGCTTCCGTTCATAACACCCCTCTTGCTCCTCATAAAGGACTAGGACCTCGCGACCTCAAGAGTACCTTAAGCATTCTTGCTCAATGCTTTCCCCATGGTCACAATCCCATGAGCTACTAACATCAAGCGAAGACAAGTGTTATGTCTACCAAGGTTTTGTGTCCTCGATAGCCTTGAGATTATAGTGAGTTGGAATCACTCGCCACCAAGGAAAATGATGACAAGGTTGTCCCCACTTGGGTCATTCCTCTTGATTGCTCAAGAGCAGGTCTGCTAAAGGATCCTAAGCTAAACAAAGAGTGGATTAATTCTTGAGGTTCAAGGTTTTTGGTTCACCACAAGGGTGAAGAGCATACTCCCCTATCTCAAGAATCTCTCCCAAACACACTAAGCAAAGATTCAATTACCCCCTTGCTTTCAAAATCCCAAGATGGGTCAAGATTTCTGTTTCACCACAAGGGTGAAGAGCATACTCTCCTACCACCTCAAAATTTCTACAACAAGGTATTAAGTGCCTATGAAAAGAAACAACTAGTATATGCTGCACTTAATAAAGAAAGTAATTAAACAAGCACTTGATTTGGTTTTTATGCTTAGGACAGCCCTACAAAAACCATTAGTAGCCCTCTTTGACATGCGATTTTAGCAAATTTCAAGCAAGAAGCACCTACAACCACAACTTGTTAGACCAACAAGAGTTAGGAGAATCAAAATCCAAAATCTAACAATGATTAGTACATGAAAAAATCAGATAATGTGCAAAAATAACTGATCAAATGATAAAATCTGAAAATGAAACAATCATGGTTGGATTAAGCTCGGAAAGACCTTTCCAATGATATATCACACTTAAAATTTTGATACCATTTGCAAAATTTCAAAAAAAATGGGCACCCGTTTTCCAGAGTAGCACGGATTTGAAAACGCTAGAAATTTTTGAAAATTTCAAAAAGATAGCAGAGAACCTAAAACTTGCAAGATAGATAAAATAACTTAAAAATAGGTCACGACCAGGTACAGACACCAGTATTGCACGATACTTTGCATTATACTAGGGCAATACTTATCAGTCCACGCGATATTTCGCTCGACACCAGGCGATACTTCACCCGAGACCAGGCGATATTCTCTACTATAGCCAGGCGATACTTCTGACAGGTGAAGTATCACGCGCGCATACAGAGGTATATCATGCGATACTTTTGGAAAGTATCGCACAATAATCTGAGACAAAAAATAGAGACGAAAAATTAAGCTGAAAACTTACCGAAAAATTGACAGAAAATGACAGAAATGCAGAAAAAGAAGGGACAAAGCTAGTCTACTCTGCCCCACGGTGGGCGCCAAAAATGTGTGCTATAAATGTGTCACACTTCTATGGATCATTACATGCAAGGAAACTCAAGAATGAGCCCTCACAAATCGATCCATAGCTCCCTAGGCATGGAGTGCAAGGGTTTTTAAGAATGCTCTCAGCTAGAGCTATTTAGCCTATAACCTTGCTAGTAAACCATGCAATGGGAGATTCAATGAAGACAAGAGCAAGAATGCCAATATCCTCAAGAATCAAGAATGAAAATGCAATGCAATGCTATGCTAGAAATGGAAATGCAAGATAAGCTATGAAAGGAAATATGCAAGTGTTACAACCCAAGCTAATTAATCTATGTGAGCTAATCTAGAGCATAGAAATGAAGCTAATCTAAGAAAGCATAAATATGAAGCTAAGCTAAGAATGCAAGAATGAGATGTAGAATGAAAGAATGAGATGTAGAGGCTAAGAATGCTCCAAATCTTCAAAAAGCTCCAAATGTACTTAGAAAACCTGCAGCATAACATTAGCATAAAAAGTTGAGGATCTAGAATGAAGAAGAGAGCTCTCCTTTTAAAAGAAATGAGAAGGAATGGACCATGGAGATTAAGAGGCAAAAGATTTAATCAATGGTGGAGCATCAAAGAGGAGCAATCCATGTGCACAAATATCCTCCAATGAGAAAATAAGAGTTGACTTTTATGTCCATATGAGACAAAAAGTGCTTTTTCCCTTTTTATAAAATAAGAATAATGCTTTATTTGTGCAACTTAGGATAAGAGGAAAAGGGGGGGCTTTTTATTTATTAAAAGGGGAGGAAATATTCCTTTTAAATAAATAAAGACTTAGGATAAGATGGTTAGCCCATAGAAAATAATCGAATAAATGATAGAGCTAGGATTTGATCAAGAACAAGCAATTTATGATTTAGCAAAAGGGGCTAATAGTCTAGGTGACCATTTTTGGGTGTATACAACAGTCATATCTGGTTCTTGTGTATGATACTAGATTCAAGATTACCTGATTGTATACCTGTGTTAGATCTATGTGGGATCTATGAGCTTAGGGTGGGTTACCTAGATATGTAGTAGGGGGTGGCTTGCAATAAGCGTCGAGGCACACAACTGGCTGCCAAGATCACTTATTGTAAGTAATCTTAATCAAGTGAAAACCTAATATGTCATTAAGGGGTATTAAAATGAAATTAATAAGACGTGTCTCCTCACCCATGCTTGAGTGCTAGTATAGATTAAAATGGAGGATGAGATGATGTTTGTCGTCTTGAGAGGTATGTGTGTGGCATAGTTAATGGATTTGTTTGTATGAGAGGTCATTGATACCGTGTATGGTCACTTGAGTGTTGGGGTCCAGAGAGATTGCCATGATGAAACTCAAGGGTTAGATGTACATGATGACACCTTCCTATACATAGTATAGTTATCCTACATATGTTGGTTGCCTTTGGATTAGTGAGTCTTACCTATCACTATCTTTTGTACACCTGGAGTTAGAGAGCTTTCAGGATCCCCTTGCTTAGTGGTTCCATCTTTCTTTGGTATTGGTTGTCTAGGTGGGGTCTGTTGTTATCTCCTCAGCACAGTGGGGTGGACCTTTGTGGATCCACATGGATGGGTGGTAGTGATTCTTTACCATTTGAGATTCGATGTCCTTGTTCTACTGCTTGATGGTGCTTCTACAATTGGGTTCTTTATGATTCTTCATTGGTGGAATTATTTGTATCTTCATTTATTATAATCTTGCATTAGAGTATCGCATGTGATACCTAAACTAAATATTATACTATTATTGTTAGAGTGATTACTACATACCCTGTGACATGTGCAGTGGATGTGGGTTTATGTAGGTTCCATGGTTGTCCATGAGGATTGTAATTATTGATGTATGATGTATTTGTATATCTATGATATGGAATTTGTTGTTGTTAATTAGATGAGTTTTATTCTTACGTAATTCTATGTCATGGGACCCTTGAGTTTTGTAATCTATGTTGGTTGTTGTGTTAATGTGAGTAAATGGTTATTGCTTCTGCATTATTGTTTATCTTGTATGTAAACTTTAGAAAAAAAATTATTCATCAAACTTAGTATCATGTTCTAGGTTAATCTCTCTTGGGTTCCCTGATAGGGTGTTACACTTGGTATCATAACAGAGTTTCTACACTGGGAACTTTGGGTTAATGTACGCTCATTAGGTTTTGTATAGTTTGAACTTAAAACTAAACATAGACATACAACCTTATTGCTTTCAGACTATTGCCTTGTAGTTATGTTATCTTTTGATTTTGTTTTGAGCTATGTTGTGAGATGTTGTTTGGATCTCTGAATGTTTCAGGAATCATGACCGTGACTAGAGCTGCTAGAGGTTGTGGTAGAGGTTGTTCTGGTAATCATGGAAGGGGTAGACAAAATAGCCCTTCTATGAGTGTCAAATAGGTTAGCGATCATCAACAGTCCAGAGATGAGCAAAGATAGGAATGTCAGGGTGAGTCTGAGGGACCAGATACCAAACAACTTTTGCAGGTGATTCTGAATCATCTTGGTCCTGAACAGGTTAGGGTGGAGTAGAATGCTTCCAACCATTCTCAAAGTGAAGAGAGGGAAAGGGATAGGTCTAGGATTCCTCCAAGGAGGAACATCACAATGGATCTTGTGGTTGTGGTAGCAAATCACATGAGGGATTTGATGAGAGGATGACCTAATCCCTTTGATGGGAAATGATTTGGTTTAGAGGCTGAGACATGGCTTATAGCTTTGGAGAGGAGTTTTTCTATGCATCTCTTTAGTAGCAATACTAAAGCTAGGTATGCAATGATGCAGCTTTCTAATTTTGCAGCTGTGTGGTGGAAGATAGAAGAGGAGAATTCAGGGATTCATATGGATATAGTGACTTGGGAGTTGTTCCTTGAGCATTTCTAAGAGCGCTTCTTTTCATACCAGTGGAGGTGACAGCGAGCAGATGATTTCCATAACCTGAGGTAGTTGACCTTGACAGTGGAAGAGTATGAGCATCAATTCTTCGAGCTCAAGTAGTATGTTGGTTTTGGACAGGATACAACTCTTCTAGCTCAACACTTTGTTAGAGGGCTTAATGCTTGCATTATTGGGGAAGTCAAACTCTTTGAGCCTAAGAACCTTAAGGAAGTGGTCATCAAGGCCAATCTTGCAGAGGCAAATCTAGTTTTAGGTCATGGTGGTCAGAGGGGTGTTTAGTCTAGTGGATCTAGGGGGAATCAATCTCAAAAGAATAGAAACTCTCAAAATCCTTCTACCTTTTCACAAGGTAATCAAGATTAGTAGTAGAAGGGGTTCTCTTTCCTAGCTCGGGGCGGTGGTTCTCAGTCTAAGAACTTTCGTAATGCTCAACATATCAAGAGTCATTCTTATAGTCAGTCTACTCAAAGTGCTCAACAAAGTGTCAGTAGAGGTAGTTTTTAGTAGTCTAGTGCACCTTTAGCAAGGAGAGGATTTAGTGGAGATTGTTACTCTTATGGCCAATACGGTCATAAGGCAAAAAATTGTCCCCAACATCTAGCATAGTTTTCAAGACAGACGTCGACAGCTTCTGAGCCTACAGTTGGTGATGCAGGTAGATCCCATAGGGCTTTTGCAGTAGGGAATGATCCTTAGAGTTTGAACCTTAAGGTAGGGAAGGGTCTGAAGGGACTTACTCATTGATCCTTGGCTTAGTTTTCAGTTGGGTGCAGCGAGGTTTATGGGACTTACATCCCTATTTGTTTACAGGTTTCTAGGAGTAAACCTAATCTTAGGGGGGTGGATATAGTACCCACTCATAGTTTGCTTTTAGTTTTAGTTGCCATACTCTTTTAGGCTATTATTTTAGTTGATTGACTAAATTATTTTAGGCTACATTTCATATGAGCAGTTATTGTTTCAATGGTTGATTCAGGATTATGATTGCTATATGTTTATTATGTGATTGCATAGTTAGATGATGATATTGTCATGATGTGATGTTTTATGTTTATTATGGTTTATGATGTTATTGATCCCGTACTTGCATGTGTATGGTTATAATGTGTGTGTTTACCTATTTTACGTGTTTTCTGTGGTAGAGGACAGAGACGTAATTACTTTCCATGGCGAGAGTTTGACTGTACCCTATCATTGTCTGCTATATTTATATTGGATGTACATGCTTGTTCTTGTGATTTCAAGTTTGCAGGTACATGACATTATCTTCCCTGAATTGAAAGGAGTGAGTGTGCCCATAAATATTCATCTCAATGGTAAATAAGGGAGGTAACAGTCAGACCCAAAACCCTAACCTAAGTCTATTTGTCCTAAGATTGAACGAGTATTAGTTTGACTACCTTACCCGGATTCGTCTAGTTGACATGAATTCATGGATCCCTTCTTTGTGTTTGTTTGGTTTTATTTTGTTTGATCTGAGTTGATTGATTTCATAAGTGAGTGACTTTCTATAATTATAAATTAACTATTATTTATGTTCCTATGTTTATTTGAGAAAATTAATTAACCACAACCACAACCATAGAAAATAATAACCATCTCTATATTGCTGAGAAGTTTATAAAAATAATTTTGTAAGCTCACTATTCAAGGAAAACTGAGTATTTCATTTAATCGAACTATTTTGATGCATTTAAAGAAAAATATTTGAAAGAGTGAAGGGATTCCATCCCATAACAAAGAAGAATAAATCAATAACATGACAACAAAAATTGTTTTTAACACTAAATGAAGCTTACTTGGTTTAACATCTCTAAGAAAAGTTCATAAATTTATGTATGCAAAACTCACGCAAGAATAGAAGATTATCTTCCAAGTTTTCCAGAATTCAAGATTTCTGAACTAAAATCTTCATACACGGTAGTAGGCGATTTCCAAATTTTGTATCTTTGGAAGAAAATCAAACCACCATGGCAATACTCTATAATAAATAATGGATTGGATTCTCTTATACATGACTTAGCTGTGATCCAAACTAATGCAAAAAAAGAATTCTATTATACATTACTTAGCTGCAATCCCAACCAATGCAGAAAAAGACCAAGTTGTTCCATTGTTTCGATCTAAAGAAACCTACTGCACTTATCATTAAGTATTTGCTGGCATTGATAAAGAAAGTGGTAAGAAAGGATCCCTAAAGAATAATATAAACTATTATTTTTCTTCCATTGTTTCATTAAGCCATACAAAGAAATGATAACCTCCCTAAAACTCCATACCTATAAATAGTATTAACGCTAAAAAATTCTGGAGGAATAGATATAAATAGAACAAGTCAAAGGCTTGTTGCATGAGATGTAAAATTGGGTTCAACCAATATTCAATATACAAATAATGGAATCGGGAAACAACCCAAATTTTTAATCAAATAAAAGCACATTATTTGAATTTAGTAAAGACAAAAGATAATTTATTTGCCAATCAATTGATTTCATTCTATAAGGAAAAGAACTTGGGAAAAGATATTGTGTTGCTAATCCTTGTTGTGCCTCCGTCTACTTCTAGACTTTGTGGTGCATTTTTTTCCTTCTTCCCAAAATTCATTCGTTCTGTAATTTATTTCTTTTTTCCTTACTAATTTTATTCCTTTACTAATTTTATTCCAAAAGACAATTGAATATAAAATAGGTAGTAAATTTAAATATTTATGGGTCACTAGCTCCACAAATTGTTTCTTAAAATGTTGAGCAACCACTGCTAGCCAAAATAAGCTAAGCAATAAAATGGGGACCTACCCTTAACCATGCATTTTTCAACTTCTCCACTTGATGTGTCTCACATGCCATAATAATAGCATGAAAAATAGGAGTTCACTTAACATTTATTTCACTTACGTCTCTGTTATTAAAAGCTCCCCCCCTCTCTCTCTCTCAACAAACGGTAAGATAAAGAATAATTAATGTTATTGGAACTAATATGAATTCACACATACATACATATATCATAATCAGGGAAGTTATCTTAGTAATCATTTTTTATCCATAGAAATTTAAGTTAAAAATAAAAAATTTAAACTATTGTCTAAGTGGTGTGTGCAACCATATATCTAATTTCACCACTGCCAAGGAGCTAGCCTCCTCTACCTCAACCACATTCTCACCTTGTCTTGTGTCACAACTCAACCACTAGATTTTCATCAGTAGATTAGTTTCATAAAATCATAATCTAGAATTAAATTCCTTCATTTATACTTGCAAAATAACATCATATTCAACACATTTGCATATTAAAGGTTAAAGTAAACCATCATAAAAATAACATCATCATCATAGCATGATATCGACATTAAATTGCCAAGAAGTTGAAAATATGTAGAAAATGCCAACTAATCATGTCTAATGTAAAGATAAAAGCAAATCAACAAAAGTTTTGGTCTATTCAACCAAGTCAACAAGTCAATATGTCGCTAGGTAGTCCTAAATAATAGTAATCTCAAATTGAGTTGTGATAGACTCACCTCAAGATTCTCCACATTTGTTCATGTTATTGATGATGTCAATGAGGAAGAATAGACAAAGTTTGTATAAAAATATATTACAAAGCAAAATCAAAAGCAATATCGTAAGGCCGGAGTAAATCTAAAAATATTGGGTTTTAGCACTCCTTGATCTTGAAGGCATGCTCCTTTGAAATGAAGTATTGGTAACTAAGTTAAATTTTTATTTGATTTGATTCCATTTGATGGTTGAATGAAAATAAATGATGTTTAATAACAACTTAATACAGTTTGATGGTGTAAAACTTATTTCAGACTAGAAGCTCACACTATTTATAGATTATTAATTATTTCATTTATTGATATAATTTATATTCAAACATTTTCTAAAAATAAATAAATAAAATTTGAATAAATATTGAACTTTTACCACTGCACTTTATAAAATAAATTCTAAAGCTAACATATAAACAAAACAAAACAAAAATGAATAATCACTAATTGTTGTTTGTGTAATTAATTATACACTAATTATACTTTACTTAAGCTTACTTAAGATAATACATAGATTGTAGTTTGCAAATGAGATGCTTAAGAGTTTGCACCTTTATTTGCACATGTAGTAGAAATTCCATTTTAAGTGGTGGTAGTTGTTATCACATTCCACTTTATGTGTTGTCTCCATTGTTAGTGCACTTATCACTTTATTACTCTACACATTTTGCACATACTTCATTGCACAATGGAGGATGATCCACCTTTGGTAGATATGTGATTCCCTCTTGTGTGGGTAATAAGTTATCTCCTCCTTATCATGGTCTCTTATTGTCTTGCCTATATAAGAAAACACATTTTCCTTGTCAAGAATTCAATTAATTTAGTTATTAAATTTTGATGAGAATCTCTCTATCTCTCTACTACAAGTTCGATTTTGTTTTAATTAAAAATATATATTTTATTCTTTTTCCATTTTTCATTTAAAAAAACTAGAAAAAAAATTTAATCATAAGGTTGCATTTTTTTGTTACAAATTATTTAATAAAAATATTGTTTTTGTGCCTACGTCTATAGGGTACCGCATATACGTAGGTATGCTTGCAGATCCCGCATAGTATCTTTTAAAAAAAGGTTTTTTTTTTTAAATTAAAATTTTTAATATATTTTATTTTTATATAAAAAAATTAAAATGTTTGGCTTTTATTTTTTGATTTTTAAAAAAATAAAAAATAAATATTTTTAAATAATTTTTATTAAATAAAAACTTAATAATCAAATAAAAAATCTTTATTAAGTTTTTTCTCTTTAATAACTTATGGTTGAAGCTTTTTCATGGAATAAAAATTATTGTGTGTTTTTTCCTTTATCTTATGATAAAGTTTTTTTTCTTTGGAATTTTAAAAAATTATTTTTCTAAAACTTCCAATTAAATTTTTGTAAAAATAAAATTTTAAATAATTATACAAAATTGGAAACCTTCATTCCTATTTGCAGCATTCTTCAATTGGTAGCCCGGGGGAACAATTTCTCTCTTGATATCTTGGCACATCATTCCAATCAGAGGCATCTTTTGCAATCTTCTACAAGGTATCTTTGGTGGCATCATCTTCATGTTTCTAGTTTTGCACATTTGTCATATGATATTGTATTCTCTTGCATTGGCTATGTTGTACATGCACTAATATTAAGTGTCATCTTTCTTTGTACTTTTTCATTGATGACATATTTCATGTATTTCTCCTGTACTCAATAGATTAGCAATTATATTATGAGACTTGGTGCATGAGGAGATTAGAATGCACCAATCAATTATTGGCAGTGCATGGCTCCATTTCAAACTTAGAATGTATCAACCTGTCAATTATGAGTATTCAATTAATGCTCAAGCAGATATCTCTAAGTCTGGTCTCCATCACATTGTAGTGGGTGACTCATCATCAATTCTTCATTTAGTTTAGTACATTGGTCATCATCTTGGATCATCTTTGCAGGAGATTCAACATTGATGGGGGCAGGCGGTGGGGGGGAGGGGTAATTTTGTCCCACATGGTTTTCTCCCTTTCTCCACTTTTGTGAGAAATTGCATTTGCATATTGCATATTATACATGTGAGATTTCTCAATAACCTCATGTTCCAATGTGACTGTTTAACTCTATTTTCTACTTAAATTTAAGCACTTAGAATGTTCCCATGGAAAATTACAATTGTGAAAAAAAAGGATAATATAGAATCTATTCTTATTTTTGTGGAGTGGGTATTGTTTAGGAAATGAAAATAAATTGTGAATAAAAAAAGGAGCTTAAAATAAATAGTGATTGCTTATTGGAAAATTATCAAGTGTCTTGTTAGCGAACAAATTTGTCTTCCAATAAAACTTTCAGAATAACCCTTATTTGCCCAAACACGGAGACATAATAAGTCACTGACAGTTGGGTTGCTTTGCAATGAGATTGTGCAAGCACCCTCTAAATTTTAATAAGGTACAACTCCCTTGTAAGATTTGCAATGAATCTTCTAGACTATTAACCAGAATGCTTTTGACCTGAAAGCAAGAAAGGCACACAAACACCTATCTATAAACATAGAGTAGATGAGAAAGGAACACAAATCAACTAAGAACAAGATAAATGACACAAAATCCATTTATCGAACCTAACAAAATAGAGAATGCAGAGAAGAGGACACAATATTCAATTTGAAATGCACGTGTGACCAAGATTCATAGTTCTGGTGACAAACATGCAAATGAATAAGTAAAGAAGAATAAAACTCAGAGATAATTGACTAAATTCATAGACTTAATTCAATTGAAAGACAACTGCCCAAATTCACAGATCTAATACACAATAATATTTCTTATCTGAATAAGCAAAAAGACAACACAGATCTTTATGCTTCTCTCTTAAAATATTGCAACTTCAAATTCAAAATACTCTATCTTCTCCATGCAAAAAAAAAATGGAAATAGAAAAACTCTCCTCTGGAAATACACAGTCCCCCAAATCTTGAGCCAAAATCTGAACCCCTCTTCCCTCTTTCCTGGGCATATTTAACTTTTTCCCGATAACTCTCCTTTCAGTTTCATAACTGATTCTTGAGAATCCCTCTTTTTACATGAGAATCCCTCTTTTTACATATCCTCAATAATTTCTAATTTCATCTCCTTTGTCATTACTTTCCTTTTTGATGTGTCTCCTTAGATAAAAATGCTACACATGTCAGAAATTATCTCATATTCTTTCATATTCCTCTTGATAGCATCTTCATCAATTATCAAACTGCTTCTTGGTATTACTTCTCATCCCTAATATACTTTCTCCATGTTGGGACCATAATATTTATCACCTTACAAATACTAATTAAAGTATTTGAAATATCTATTGGGATGAAACTTAGTTGAGTTTAAAATAGATATAACAAAGCTATATGCCATCAAAGTATTTTTCATTTGCCGACACCTGTTACTATCATGCTGAGTTATCATTAAAACTTGGTCCTATCATTGCCGCATATGCTTCCACTTGGATCTCATTAGGAAACTCTCATTTATCGGTGATATGTTCTATTGTATTTGGGACTTGTGTATGTCCTCAATTTAGTGCTTGCGTAGTTATGCCAGTGGGCAACTTGTCTCGTCCATTTATCATGCCTGGATTATCATATTCTCATTCTCATCGACCCCTTAGTTGATGGACCATGGGCTATGATAGTCGAAAAGATTACATAGATCACTATCTAACAAAGCCCATGTACAAGATGTAGTTATTGTCATTCCTCATATGCTCATCAATCAGACTTTGAAAACTCCGACTACTGATCAGAGACTCACATTGGGCTTGAGCTCGATCCTTTACTAGAGATGTGTCGAGCATTATTTTTATTCCACTAAATTCCTCATCTAGCTCGGGTTGTCTATCATTGACTAATTCGACAGACATCATCATCACGGTTCTTCAGTGGGTCGGGCTCCTCCTTCTGATGATAACAAGGATGTGTGCGTGTTTGGTTCTATGTTCATTGAAGCTGGAGATCTCTATTTTTGGTCATGACTGTTTGACATTTTGTCAAACAGTTTGGAGTCATCCTCTGTATTTGTCATTAGTGAATCGGGCCACATTTCCCTCATAAATTCGCATGTCCAGACTATCCTGATTGAGTCCTTGGCACATGCACTTTGACACAAGTTTATATACGTTCTCCATGTCCCACTCAGATTGGGGATTTAGAGGCCTCCACTGATACGAGCATTACAATGAATGGTTTGTACATGTCTACACCTCCTCTGCATTGATCTCTGAGATCCTTGGTCCCCCATGCCAAACGAGGTGCCCATTTTGAAAGCTTGGGTTCGAGAATAGCCCTGTGCCTTATCGATTAAAATCCTTTATCATACTCCTTTGTTGAAGTGAGCGGAGCATTCACTGCTCGAGTTTTATGGGCACGTGTATGTTGACTGACCTTGTGTTGGGCAGATCGTGTGCAAGGGCACCTTGCCTCAAGCATTCCCTAAGATACTCAAGCACGATTAGTCTCCTTCAAATTCGTTATTTTTTTGACAAACAATTTGTAGCCATCTTTCATACACCATATCTCTATTGCCCATGAATATACTAACCGTGATCATTTGTACTATCGAGATCGGGCCCAGGTGGGGGATTGTATTTTGGCATTGATTGGTTTATGCCAATACACTCTATATGAGCAAATATCTCATATTAGTGGGGTAATTAATACCAAAAAATTATTTGGAATTTCTGGTGGCTTTTGAGATGATCTACTTCTTGAACTGTATCACCTTCTCCTCTGCATCCTGTCATGAGTCTCTAAGACAGATCGTAAAGGTGAGTCCATATACCGATTGTAGAATCTGAGCTTGAACATGCCACCAACAAACGAACTTTGAAGCACTTATTAAACTTGCACCGAGTATTTTGAATGTATTATAGGCCCCTTATTGGATTTAGCTAATTTTTTTGCAATAACCTGAACTGATCATTTGGATTTTATTCTCTTGGGGCTCCCTGCTTTATTGTATGAATGCATTACTTTTCATGTTCATCTCATCACATATTACCAAGACGAATTGTAAATGGCCTTCGAACAACTGGAATGTATTTTGGATGGGTTTTCATAATGTTGTTCTTCTTTGTGCAAGATTTTGGACTGACTCCCTTTGTGAGCTATGACACTTCTGAGTCTTTATGCCTTGAAACTTTAAATTTTGAATACTTGAGTTGTACTGGCATCTTTGATCTGAGTCTATACCTTCAATCTAGTGACTTCAGATAGTGAGTCAAGCAGCCCATATTAATTAGAACTTAGATCATTCTACAAATCTGTATTTGCACTTTTGAATCATTACGATTGAATCTCCTGAACTGGGTCTTGCATCATTCTGAAATCATTTGAGATGACCTGATATTTGTCCCACCATATTGAACCACTGAACCTGTTGAACCATTTGAACTCATTCACTCTTGTCAGCTTGAACCTGAGTCCTTGGTTCACTGTTATGAAATTTCATCTGAACACTGCCTTCACAAAACATGACTTTGCCAGAGCACTTTTCAATATAAATTAGGGGGAAGTCAAATAAAATTAAGAGAAAACCTTTAAGGAGACTGATTTTAAAGTTTGAAAATTGGGGTGTTGAAAGCATGCCAACATGTTTTCATAAATTTATTTCCCTCTCTTATTTGTTACTAAATTTTCTCTATTTTATCACTTTTCCCTTCTATTTTTATGTAAAAATTTAATATTAAAATAATTGTTTAAAAATAAGCAACAAGATTAGTAATTGCATAAGGCCATCAACTCCACAAATTACTTCTTAAAAAACTATGCAACTACATGGGGTCTTGCCTTTAGGGTCTCATAAGGGGCTTGGGTTTCTACATTTTAGGAAGATGAGGTCTCATGAACAATTTTTTTAGAATTATTTGGAATCTTCTCCTTCAAAACAAGAGCTCCTCCTTTTTAGCATTGGATATTTAAGGGTGTGGTCTCATGCAACAAAACTTCCTAAAAAATTGAAGTGAGTGATTTTTTTAGATTATTTTAAAGTGGAAAGCCCCATGAATTTTGTAGTGGAGTTCATGTTCAAAAGTTTAAGCTTCACAATTCATGGAAGTTGAGGGTCTCGTGAATTTTTTTTATTTAGCATATTCAATTCACATGACTAAATAAACAAAAAAAAATATATTCATAAGAATTTAAATTTTTCATACGATGGACAAGTGGCAAAAAAAGCCTAAGCATGTGGCGCAATTTCTAGCCCCCAACTTTTCCACCCACTCAAATCTACAATCCTAAAAATTAAGAACTACTACTTTTGAAAAAAGATTCTAATTAATCCCATAGCAATCTTTTTATGACTTCATAGAATCTCCCCTCCATAAAAATAGTCCTAAAGACCCCTCATGAGAAGGCATCCTAAGCAATGAAAATAGTAGGGTCGAGGCTAAAAATTGCTCTACTATAAAGAATACTTTTTACCATTTGTCAAACATTTATTCATGGGACCACAATTTAAAAATTTAAAACCTAAATACCAGAGTTACTTTTTGTTAATTTTAGTTAAGCGAGTCGTTGATGCCAGTAGTGGCCAGAGTC
This sequence comes from Chamaecyparis obtusa, assembly GCA_027943335.1. Taxonomy (NCBI): domain Eukaryota; kingdom Viridiplantae; phylum Streptophyta; class Pinopsida; order Cupressales; family Cupressaceae; genus Chamaecyparis; species Chamaecyparis obtusa. Next base: position 472,831 of record BSBK01008118.1, read on the forward strand.
TTCGAATAAGGCAAAGAGTACGAAAAGTGAAAAGATTAAACCTTCTGTCTACTTTCCACCTCTGCAAACACGCAATGTACGCATTTAGTCATTGCTCTCTGTCAGTGCGTCTGCCCCATCTCCTCTCTCTGCACTTGACCTCAACAAGAAGCATTTCTTCATTAGTCTGCCTTTCATTGTTTCTTTCTGTTCAATTCAGTCCAATTGAAAATGGCATCCACTTCTAACACTAGTAGTCACTCACAGTTTGAAGAATTTGCACCAACTACATCAACTTCTGGTAGATGTTATGATGTATTTATTAATCACCGCGGTTCTGATGTCAAAAAAACCCTAGCCACTACTCTTTATAAAATGCTTACGAATGGCATGGGACTCAGAGTTTTTCTGGATTCAGAAGAGCTTCAACTGGGGGATTCTTTGCCGACAGAACTGAAAGAAGCAATGAAGAGTGCTTCGCTTCATATTGCTATTTTTTCAAAGAATTATGCAGAGTCTCGTTGGTGTTTGGATGAGCTGGCATTTATGTTCAGAACAGGCACTAGAATTATTCCCATCTTCTACCATATTGACATTGGAGATGTGCGATATGCAAAAGGTGTCTATGCTGAAGCATTCGACTTGCATGAAAAGAAGGGTAGATACAGCTCCGAAAAAATTGAGTGGTGGAAGTTTACGCTCTTCAATGTTTCACATAACATCGGTTACATCGTTAATAGCAAGGAGTATGTTCCAATTTCTCCAACCTGTGCACCCATTCTGTGTTTTACTTACTGTTCTTTTTAGGCCCATAGACTTGTTTTATCCTAATAATGTCAACTGTTAGGTAAAGCGTGATTTTAATTCTTTTTTCTTTGTTGTTGTTGTATTTGTTTAGAGATGAGGACATGCTGCTGAAGAGTATTACGTATTGTGTTGTGAAAGAAATTAAAAAGCTACCATTCGTGGTTGCAGAGCATCCTGTGGGTTTAGATGAAATTGTAAAAGATTTTGAATTGACTACACTTCAATCTGACACAAAGAATGTACAAATTGTTGGAATATGGGGTATGGGTGGTTCTGGCAAGACCACTCTTGCCAAAAAATTATATAATAATATATATCCATCTATGGACAAAGCCAGTCTTATATTAGATGTCAGAGATGCTGCTAATAAAAACTTGCTGTGTGAGAAGCAGAAAAAACTTATGGAGGATCTTGGTTTCAAAAGTTTATCACTTGACAATGTAGAAGAAGGAAAAGCAATTCTTGCAAGCCACTTGAGATCTATTCGAGCATTAATTGTTTTAGATGATGTCGATCATGTTGATCAACTGAATGCTTTATTACCCAGCCAAGGATCCCAAAGTTTGATTGGATTGGGTACTTTGATTATTGTCACAACAAGGGAATTTGAAGTTCTTAAGCGTTGGAACATCTCCTCCCAGTATAAAACGAAACCACTGAGTGAAGTTCATGCCAAGCAACTATTTTGCTGGCATGCTTTCTTACAGCCATCTCCAATGAATGGATTTCAGGAGCTTGTTGAAAAGGTCTTAAAAACCTGTAGTGGGCTGCCGTTGTCTCTCAAAGTTTTTGGTGGGCAGCTTTATGGAAACTTAAGCAAAGATTTGTGGGAGATTCAACTACAGAAGTTCTCTAGGATAGTACCTGAGGATATCAAGAGCAGGCTCAAAATAAGTTATGATGCCTTAGATGATGAAGAGCAACAGATATTTTTGGATATAGCATGTTATTTCATTGAAGAAAGAAATGATTTGGCAATTGAAGTATGGAATGGATCAGGGTGGAGTGGTTCTTACAGTTTAGAGAGGCTCAGGAATAAATGTCTTGTTGAAATAGATGAGAGAAATTACATCAGAATGCATGACCACTTAAGAGATTTAGGAAGAGAAATTGCCAATGGACAGTCACCCTACCGACTTTGGTCTCCCCAGCAAAATATTAAAGTTCAGGTGAGATTAACAAATAAAAATAATTATTATCTCACTGAATGGAGAAGAAATCTTCTTTCCTCTCTGGAAAATAAATCTAATTTATTTTTGTATATCTCTATCTTTGTATGGAAACTCTATTATTCTCGTAGTTATTTTTAATTTTATGTTTTATTTTGACGGAGAATGGAAAAAGCATTAGAGGAACAATGACCACCTTAGGTCGAATATTGAACAAGTATCTCTGGCTTATGATGAAGAACAACTTGAATTCAAATCTATTAGATTTCTACAACCTATACTTATGCTATATCAGTTTTTAGATTTGATTGTGTGGATTTTTTTATCATCAACATTTCAGATCATAATACATGATCCATCATCAACAACTCTAATTTTTATTTTTATAGTCTCACCCATCAATGGCAAAGGAATCTTCTGTGTCTCTGTTTGTGTGGTTGATTCATAATGGAACAGGCATTGGGGGAATAATGGGCAGCTTAGCTCGAGTATGCAATAACTGTCTCTCTGTTTGTGTGGTTGATTCAGAATGGAATAGGCATTGGAGGAATAATGGCCAGCTTAGTGTTGATGTGAGTTTTGTACCACTACATAACATATAGCAATTGAATACTTGATACGGCGTACCAAACACTCAACCCTCTCTTGAAAAGTATACAAGGATACTCCAAGGTTCCTTACACTTGTGGATACTAACTCAGTTATAAAATGTGATTTGCTGGTAATCACTTGGCGGCCTTACGTATGTTTTTGTTTGGAAATATCTCAACTCCTACTATGATGGTGATAAGACTTCTAACTTTTGCAACCTTTTCAAATGATCTCTCAATTTATATTACTTTCAACTTTGCTCTTTTCAAACTCTCAAACTTCACTTTCTCACTTCTAATTCTCAACTTCGACTACTAAGTTACTAGTTACCTCTACTCCTAAGAATGGAAAGATTGGCAAATGGACGGGGATCAACCTAATGAAGACGTACCAGCGGTGTTACCTCCACAGATGCAATGATTCTAAGGAAAGAAGACTAGATTACCACGCAAGGCTCCTTGACAAGCCGCCAAGATGCTAGTGGCCTAGTATAGGATCCCTATCAAACATCTACCAATATCACCATGCAATTAACCATCTATCACTACTCTTCCTTTAACACTTGCTTGAAAATAAAATCTACTTTAACAACTCAATTGAAATGAAATCTATCTCTAACAATTGGAAGTAGAAACCATGCAATAACACCAAGTGTTCTTAATCACCATGCAAGACACAACAATGATAAGAGAAGCAATTTTGGTATTATATTAGCAACAATTTTCTTCAACCCTTTCCAAATGAGAGTACATGGCCTTATATAGAGGCTCAAAATTACAATGAGTGGCCAAGATTAAGAGGCAAAACCAACGATCCAGATTTAATCCCAGAAACCCTAATTAGGGTTACCACCTCACTGGCCAATGAGAAGATGCCACCTCATCAATGGACCAATGAGAAAAAAGAAAAGTGGTAACCAATAAGAAGGCACCAAAATGGTAGCCAATCAAAATCAGACACCTATCCCACCCAAAGAGAAAGGAAAATTTGCCACTTGGGCTTACATCAAATGATCTTCTAATACAATTCTATTCTTTTCTTTCATCTTTTTAGCATAAGTAATGAACTTAGCTAACATGTTGTTGATTTCCTCTATGGGAGGGCAAGGTGTATGCCTCATCCTGCGCTCTGCTATGCTCACCATGTTCTCTGTTGCTTGCAGTGTCTTCTTATTCTCCTCTTCATCATCCTTTGCAAACTCGATCAAGGCCTTGAGAGAGGCAAGGAGGTCCAACTGTTTTTCTCTAATGACAACCTTCCCCAACTCATCCAATCTTGACCCAAATTCTATCTCATTACAATCCTCTTCTTTGATGTCCTCAAAATCAAGTGCAATCCCCGCATCGCTCAACATGCTTGAAATGAGAGTGTCGATGCTTGGACTGTGTTGTGCAATTTCATCCTGTATTTCCTCAAGTAACCTCAATTTGTTAGTCATGGTAACATACCAAGACTCCATAATACTCCTTCCTCCTTCGTTAATCAAATTTGCCTTCACCAAGGATCCCTCTGATAGCTCCAAAGCCGCATGTAATCGAGGAATGGCCAAGTCACGAATTGGAAGGAAATCCTTCCACATTCCTTCAAATGCTCTGAATTTGTCCCTGAGAGACACCAATGACCTGAAAGTAGAGATAAAGGCAGGCGTGAATCTTCGCCCCTCTTGAATTGTACGACTAATCCAATTTCTAGTTCCTTGTTCTTGGACGGATATTACTTCTTGACTGTTCTCACTGCACTGTGGAAGAGCGGTCGGATGCACTTGTTGGATAGGCTGACTGTCTCTCCAATACTTGTTCTCAAACTCCAACTGTGCATTTCTTTCATTTGCTATTCTCAACCTCTCCCTTATCGAAGCAAGGCCCTCTTGAACCTCCACACACTCCATATCATCCGTGACTCTACCCATGTTGTGTTCCACTATCTCATAGTCCTGGGCCACAATTTCACCCATTGTCTTGTTAACCTTTGGAACTGCAATTTGAACCCTTCGGTGACCATCACTGCCGTCTCTGATTACCTTTGCCACTGTTCCTGCCATCTGTCTTTGTCCGACATCACCTTCCTTTTCCGCTAACCCTTGAATATCCTCAACTGTCTGGATGGCCATAACCTCACCCCTTGGCATCAGCATCTGTCTTAACCAACGTGGTGCAATGCATCTCCCCACATCTGGATTTGGTTCAGGTAACACACCTTCACCAACGGCCTTGGGCACCCGGTTGCCATCTTCATCTGATGGAGCCTCAATATCAATAGGCCTATCTCCCTCTTCACTAGCGGCTGCCATATCTTCATTAATTTGATTCTCTGAAAGAGGAGAGTACTCCGTACTATAACTATAACCGCTTGACTCTGAACTAGAGCTCACCTCTACTGCCGCTCCTTGATTTCCTATATCCACCTCCTGGCCCCGAGCCCCAGCTACACTTTCTCTTGATCGCACTGTACTCTGCTTCTTTGTTTGAGGCTCAAGATGTTTCTTATTCTTTTCAACTTCCAAACCCCTTCTCTTATTCTTAACTGCCTGCTGCTGTTTCTGACCACTATTACCACCTTGAGGTCCAACTGACCTTGTAGGAGTCTCCTCCTGTTGCTTCATCTTCTCATAGGTAAGGCGTACCTTCCGACTCTGCAACTGCCTAAGCTTCTTGTTATACCACCACTCAGTACGTAGCTCAACTGTTCTGTTAATTGCCTCTAAAGATGGATCCTGATGATCATTCCAATTAACCGGGTCCAACTCTGCTCCTTCTACTGTATTATAATCTTCTCTTAGCACATCTTCATCCTCTTCCAACTGATCCGAAATATTGAAATTCTTCCATTTGCATGTCCTCATCATGTCCACTGATAACCTCGAGAAAGCCAGCTTCCTCACATGAAAGTCATCCTGTGCATTGGCCCAAAAATCCTCCAAAGTAGGGATATGCCTGAATGTTTCTCCTCGAGCCATCTTGATTAGACCCTGGGGATCGAATCCTTGTCTTGCTTTATACCAAGCCAAGTGATATTGTTCTAATTCCTCTCCTGCAGCTGCAAAGGCGGTGGAATTGGGACAACTCTCATTGCCTATCATGAGTGAGAAGGTAACTCCTGTTTCACCCCTCTGTTTCATCATTTTATCATACTGCTCAAGTTGCCTAGCCAACTCCAACAAAACTATCTTATCGGGCGAGTACCTTGGAAGCCTCTTGGGACAAGTTGTACACCCAGCCACTCGAATATAAGTGAATTGAGGAAACTGAATGAACCAACTCCCAAACTTCTTGACTTTTGCTTCTGCTTTTGGTGAGAGCCTCCTGGCAGGTGCCCCTTGCAGTATCCTTACCATCCTCATGGCGAAGGCATCATAAAATATCTTGTAATCCTTGGTGTTGTGCAAATGAAGCTGTGGGTAGCACTCATGCACCAAATACTGTCCGGGTCCATTGCCAACTGTCCCTCTAGCCTTAAGTCCAGGATGCTTATATAATCTTGTGATCAAATAAAAGAGGTAGGACCCCATGTAGAATCGCTTCTGAATCTGCGCCGTCCTGAGCTGCAACTCCAAATTTTCACTTATAATTTTTGCCCAATCAAACCTTTCCTTTCCCTTCTCAATGCCTTCGATAAAATAGTACATCCAAGTCTCAAAATGCACACCTTGGGCAGAGCCCATGATTCGATTGAGGAGGACGATGAGGTCTCCATATTCTGACTTAAAATCTGACCTGGTGAGTTTTGATGCCTTGGTAACTCCCTTCTTTCCTTCATGTAACCAATTTTGCTTGAGTAAAGCAAAGTAGGTATCTTGACTATCCTGAAAGAACCTGCTTGCTTGATTCATCAAAACTACTATCATTCCTTTCTGCTGGGGTATACCGAATGTCTCCTCAATCACTTGATTCCCAATGTTAGCCAACATTCTCTTACCCTCATCAAAGACGATGGACTTGGATGCAATATCAAATCGGGAAGCACACTCCATGATCAATTCTGGACAAGGCAAGGTAGGAGGGAAGGCGGCAGCCTGCACAATTCCAGACTTGTATACCTTCTTTGCCATAGGGGATTGGCCTTTCCTCAACCTATCCCTCAATTGCGTCATGTCAATGGTACCGATGTTAGTGTCTCGGACTCGTTTAAGTTTCGAGAAGAAGATGGTCTTGGGCATCATATCTTCCTTGTCAGCTATTTTGGTATTAGTCCCCATTGGATTCTTGCTTGTACTAGCATCCGCTATGGAGTGATTCATAGCAAGCAAGAAAGGGGAAAAATCCAATCACGACAATCAAGAAATCTGCTTAATGAACCAATCTTACAATCTCTCAACAAAACTTGTCTCCGTCACCCAAACAATCGCGTGACCAAAAGACAAAACAACTAAGGAAAATAGATTAAAAGACCAAATTACACTCCTAACTTCTCAATTCTAATCTGAGATCCCTTTAGGAATTATCCAAGCCACAACACCTTGCTCCTAATCAAATCACCTCTAACAAATTTGGACTTCAAATCCTCGGAATAAACACAACTTCATCACCCAATTCTGAAATCATCCCACCAATTTACCTTTTTTCACTTCACCAAATTCACTATCTGATGCCTTACATCAGATCAGGTCTGCTGTCCCTTAAGGCCTGCTCTTGGTATGAATTCGGGAGCCCTCCACAAGGCTAGTTTCGGGCCTCTACAGGCCTACCTGTTACTAATTTCGCCCCTGCTCCTAAATTCGGGACTGCTCCCTATGATACCAGATCTGGCCCTGCCTCAACAAGTCGCAAGCCTCCAAGGATTAGAATCACAGCCTCTAGATTCACTGTCGCTGCTTCTATGATGAATTCGCTGCCTCTAAATGGATGTCGCAGCTCTTTCAATTTAATTTCTCTGCTCCTCTAAAAGTCGCAGCCTCTGCTCTGCTCCAGCTCGCTGCCTTAGACTGCTCCCTGCTCCAGTTCGCATTTGATGTGTGGAGAGGAGGGAGGAGACCCCTCTCTATATACCCGCTTGGAGGCTGCCATTATGAGGGCCGACCCTTTACAAAGAGCACCGAAAAACAAAACAAACAAATAAATTAATGAATTAGCGGGACGACTTAGCATTAGGAAATAATTGCAAGCAAAAAAAACAATTAATTCCCACCTTATTAATTTCGAAAATCACCAAAATTAATTGATTTTTTATTTAAATTTTCAATGGCACATGCTTTTATTTATTTTTTTAAATTAAATTTAAGCCCAAGATATATATGATTAATGCTCAAAAATTGATTTCTATAACCAAGGTTATTTTTTTTTTTCTTTTTATTTTTAAATAAAAATCGATATATTAGGCTTAGAATTTAACTCTTTAATCTCTAAATTTATTTTCAATGCCAATTGAGGGATTATCCAAATTTATCCATTTTTGATGATTGAAATTAAAACAATTTAGCCGAAAATTAAATGTTTTCAAAGCAAAATTTCCAAATTGATAAGCCCAAATTTTCGAAGATCCATAACAAAATGCCAAGAAAATGAAATTGAATTGCACAAAATGAAATTGTTAGCCCAAAATCGAAATTGAGGGTTAGAAATAAGTTCAGATCAACATCAAATCATCGTTAGCAAGTGAACTTTATTTCAAACAATTCAATCCATCGACAACATTTATCGAAAATCTCACGAAAAACACTAAGGCTCGGACAATCGAAAACAGGAAGAAGGTCAAGTTGAAATCGAAGATGGGGGTCCCCAAAATTTGGGGTGACGATGTGAAAACCTCACAACATCTGGCGACTCCACTGGTGAAATGTTCCTGAACATTTCAAGAACAAAATAACTTAGAACAAAAATCTCAGGATGACCTATCCGTAAATCTACTTAAGGACAAGTACTCAACTTGGGAAAAATTCTCAAGTTGAACCTAAGCACCATGATCATAAGTTACTCACGTGTGTGCAAGTGGTTTATTCTCCTCTCGACAAGAACTTGATAATCTCTCTGATCCGTTAACTTAGCTATTATAGTATCCTTACTTCAAAAGCACCCTGGATAGAGCCCCGCTGCCAGTCAGGTGTCCATAGCCTCGACAGAGTTATCGCTGTGGCACCACAATCATGGTTCTACCTTTAGTGATTATTTTTATAGCACCAGTAGAGATGATTGCACGCCCTCAGAGCCAATTTTCATCTTTTATTCTCACTCTGATATTACTTTTCATTTTTTTATTTTTCATTTTTTTTTTTCTCATAATATTTCTTTCTTTTCCCTTTTCAATCTTTTGTTTGGCTTGCAGGCAATGAAGTCTGCGGAGGGTTTGGAAGACCATAGTGGCGCTGAAGCAGGTGCATGATTTTCACTAAGTCCAACTTCACTTCGAAACACCAAGAACTCAGAGCAATTAAGTGTAAGTATAATGTTGTAACCATGTCAAAGGTAGCTCAAGAACCACTATTGAATTTGACCCAGATTTAGTACAAGTCCTACCATAGATCAACGACTAAGCAAACCCTAAAATCCCCGAACCTTGCCAAATGTATTCAAGAAATGAACAAGACGGATTCCTACTTTGTCACCAAAAGTGTAAAATCTACACACCTCGCCCACGAGTGATAACATGGACCCCCCTTTGCACTACAAAGCTCCAAGACCAAAACTGCTCTCAAACTGAGGGAAGCTAGAAGATCCCAAGTCAAGTGACTTGGTGCAAACTAAGCACTGAGCTCCCTCAAACACCTAAACTAAACAACTGAAAGGAAACTACTCTAACCGACTGAAAGGAAAACTACTCTAACCCTTGGGCCAAATGGTCCAAGACAAACTCTACTCTAAGAACAGAAAGCAAACTACACTAACAACTGAAAGCGAACTAAACTACTATTTACAGACAAGGGCTCCAGATGGAGTCCTAAGCTTGGAAATAATGCTTGAGGAATTGCCCGTTGACAGGCAACGGGACATCCTTACCAATGAGTGTCTTGAGCTTAAATGCATTATCCCCGATGATTTCAGCAATTTGGAAAGGACCCTTCCATAGTTTATCAAATTTGTCATGTTGTCCTTTCTTTTCATGGGCTTTGTCCCAATATAAGATCAAATCAGAGATCCTGAAGGCCTTGTTTTGCGATCTTCTATCGAACCAACGTTTCACTACCCCTTGATGTTTTGCAAACTTTTCTAGGGCTTCATCTCTCTTCTCGTCTAATTGCATCAATTGAGTCAACCTGGTTTGGACTCTATCTTCATTCTCATCATAGTACTCTTGTATAAATTTCAAGGTTGGGATTTTCAGTTGAATAGGGAACACAGGATCCTGTCCATAAACTAGATGGTAGGGGGAAATTCCTATGGACTCTTTAACTCTTGTTCTATCTGCCCACAAAGCATACCTCAACTGAGTGTGCCAATCCTTGGGGTTCCTATCCAGGAGTTTTCTAATCACAGTCAAAAGGTTTTTGTTTGTAGATTCAGCTAGGCCATTTCCCTGGGGATAGTATCCTGATGAAAATTTTAAAACAATCCCATGATCAAAAGCCCAATTATGAAACTTCAAGGAAATGAAAGCAGAACCATTATCACATACAAAAGCAGAAGGACATCCAAACCTTGTAGTGATTATCTCTTCTAAGAACTTTATGACGATTTCAGCAGTGCAATTCTTAAAAGCTTTATCTCTTCTAAGAACTTTATGACGATTTCAGCAGTGCAATTCTTAAAAGCTTGAGCTTCTGACCACCGAGTATAGTAGTCAGTCGCGGTTAGAATATACCTGTGTTGTGCTGAGGAAGGTGGGTTGATGGGACCAATGAAATCAAGTCCCCACATTGCGAAAGGTCTCACCTCGGTGACTAGTTGCAAAGGCATGGCAGGGTTCCTCTCCCTCTTTGCCGAAATTTGGCAAATATGACAAGTCTTCACATGTTCATGAGTATCTTTGAATAGGGTTGGCCAATAATATCCTGCTCTTAGTATCCAGTGCGCTGTGGCCAAATCTGATCCGTGTCCGGTTCCCCACTTATCATGAAAGTGCTCCAAAATATTTCTAGCTTCTTCTTTTCCAACACACCTTAAGTATATTCCCTCATGATTTTGTTTATACAACACTGCTCCTTGTAACATATACCTCTTGCTCTTGAACTTTAATGCCCGCTTTTGTACTGGATTCAAGTGTGATGGACATCGGTGATTTAACAAATAATTAACAATGTCCTGATACCATTCATTAGGACGTACATCTTCCAACTCACATACTTGCTGAACAGGTCCAGGTCCCTCTGATGCCAATGTTTGTGCCAACTGTTGACCTCTGACCAACTTCATTGGTTGAATTTCTACATCATATTCTTGGATAGTGGCGACCCACTTTCCTCTCCTTTCTCCAAGTTCACTTTGCATTAATAAGGTCTTTACTGCGATGTCAGGCACAATTGCATATACTTTACTTCTCAAGATATAGTGTTTGAATTTCTTCATCGCTTTCACCAAGGCATAAGCCTGTTTCTCCACATTTGGGTAATTCAATTCTGCTTCTCGAAAGGGTGCACTCATGAATGCAATCGGATGTTCTTCACCTTCTTCATTTTTCTGAGTCAAGATGGCTGCACAGGCATGATCGGAGGCAAAAGAATATATGTTGAATGGCCTCTCATAATCTGGACTCACTAAGACTGGTGCATTAACAATAGCTTGTTTTATCTCTTCAAAGGCTTTCTTCACTGCTGGAGTCCAATCCATCCTTGCATCCTTTTTTAGCATGTCATTCATTGGCTTTACTATCTCTGCAAATGCTGATATGAACTTTCTCACAAAGTTGATCTTTCCAAAGAAGGACTTCAGTTCTTTCTTGCTGGCTGGAAGGCCAAGCTTGGAAATAGCCTCTACTCTCTCTGGATCTATCATGATTCCTTTTTCTAAAATTACATGTCCCAAAAGCTTTCCTTCTGTTACTCCAAACATGCACTTCTTTGGATTCAAAGAAACCCCAAACTTTCTGCATCTTGTGAAAACTTTTCTCAAATCCAAAATGTGATCCTCTCTATTTTTTGAAAACACCGTGATATCATCCATGTAGATGATGATATACTTGTCTTTTAATTCCTTGAAAGCATAATCCATGGCCCTCTGAAATGTAGCACCAGCGTTGATTAAGCCAAAAGGCATCCTCCTATATGCAAAAGTTCCCCACTTGGTGGTGAAAGCCGTCTTCAACCTATCTTCTTCTTCTACTATCACTTGGTTGTATCTTGAATATCCATCCATGAACGTCATCATTTGTGCTCCATTCACCACTTGCAAAACTTCATCTAGTGATGGCAATGGATAGTTATCCTTCTCTGATGCTCTATTCAAATTTTTGAAATCAACGCATAGCCTTATTTCCCCACTTTTCTTTCTGACAGGGACAAGATTGGCGACCCACGTTGAATGCCTCACTGGGAAGATGATCCGCGCATTTAACAGCTTCTTAACTTCTTGAAAAATCAATGGTTCTAGCAAAGGATTGACAGGCCTTTGCCGCTGTCTAAATGGTTTACTCCCTTCCTTCAATGGGATTGTATGCGTGATGATAGAAGGGTCATATGTCTTCAAATCTTCATACCCCCAAGCAATCACATCTGGGAATTCTCTCATCAAACTCAGTATATCAGCTTTCTCCTTGGGTGTACAAACTTTCCCAATGTGGACAATCTTAGGACTATCCTCTGTTCCAATATTCACCTTTTCGCACTCATCACCCCCTGTAGGTTGATATGATACCTTATTGAACTGATCCAAGTCAAATATTCTTTCCAATTCAATCATTCCCTTCGGAATGGTATTTGTCTTTAAGTTCATAATCTCTTCCGGATTGAGTTCTGCTTCTTCATCTATTTCCCCATCAATGATTTGTGCTGTGAAGACATCTGCATTGGTCAAGAACTTAAGAATGTGTTTATCATCTTCAAATACTTGGAAGTTCTTGACATTGTCCGGTACTGATGGGACTGAGGCCAACTCAACTTTAAATTTCTTCAATCCTTCCAACTTGATTGGTGCTAGTGAGCTTGCAGCTTGCGCGAGAGCATTAGCCACTTGATTGTTTACTCTATAGCTAAACTTGATATTGAAGGCATCAAAGTCCTCTATTAAATCCCATACTCTGTTTCTATATCTTTTCAATCTCTTATCATGACAAGTAAACTTCTGCTTCACTTGCTCAGTCACCAAATATGAATCCCCAAGCACATGGAGTATCTTAGCACCTTTCTTAATAGCACACAACAAGCCTAGAATTAAAGCTTCATACTCTGCCATGTTGTTGGTGCATGGGAATTGTAATCTATGTGCTGCCAAATGTGTTGCCCCTATTGGGCTGACTAACTCAAATCTGGCTCTAGCTCCTTGCTTAGTTTTAGAGCCATCAAATCTTAACGTCCATACTCCATCACTTTCTGGTAGGTGCTTTTGTGAATTCTTAGTCTTGTTCAATTCTTCATTCTTCCATACTTCCGAGTTAGGTGGTATGATCTGATTCCTTGCTTCACCCATCTTACTACTTTCTACTTCATTAACTTGTGAAATCTTTATCCTTTGTTTTCCACATTGTTCAACTTGCTTCAAAGCCCCGGGGACTCTCATCTCCACTTGTTCTAATGCAATCCTGCACAAAGAGCAGGATAGTTCTGAATGATAGGCATTGTGGATCCTACACCAGTTGGGTAGCAATAAGTCTCTCACTGATGTTCTATTACCCAACTCTACACCCTGTTGAACATTTCTCAACACCAAACTTCTAAAATTCTCAAACATTCCTTCACCCTCATCGGATGAAGTGTCAGGATTTGACTCAACCAGCATTTTCGTTGTCTCCATTGCTTCACTTATGATATTCAAGGTCAACACTTCTACTTTCTTAGGCTTATAGACGCCCATGCCTGCATCTGCAAACAATACTTCATTAGGTTCCCTGTATTCAGTAACTGTCAATCTCAATCTTGGGGTACTTTCAATCTTGATTTGGTTGGCCAACCCCCTCCATGGGAGCCACATATGGGAAAAGTCAGTTGCCATGTATCCATTTAGTCTTCTGGACCAATCCCTTCCTAGAATCAAACCATAAGAATCAGCGACATCCACCACTGAAATATCCACCATGTGTTCCATCCTTGGATCAGATGCCAACTGCATATGTATGTTGTGCAATTCACCCACTACTAGGACCTCAGTCTTATCCAGTTGAGTAACCTTCTTGTTTGATCCTAAGGGTGTGATTCCTAATCTTCTACAAATAGCCAAAGGCATGACATTACTTGAAGCTCTTGAATCTATCAAACAATTATGGAGAAGCTTCCCAAATATTCTTACTGATAGTAAAAATGGAGCTGGTTCATCCTTCCCTTGATAAAATACCACTTGTGATTTGTGCACTCGCTTAGGCTTTGTTCCAAAATCTGTTGGTTGAACCGCTTCTTCTATCTGCACTATCTCTTTACTCTTTGTTGAATCCTAACTCTCTTGAGTTTGCTGCGTTACTAGCGGTAATCCCTAAGCTATAAGGACCGGTCGAGGCTCCGACTGTCTATTGAAATTACTGATATCTCCATATGTAACCTCCTGTATAGAGTTCCTCACTTCATCATGCGAAATCCCTTGAGATGAATTTGTTGTGTTCCCACATGGAACATCCTGTATTACATGTACTGGATTGGGAGGAGGCCTCCCTGCCGCATGAGTTGTTTGGCTAGGTGATGCTGCACTTGGAGTATGAGGCCCTTGTGACTTGTTATCCTTCAAGCTATTAAGGAAAGTATCCCTAATCTCTGTCACCTTCAATAATTCGAACAAAGGGAGACTAATTTTGATCTTCTTCATCTCCTTTGTCACACTCTGTCCAAGTCTCTTCAACTCATCGTTATTCACTGAATTGTTCACCATCCTATTAACTTCTTGTGATGTCATAGCACCTCCTTGTGACCCTTGAACATTTTGATTATTTTGTTGTATACTTTGCTGAGGGTTCTGTTGTCCATTACCCTGATTGTGGTTCCCTTGTCTGTACTCAGGTGCATCTCTTGGAGGATTTGGTACATTACTCGCATTGGGATGTGGAGGAGTATTAAAATTGTTCAGAGGCACTGAGGATGTGAAGGGTCCATCATTCCTCTTGTTATGATTCCTTTGATAAAACCTTGTATTACTTGCTGGTTGTTGAAATGTTTGATTCCCACCTGTTCCTTGAACTAAAACAGAATCACCCAATGGTGGGAAAGAAAAGTCTGTTCCATTAATATATCCATTTTCATCTATTACTTCACTTATTGGTCCATTAGCTGACTCAGGAGGGAATTTCCCTTGATGTTCTTCATAAGCCTCAAACTCTGGTGGAAATGCAACCTCTTCAAAAGTCAAGCACTCTGGATAACTTGGGGATGGAAAATCTCATATCCCGTAACCTTAATCTCTTCTTGATTCATTGATTCATCCACCACTTTCTGAAATAGATTAGATGCTCTTTTAAACTCAGCACATCCTAACTCTGAATGTTGATCAGTCTCATGGAATCTACAATATTGGGACAAGGCAGACTCAGCCAAAAATATTCTTTCAACTGGCCTACTATCTGTTGGAGCTTGATTGTCAAGTGGCGACACCACATTTCCATTATTTGGGCCAGTGTTCCATGTCTTCCTTTGACCAGATTGATTGTTATACCCTTGTTCTTGTGATTGACCACCACCTTGATGGTTGTTGTTTTGATTATTCCTTTGATAACCACCGCCTTGATTATTTCTTTGATAATCTCCACCTTGGTTGTTTCTTTGATAATCTCGGTCTTGATAATTCCTCTGGTATCCTCCATCATAATTATTTCTTGGATACCCTCCTTGATGATTTCCACTCTGATAATTGTTCCCTTGGTAATTCCCTTGATAATTTCCTTGATTGTTTCTTTGGGTGGACTGGAGTTGATTATTCTGATTTCTCAAATAAGTCACCTCTGTGGACAACTTCTTCACCGGCTCAATCAATTCCTTCATTTCTTCCTTCTCCTCTTGTGTCCTTGTAGATGAGCTCGCCCCTTGTAGATAAATTGGCATTGATGGTGGTGCTTGAGATAGTGGTGGTCCTGGATGTATCACAAGCTGATTTGTAGGTGTCTGATATGGAAACTGTGGGATTGGGTTGTTGGGATATCTATTGCCTTGGGGTTCCAATCCTTGTTGGCCTAATTGCTTCCCTATTTCAATCGCTTTAGCGTAAGCTTCATTCAGTGTTGTAGGGCGAGGATTTGCCATCCTTGTAAACATAGCAGTCTGACTATCTAAAGCACTGTAGTAAGCTTCCAAAGCACCAGCCTCCGGAATTGTGTAAGGGGCTTGTAGTCTAGTGTAAGCTTTGTGGAAACGATTGTTAAAGGAACTAATTGACTCTTTATCTTGTCTCCTGATATCCACAAACAACCTATGCAACTCCAGAGGTGTGGTAGGCATGCCAAATTTTCCTATAAAGGCATCTTTGAGTTGAATCCACCCCGTTATGGATGAGACTAGCAGATTGACAAACCAATAATAGGGCTCTTCCGCCAAAGAGTAAGGGAAAAGCCTATAGGCCACATCTTCATGTTGAATCCTTCTATTGCACAATGCATCCTCAAATACTTTAATATTCTCCTCAGCCGTACGATTAGGGTCATTGACAAAGAACTTGGAGCAAAATCCAGCAAGATTCTTTGGTAGGTCATGGTACTGTTGAAACGAGATGGGTGAGGCGTTGTGCTGAATCCATGGAGGTTGTTGTTGTGGTGGTGGTGGGGGTTGATGAGCCATCGCAACTTGACTAGCTTGAGCCTGATTTGGCTGAGCTACTAGGGTTGGTGTACCTAAAACCTTGTGAACTTGAGGTGGACTACTTGAGGAACTTGCTAGACTTGCAGTATTAGCTACCCAATGATTTCTTCCTTTCTTATGGAATTGCAATTCAACTAAGTCCTCCTCTTGGTGTGGTGTAGACCTTAGTACCCTTTGCTTCTTATCCGATTGCAATTTCTCAAACCTTTCGGGAGAGAAAGACCCAATTCTCTTATCCAGCTTGATCACAATTCAATATATTTGACCTTCCCAAACTGGCCCTTCTTCAAGGGTGAGCTGAGCTAGTCTATGAGCTTCTCTTTCTCTTTGGATCCTTTCTACTTGTTCTCTTTGAAATTCAATGCCTACTTGCACTTCCACCTTCACCACCATTCAAAGATAACTACTTACACTCTTCTTTCTTCCTCACGTTTCCTTTCAAGTTCTCTTTGACACTCCAACTCCCTTTGAGCTTCTCTCTCAATTCTTTCCTCCTTTTCTTCTTCTTCCTCCAATACAAAAGTCACTCGCATATACTCAGGGGCACTTCTCTTAACTCTCCAAGCCAATGAGTTCAATCCAGAAATAATATCCTCTTGATCGTTTTCAAATCCAAGATTAGGTTGTAAGACAGGCACAACGTTTCTAGGTTGAAGCACCATCTTTCACCATGTTTAAATATCAACCACCCCTCTTCAATTTCTCCTCTCACGCTCCAATCTTTCTTGAACCTCTCTTTCGATTCTTTGAGCTTTCTCTTCTTCTTGCTCCAAGATGTCAGCAATGTGCAAGTAATCCCGACCGTTTACCCTTTGGTTCCAAGCGAGGGAATGGAATCTCAAGATAATCTTGTCTTGGTGAGACTGCCAATTGTCCTTAGGCTGTCGTGGCTGAGGAAGCCCCATTCTTCATCATGGTTGAATATTAACAAATTCCCAAATAAACACAATCAGTTGGCCCTCCCTCTAGTGCCAAATAATGTTGATGTGAGTTTTGTACCACTACATAACATATAGCAATTGAATACTTGATACGGCGTACCAAACACTCAACCCTCTCTTGAAAAGTATACAAGGATACTCCAAGGTTCCTTACACCTGTGGATACTAACTCAGTTATAAAATGTGATTTGCTGGTAATCACTTGGCGGCCTTACGTATGTTTTTGTTTGGAAATATCTCAACTCTTACTATGATGGTGATAAGACTTCTAACTTTTGCAACCTTTTCAAATGATCTCTCAATTTATATTACTTTCAACTTTGCTCTTTTCAAACTCTCAAACTTCACTTTCTCACTTCTAATTCTCAACTTCGACTACTAAGTTACTAGTTACCTCTACTCCTAAGAATGGAAAGATTGGCAAATGGACGGGGATCAACCTAATGAAGACGTACCAGCGGTGTTACCTCCACAGATGCAATGATTCTAAGGAAAGAAGACTAGATTACCACGCAAGGCTCCTTGACAAGCCGCCAAGATGCTAGTGGCCTAGTATAGGATCCCTATCAAACATCTACCAATATCACCATGCAATTAACCATCTATCACTACTCTTCCTTAACACTTGCTTGAAAATAAAATCTACTTTAACAACTCAATTGAAATGAAATCTATCTCTAACAATTGGAAGTAGAAACCATGCAATAATACCAAGTGTTCTTAATCACCATGCAAGACACAACAATGATAAGAGAAGCAATTTTGGTATTATATTAGCAACAATTTTCTTCAACCCTTTACAAATGAGAGTACATGGCCTTATATAGAGGCTCAAAATTACAATGAGTGGCCAAGATTAAGAGGCAAAACCAATGATCCAGATTTAATCCCAGAAACCCTAATTAGGGTTACCACCTCACCGGCCAATGAGAAGATGCCACCTCATCAATGGACCAATGAGAAAAAAGAAAAGTGGTAACCAATAAGAAGGCACCAAAATGGTAGCCAATCAAAATCAGACACCTATCCCACCCAAAGAGAAAGGAAAATTTGCCACTTGGGCTTACATCAAATGATCTTCTAATACAATTCTATTCTTTTCTTTCATCTTTTTAGCATAAGTAATGAACTTAGCTAACATGTTGTTGATTTCCTCTATGGGAGGGCAAGGTGTATGCCTCATCCTGCGCTCTGCTATGCTCACCATGTTCTCCGCTGCTTGCAGTGTCTTCTTATTCTCCTCTTCATCATCCTTTGCAAACTCGATCAAGGCCTTGAGAGAGGCAAGGAGGTCCAACTATTTTTCTCTAATGACAACCTTCCCCAACTCATCCAATCTTGACCCAAATTCTGTCTCATTACAATCCTCTTCTTTGATGTCCTCAAAATCAAGTGCAATCCCCGCATCGCTCAACATGCTTGAAATGAGATTGTCGATGCTTGGACTGTGTTGTGCAATTTCATCCTGTATTTCCTCAAGTAACCTCAATCTGTTAGTCATGGTAACATACCAAGACTCCATAATACTCCTTCCTCCTTCGTTAATCAAATTTGCCTTCACCAAGGATCCCTCTGATAGCTCCAAAGCCGCATGTAATCGAGGAATGGCCAAGTCATGAATTGGAAGGAAATCCTTCCACATTCCTTCAAATGCTCTGAATTTGTCCCTGAGAGACACCAATGACCTGAAAGTAGAGATAAAGGCAGGCGTGAATCTTCGCCCCTCTTGAATTGTACGACTAATCCAATTTCTAGTTCCTTGTTCTTGGACGGATATTACTTCTTGATTGTTCTCACTGCACTGTGGAAGAGCGGGCGGATGCACTTGTTGGATAGGCTAACTGTCTCTCCAATACTTGTTCTCAAACTCCAACTGTGCATTTCTTTCATTTGCTATTCTCAATCTCTCCCTTATCGAAGCAAGGCCCTCTTGAACCTCCACACACTCCATATCATCCGTGACTCTACCCATGTTGTGTTCCACTATCTCATAGTCCTAGGCCACAATTTCACCCATTGTCTTGTTAACCTTTGGAACTGCAATTTGAACCCTTCGGTGACCATCACTGCCGTCTCTGATTACCTTTGCCACTGTTCCTGCCATCTGTCTTTGTCCGACATCACCTTCCTTTTCCGCTAACCCTTGAATATCCTCAACTGTCCGGATGGCCATAACCTCACCCCTTGGCATCAGCATCTGTCTTAACCAACGTGGTGCAATGCATCTCCCCACATCTGGATTTGGTTCAGGTAACACACCTTCACCAACGGCCTTGGGCACCCGGTTGCCATCTTCATCTGATGGAGCCTCAATATCAATAGGCCTATCTCCCTCTTCACTAGCGGCTGCCATATCTTCATTAATTTGATTCTCTGAAAGAGGAGAGTACTCCGTACTATAACTATAACCGCTTGACTCTGAACTAGAGCTCACCTCTACTGCCGCTCCTTGATTTCCTATATCCACCTCCTGGCCCCGAGCCCCAGCTACACTTTCTCTTGATCGCACTGTACTCTGCTTCTTTGTTTGAGGCTCAAGATGTTTCTTATTCTTTTCAACTTCCAAACCCCTTCTCTTATTCTTAACTGCCTGCTGCTGTTTCTGACCACTATTACCACCGTGAGGTCCAACTGACCTTGTAGGAGTCTCCTCCTGTTGCTTCATCTTCTCATAGGTAAGGCGTACCTTTCGACTCTGCAACTGCCTAAGCTTCTTGTTATACCACCACTCAGTATGTAGCTCAACTGTTCTGTTAATTGCCTCTAAAGATGGATCCTGATGATCATTCCAATTAACCGGGTCCAACTCTGCTCCTTCTACTGTATTATAATCTTCTCTTAGCACATCTTCATCCTCTTCCAACTGATCTGGAATATTGAAATTCTTCCATTTGCATGTCCTCATCATGTCCACTGATAACCTCGAGAAAGCCAGCTTCCTCACATGAAAGTCATCTTGTGCATTGGCCCAAAAATCCTCCAAAGTAGGGATATGCCTGAATGTTTCTCCTCGAGCCATCTTGATTAGACCCTGGGGATCGAATCCTTGTCTTGCTTTATACCAAGCCAAGTGATATTGTTCTAATTCCTCTCCTGCAGCTGCAAAGGCGGTGGAATTGGGACAACTCTCATTGCCTATCATGAGTGAGAAGGTAACTCCTGTTTCACCCCTCTGTTTCATCATTTTATCATACTGCTCAAGTTGCCTAGCCAACTCCAACAAAACTATCTTATCGGGCGGGTACCTTGGAAGCCTCTTGGGACAAGTTGTACACCCAGCCACTTGAATATAAGTGAATTGAGGAAAATGAATGAACCAACTCCCAAACTTCTTGACTTTTGCTTCTGCTTCTGGTGAGAGCCTCCTGGCAGGTGCCCCTTGCAGTATCCTTACCATCCTCATGGCGAAGGCATCATAAAATATCTTGTAATCCTTGGTGTTGTGCAAATGAAGCTGTGGGTAGCACTCATGCACCAAATACTGTCCGGGTCCATTGCCAACTATCCCTCTAGCCTTAAGTCCAGGATGCTCATATAATCTTGCGATCAAATAAAAGAGGTAGGACCCCATGTGGAATCGCTTTTGAATCTGCGCCGTCCTGAGCTGCAACTCTAAATTTTCACTTATAATTTTTGCCCAATCAAACCTTTCCTTTCCCTTCTCAATGCCTTCGATAAAATAGTACATCCAAGTCTCAAAATGCACACCCTGGGCAGAGCCCATGATTCGATGTAGGAGGACGATGAGGTCTCCATATTCTGACTTAAAATCTGACCTGGTGAGTTTTGATGCCTTGGTAACTCCCTTCTTTCCTTCATGTAACCAATTTTGCTTGAGTAAAGCAAAGTAGGTATCTTGACTATCCTAAAAGAACCTGCTTGCTTGATTCATCAAAACTACTATCATTCCTTTCTGCTGGGGTATACCGAATGTCTCCTCAATCACTTGATTCCCAATGTTAGCCAACATTCTCTTACCCTCATCAAAGACGATGGACTTGGATGCAATATCAAATCGGGAAGCACACTCCATGATCAATTCTGGACAAGGCAAGGTAGGAGGGAAGGCGGCAGCCTGCACAATTCCAGACTTGTATACCTTCTTTGCCATAGGGGATTGGCCTTTCCTCAACCTATCCCTCAATTGCGTCATGTCAATGGTACCGATGTTAGTGTCTCGGACTCGTTTAAGTTTCGAGAAGAAGATGGTCTTGGGCATCATATCTTCCTTGTCAGCTATTTTGGTATTAGTCCCCATTGGATTCTTGCTTGTACTAGCATCCGCTATGGAGTGATTCATAGCAAGCAAGAAAGGGGAAAAATCCAATCACGACAATCAAGAAATCTGCTTAATGAACCAATCTTACAATCTCTCAACAAAACTTGTCTCCGTCACCCAAACAATCGCGTGACCAAAAGACAAAACAACTAAGGAAAATAGATTAAAAGACCAAATTACACTCCTAACTTCTCAATTCTAATCTGAGATCCCTTTAGGAATTATCCAAGCCACAACACCTTGCTCCTAATCAAATCACCTCTAACAAATTTGGACTTCAAATCCTCGGAATAAACACAACTTCATCACCCAATTCTGAAATCATCCCACCAATTCACCTTTTTTCACTTCACCAAATTCACTATCTGATGCCTTACATCAGATCAGGTCTGCTGTCCCTTAAGGCCTGCTCTTGGTATGAATTTGGGAGCCCTCCACAAGGCTAGTTTCGGGCCTCTACAGGCCTGCCTGTTACTAATTTCGCCCCTGCTCCTAAATTCGGGACTGCTCCCTATGATACCAGATCTGGCCCTGCCTCAACAAGTCGCAAGCCTCCAAGGATTAGAATCACAGCCTCTAGATTCACTGTCGCTGCTTCTATGATGAATTCGCTGCCTCTAAATGGATGTCGCAGCTCTTTCAATTTAATTTCTCTGCTCCTCTAAAAGTCGCAGCCTCTGCTCTGCTCCAGCTCGCTGCCTTAGACTGCTCCCTGCTCCAGTTCGCATTTGATGTGTGGAGAGGAGGGAGGAGACCCCTCTCTATATACCCGCTTGGAGGCTGCCATTATGAGGGCCGACCCTTTACAAAGAGCACCGAAAAACAAAACAAACAAATAAATTAATGAATTAGAGGGACGACTTAGCATTAGGAAATAAATGCAAGCAAAAAAAACAATTAATTCCCACCTTATTAATTTCGAAAATCACCAAAATTAATTGATTTTTTATTTAAATTTTCAATGGCACATGCTTTTATTTATTTTTTTAAATTAAATTTAAGCCCAAGATATATATGATTAATGCTCAAAAATCGATTTCTATAACCAAGGTTTTTTTTTTTTCTTTTTATTTTTAAATAAAAATCAATATATTAGGCTTAGAATTTAACTCTTTAATCTCTAAATTTATTTTCAATGCCAATTGAGGGATTATCCAAATTTATCCATTTTTGATGATTGAAATTAAAACAATTTAGCCGAAAATTAAATGTTTTCAAAGCAAAATTTCCAAATTGATAAGCCCAAATTTTCGAAGATCCATAACAAAATGCCAAGAAAATGAAATTGAATTGCACAAAATGAAATTGTTAGCCCAAAATCGAAATTGAGGGTTAGAAATAAGTTCAGATCAACATCAAATCATCGTTAGCAAGTGAACTTTATTTCAAACAATTCAATCCATCGACAACATTTATCCAAAATCTCACGAAAAACACTAAGGCTCGGACAATCGAAAACAGGAAGAAGGTCAAGTTGAAATTGAAGATGGGGTTCCCCAAAATTTGGGGCAACGATTTGAAAACCTCACAACACTTAGCTCGAGTATGTAATAACTGTCTCTGGTTTAAAGTTTATGATGTAGAACAGGTAAGATTTTTTATTTGTCTCACTCATCAATGGCTATTGAATCGTCTTTGTTTCTGTTTGTGTGGTTGCCTCAAAGGAAATTGTATTTTTCTCATGGATATTTTTAATTTTATGTTTTCCTTGAGGTTCAGAATGGAATAGGCATTCGGGGAATAATGACCACTTCTGCTGAGGAGTTTGGTGATTGCTCGTCGCACGAGAAACTCATGGTTAACACAACCAGAGGAATTTGGGCCCTGGCGCCTTCTACACTTGGACTAAAAATTATTGTGGCTCGAGGTTGTAATTTAAATCGTGTAATTAGTGAAGCATCAAGAGATTTGGTCTGGCTTTGTTGGTTTGATATGGGGCAGAGAAATCTTCAGTCTGTAAGTCCACTCACAAATTTGAGAGCTTTAGAACTCAAAGAAAATTGGAGGCTGCGAAATCATCAATTACTAGAGCTTTGGGTGGCTGAGTGTGATGTAAGTATCTACCAACTATTTCATATTTATATTTCAACATTTTCTCATCCATCATTGAATGTTTAGATCATCTCGTCGAACATATGTTGCAGGCTCCTTTACAGTTAAGAGAGTTGAATATTTCTTATTGCCTAGAATTCCGGGGATTCCCAAAGTCAATAGGACGCCTCAAGCAATTGAAGAAAATAGTACTAAATTCGACGGAGCGTTTGGAAAGTCTTCCAGAAGAATTCTGCCTACTCCAATCATTGGAGCACCTCGAATTCAACCTATGTAGTGGGCTGTTATCACTGCCTAACAGTATGGGCAATTTGAGAAATCTGCGGCTTCTAAGTTTTCTCGGTTGCAGGAAATTGGGGAGGTTACCAGATTCTTGTAAAGAGTTAACTCTACTGCAACATCTGAACTTATGCAACTGTCCTGATGTCACCTTTAAATCGGACATTATGGAAAACATGTCAAAGCTAGAGTATTTGAACTTGACATACTGCAATCAATTGAAAGAGTTGCCTCGCCACATCATAAATCAGGCGTCCTTGAGAGAGCTCTATTTAGAAGATATGATGAACTTAGGGGAGGTGCCCATGCAGATTGGTCAGCTGAGAAAGTTGCAAAAATTGTGTATCGGGGGTCATTTATTGACAAGTTTGCCGGCCTCTCTTGGAGATTTGTCTTCCTTGACTACACTCGAAATTATTAATAGCAGCAGACTGGAATGTTTACCAGACTCTCTTGGGCGTCTTAGTCTCTTAGAGAAATTAGAGATAGTCTATTTAGGAGTGGAATCCTTACCAGAATCAATCAGTCAATTGATTAATCTTGAAACCCTGTGGATTTATAGTTGTCCAGTCAGCAAACTGGATCTTGGAGCGGCATCTTTTAGTTCTTCATTGTGTAAGCTAAAGACGATAGATCTATCAGATAATGATGAATTGTCCAAGATCTCCATCTCAAAAGGCTGTTGCGATGGCCTCGAGACTCTCACACTTGAAAACAATAGCAATCTGACGGAGATAGAAGGCCTACCAAGTTCGCTCAGAAAATTGGTTATAAGTAAATGCCCTGAGTTGTCTGCTCTTCCCAATTTTGCACAATTAACTTCTCTCCGAGAATTTGAAATGAGAGGTTGCTTTAAAGTTCAGAAAATTGAAGGTTTACATCATTGCAGAGAATTGGAGAAGTTGAGAGCATATACATGGTGGGAAGTGCCAGGTATACAAAATCTGGAGTGCATGGAAAGATTGAGAACGGTGCATCTTACAGCAATGAGGAGATCAGTTATTGAAGGTTGCATTCAAAGCGTGCAGGTAACTCAAGTCTCTATAAATATAGTTTTCTTAACTATTTTTATGTTATTGTGCGCATGAATATTGATGAACAATTTATTTGCAGAAGTGGCCTGGCGAAATAATAGTTTGTACGCGACCAGTCCTAAATGCAGCCTCACTTGTGAACTCCTCGGCCTTTCCTACTTTATCTGTCCTTGACTCCTGCTCTAACATGCAAACTGAAGGGAAACAGGGGCCTAAATTGGTGGTGAAGCAGCCCACCATTGGCAATGCCTTTATTGTGTGTTTTGTCATAAGGACTCCAGGTATGGCACAGCTGGCTACAGCTGGGAAAGGTTCAATTCGTCACACATCTGAAGTGGAGGTGCAGGAAGGGGAATGGGTATGGATAGGTGTCTTCACACAACGTTCTGAATGGTACACATCTAAGAGTTACAAGGCATATTTTTCTATGGGGAATGGCATGGTGGAGAAAGGACTCCTTGCGATTGGAGAAGAGGATAGAATTATGGTAGCTTTGCGCGGCTTACTGGGGCTGATGGAAATATGACTTTGCTGGTGTGATTGTGAAACCGAAGGGAGAAATGAAAGGCTCTGCTATCACAGGGCCTATCGGCAAAGAATGTGCTGATTTAAGGCCTAGGATTGCTAGTGCCACAAATGCCATTGTATTGTAGCAAAAGATTTTGTGGGATTTTGAGTGGCTCTGTTACTCTAGATTTTTGAAATAATAGTTATTTATGATGTGGTAGATGTTAAAACAGGTGTTAAGACGCAGGTTCAGTGTATGTTTGGCAACATCTTGAGTTATTACTTCAGAAAATATATGATAGTTTTTGAATTATTAAAAAAAAAGAAATGAATAATTTTTACACAATGTGTAGCAATCATTATAATTTGAGATTTTACATATTTTTGGCAACAACTGACATTTCCTGCAGTAACTGCAATTTCTATTTTGGTTGTTTATCTCTGTTTCAAGTCTGGAATGTTTCCATCAGTGGAAAGAAGGCAGATTTTATTTTAGTTTATTTTTGTCCTAGCTTGCTGTGAAGGCAGCAATCTCATTTTATATTTTTCTGTGTTTTTATGTTATGGATGCATTGTAAGAAATTTTGTTTTCTAGCTGCACTCCTTGGCTGCTCATAAGAACTGTTCTGTAACCAGTTCATGCGAAATATATTATACTGAATCTGCTCTCATTTTTCTCTTGACAAACAGAGGCTCTGCTATGTGTTCTGATTTTTTCATTTTTTTGTTGATAAAAATCTATTTGTCTCGGACTGTTTAAAATCTTCATATATTAAAAGAGAAACTTTTTTATTGGAATGAATTTATATTTATGTGTTTGATTTTTATTATTTATAAAAATGAAGTGAATGGATTTAGATTATCTCTTATAAGAAAGGAAATGGATTTTTTTTTTAATGAGATATAATGTATTCAAAATTTCAAAGTACATAATGAAACTTTTTATCAGTGATTCCACATCACCTACTTCACCTCCTGCTGATCCATCATGATAGCTATTACATCACATATCTAATAAAAAAAGACATATCATCATCAAATGTAACCTGTGTAGAAGCTGCTGGCTACAATTAGATCCCTGCACAAAAAGCATAAACAATTATACAAACTGGACATAACATCAGGACTCCCCTCATCCCTCTATCCAGGCTACCGAGCCTAGCTGCTCCTCCATACACTTCAGGACCTTATTATCTTGGATTTGCTGGCTGTATGTGTGCGACACTTGTACTGCAACTAGCATTTGCATAGGAACTGGAGGTGCCTCATTCATAGCTGGTGGTATGACTGCTAAAGGCACAGCTTCAACTAGTACCTCCGCTGCCCTTTCATTTCTTTCCCTTTGTTGATTCAACTCTGCCATAAAGTTGTGCAATGCCGTCTCAAAAGACATCCTCTCTGTTAGTGATTTTTCTTGCTGAATCCTAACACAAGTCCTGAATGCTTAATTGGAACTCTATGATTACTAAAATCTTGACTCAAGCAAGAAAGATACTAATTAACAAGGACCAAGTCTTTCTTCACTTTGAGCTCCACATCGCTTAGGTGGGTATACCTCATCTGTGCACACATAACTTCTTTTGACAAACAACAGGCCTGCAGTTATATGACTAAGGAATAGCCATCAGACTCCTATAGGTAGCCTGTACCTCAACGAATCACCAAGTCTTATGCAATATCCTACTTGCATAGAATGAGTTTGAAAACTAGAAGGGACTTCTATTATCTCTTATCAACATGAAAGGGAAAAAGATTTCAATTGAGTTTTTTGGGTTGAATGGACCCCTGAAATACTCCAAGTCTCTCATAGACCAGTGCCTTATCCAATGGGCAATAGAGTCAAATAAATCACTACAACAAAGAGCTATGAATAGAGAAGACAATACATTCTAATATGTTGATGTCTTACATCAAACATACACCATTGATCACATCCTACTTAGCAATCCACATGTGTACTCAGATATGCAATTACCTATTCAAAAGATTTTAACCCTCCCCTTAGAAGAGATCTAGGAACAAGCAATTCATTAATCAGCATCCACTGAAAGACAAGTATGGGATATCCTTGATATCCCAACTCATACACATCTGAAAACTAGTCCTAAACTCAGTTGTTTCTGCGAAAACAATTATATTGCAACCATCTTCAGAGATACAATAAAAAGACTGAAACACCCTTGATGCTTCAATCAATAAGTTCAAGAACCAAATGGAGACAATCAGATAGTAGTATGAAAATATTGAGATCTTATTTATAAGACAAATTGTTACAACTTATATTTTATTCTCCAAGCCAGAAAGGAAAGAGGGAACACCCTATATGCAGAGAAGAAGACAATATATTTATAGGAAAGAGCCACTCATGGAACCAACTCTGAGAAAATGAGAGAGAATCAAGAACCCCTCAAGGTTACCAAAAATTGGAACCCTTCTAAATGATCTTGAAAATTCTTAAAAATGATTGCAACAAGCTACAGATCATTTAGGTCAAAATTAGGTCTACCACCACTAGGTACAACAAGAAATGAAAGCATTTAGAAAAGCCTGGAAACCTGGGAAGATCAGATCAAATCTGATGTACAATAATTTGGGTCTCACATCAAGGCTTATTGCAAATACAAACTCAGCCCATTTTTTGTTGCAGACCAGACAAAATTAAATGCCAGGACCACCCAAAGAAAAGTTGCATGCACAGGGCACGAAATTCTCTGACATTCAACAAACCCTAGCCGCCCATGTCAAACAACAGTCCTTTGCATTAATTCGGCATGGCACCCCAGGAAACAAAATCAGATCAGGACAGCTACCCATATCTTCTTCATCATTTCTCACCTGCAACTGTCCCAGAAAAATCAAATCTGCATTGGCCTTGTCATATCTGGTTCAGCGTTCAAAAACCCCGGCAAAACCCTTTAATCAGTTTAAAATTCTAGCTCAACGGCTAACTGATCAGGTTTAAAACACAGCCGTTGATCTTGGTCTTCCCCAGCACATCGAGTGGCTCTCATAAATCGTCACAACAGTTAACTGAGCCTTTAAAATTACCTAGCCACATCATCTTTTTGCTCGGCCAATCAGGAAAGAACACATCAGCTACACCTAGCATCCGGACCCACCTAGACCTCGGTTTTTATCTCTTGGAAGATCGGACAGCTGTCGCATATCTGTGATGACTAATCTTCAAGCACCTTTCCTTTGCGGATATGCAACGACCATCGATCTTGATCAAACTTGTACTGCCTTTATCTTAACCTCGGCAAGCCTCCTTAACTCTTAGTCATCCATCAAACACACGACTAAAGGCATTCGCTAGGTCGTGGAATGAAAACCTTAACCTTGGTCTGGTTTGGAGATCACGTGAACAAAGCCATTCGCGTGATCGCTGAACATTTCCTTGACCCTGGGTTCCATCAAGCGAACACACGACCACCGCCCGACCTACTATCATCTACAGCCCAGATCTAATCTCCAAGTCTTTACCTTTAACTCATCTTCTATCTGGTGATCACGCGACCAAAGACTTCGCTTGATCGCTAGAAGTTTATCTTAACCTGGGTCATGTCTAGAGATCACACGAACAAAGGCATTCGCGTGATCACTGAGTCTTTGCCTTACTCTGGGTTTAATATGGAGAACTAGTGCTGGTCGCCGATCAAATCTGCATCAACGGTTCTTACTTGCTGCTCAAAACCTTGTCTTAACTCAACTTGGATCACGATATCACGCGACTGAAGCATTCACTAGATCTTGGAACATTTCATTTAACCCCGGTTATATCTCGATAACACGAGATAGCCTTTATTCACCAAGTTACCAGATCTTTTACTTAACCCTAGATAAATCATGAGATCAAGCGCCAACCGTTGATCTTGTTCACCATCCACGGTCCTCGCTGATTTACTGGATGTTAACATACTTGACTTGATCATTTGGAGAACACGCGACTGAAGGGAA
Source organism: Chamaecyparis obtusa (assembly GCA_027943335.1). Classification (NCBI taxonomy): domain Eukaryota; kingdom Viridiplantae; phylum Streptophyta; class Pinopsida; order Cupressales; family Cupressaceae; genus Chamaecyparis; species Chamaecyparis obtusa. The sequence goes on from BSBK01008118.1 coordinate 502,215, forward strand.
ACATGTTCGCCCAATCATTGAATATTTAGAACATAGCCGCCAAGATCGGGAGAATACACGACCACTGTATTCGCCCATTCGCTAGATAAAATGACTAACTGCTAGGGAACCTAGAGAACTGGCAAACGCCTCAGTCGCATGATCGCTAAATAAGAGACATAACAGCCCGCCAAGAAAAAAGACATGTGCACAAAGGGAACTTAAGTGGCCCAAAAAGGTAATGAGAAAATAGACTAAGGGTAGGGTTTCTAGACTTAAACAAATTTTGGAAACCCTAGGACATGGATAAACCCCTTTCTCAGACCTTGAAATGACTGGATCTCATTGGTTTTTACACGTGAGCACATGCGATCTGAACTGGAGCTTGGTCACATCATAAACTATCCTTGGCCAAGGGTGCAAGCCATGAAACATGATAGATTTTCTTCCCAGATTAAAACTGTGTTGGAGCTAGGACATGACAATTTCTTAGGGTTTTAGCAGGAATAAGCCCATTTTCATTGGATTTTGGCTATGACAGGAAAATGGCCTAACAGTGGCTCTGTCTGGGGATGCATGCCTCTTGCAGGCATGACAAGGATTCAGAATTACTAGAGGAAGCAGACCATCCATTGGACAAAAACTGACAGGGAACCTTCAAAAAAATTGGCAACCGAACTAGGAAAATAGGAAGGGAAACAACTGACAAAATTTTCAAGATTTAAAACTTTACTTGGTGGCCCCGGCCCACCAAAAGAAAATCAAAACCCTCCTGAGTCAAAGGTATGATTTTTATCCACATATGTGACCAACCGCCTAAAAATGTCATGATCATCTTGCTGCCAACAAATGTGGATACGCATGGGCTGAAGAATAAAACTGTATTTGTCACTGCCCATATTCTTCCAGTCACAACCACTGTACTCATACTCCAAGAAGTATGGAACATCATTTAATTCTTCTTGATGACTGGAAACAAAAATTGATCTAGTCATGCATCAGAAAATAAAGCATAGTGATCATCATGCATCACTAGATAACTACCTGGCTGAGAAGGACTTGGATCCTCAGATTTACCTTCATGCATTGCTTCAGCCACTGAGCAACTTGGTTCCTCCTTGATGTCTTCATTGATTGAATCATGAACCAAGTGAAGGTCTCTTTCACAAATTTTGTGATAGTAGGACAATTGATCTGCATTATCATTTTTATCAAAAGATTTTATGTCCCAATTATTGAAGACTAAGTCCTCAACACTGTCACCTTCACTATCATATTTGACAAGAGAAGGAAAAAGATATGAACAAGAAACTTGCTCATCACTGGAATCTTTATGACAGGAAAACACATTGTCATGGCCTTCAACCTCTTCTTTTGTAGAGTCACTACATGAGGGGAACTCTGGTAAACATGGATTATCATCATCACTTTGAACACCCACCTCATTATCAGTGTCAAAGGATATGTCAAAGGGGAGCTGCAAATCAAAGTCCATATTAGGTGCATACCTTTGGAATTCACCATAATTGATTTCTATTTGTGGATGATTGGTTTTCATGTGTAGATGAGTTTATAATCATTATCTATATTTGTAAAAACATGACTTCTTTTAGAATCTTTTGTCCAATGACCTCACAATGCTCAAATATTGGCACCGAGTCTTGTTTACATTGCTCAATGGACTTTGGATCTTATTTTCATTTTCATTGGCCTCGCCCCTAGTGCTGCAAACATCATCCTTGTCTGAAACAAGGACTGACATTTCTGGCCTCAAATCATCTTGTGTAAAGCAATCAGTGCAGGAATCATCATCTGCATCATAATCATTTTATTGCCTCTCACACAAAACACCCTCAAACTGGGACAAGAAAGCTGTCTTCTCATGCTAATAAGAAAAAAACTCTGAAGACATATTGGAAATATTATCAACCTCAGATTCATCTTCAACATCCTCATATGCATTGACCTCAAAGTCAGTATCATAATTAATACTCTCTGCACAATGAGAATCAGCATCAGAACAACTGGCCTCTTCATGATCAACATAAAGAACTGTCAGTTATCTCAACCTCTTGTTCTCCTCTAACCGCCAAACCTCAACACTAGAAACTAGAAGTTTCTTCTTGAGAGTAGCAATCTTGATGAGAAGATTTTCATAATCAGAATTACTCATGATGGGATCAACAGAGACACTAATGTCTTGGTACTGATTTTCACTTTTTTCTTCACACTAATCCACACCAACTCTTTCATCAAAATGTTCTATAAAATCTTTCTCTTAATACATCCCAAGAAGGGATTGAACATGAAGGAAGGGATACGAACCAATCCCTTGCACTATGTGAAAAAGACTGCACAAGCAACCTCATGCAAACATCTTCATGCTCAATATCCATTTCACCAAAAAGACCCATGAGATCAAATACATGTTGGCTTGTTGAAACTGATCCATCAGCCATGACTCTTGGCAAGCCCTCCCTATCCTCAGTATAAAACTCATTAGGGGCACCTTCAATGCCATCAAAACAAAAGGGCTCGTATTCCTCCATAAGGAACTACCCACTTACACTTATCCCTTTACACTAGTACTGAATACTTGATAGGGATACATTCTTCACAACTGATTTTCATAAAAGAAAGACACATGAAAATCAAAATACCTAGAAGTACTATAGTTGAAACTTAGCTTGTTGACTGGGAAGCAAGGCATATCTAGAGCCTTCTTTGTAGCTCCATCAGGTTCTTTTCTTGTAGAGTTGCCACCTCCTTCAAGAGAAAAATATTTTACTTGTTTTGTATCTCCTTCCAGTCAACCAAAACTTCACTAGGATCTTAAAAACTGTTTATCAGGGACTACACTGATCAAACAGAGAACTCAGAGTCGCCACCCACACTTGGTGAGAAGATTTAACCAATTATTTTTTTGAGTCTGACTCTATACTTTGGTCTAAGACTCTGGGATGATCCAACAAATCAAGGAAACAACCATCTTAAACTTGATGTCATTTATTCTTTCCTGCGTAGAGTCGCCATTTTGTTAGTGATTTTTCTTGCTGTATCCTAACACAAGCCCTGAATGCTTAATTGGAACTCTATGATTCCTAAACTCATGACTCAAGCAAGAACGATACTAATTAACAAGGACCAAGTCCTTGACTTTGAGCTCCACATCACTCAGGCGGGTATACCTCATCTATACACACATGACTTCTTTTGACAAACAACAGGCCTGCAGGTATATGACTGTGGAATAGCCATCAGACTCCTATAGGTAGCCTGTACCTAAATGAATCACCAAGTCTAATGCAATATCCTACTTGCATAGATTAAGTCTAAAAACTAGAAGGGACTTCTATTATCTCATATCAACATGAAAAGGAAAAAGATTTCAATTGAGTTTTTTGGGTTGAATGGACCCCTGAAATACCCCAAGTCTCTCATAGACCAGTGCCTTATCCAATGGGCAATAGAGTCAAATAAATCACTACAACAGAGAGCTATGAATAGAGAAGACAATACATTCTAATATGTTGATGTCTTACATCAAACATACACCATTGATCAGATCCTACTTAGAAATCCACATGTGTACTTAGATATGCCATTACCTATTCAAAGGATTTTAACCCTCCCCTTAGAAGAGACCTAGGAACAAGCAATACATTAATCAACATCCACTGAAAACTAGTCCTAAACTTAGTTGTTTCTGTGAAAACAACTATATTGCAGCCATCTTCAGACATACAATAAAAAGACTGAAACACCCTTGATGCTTCAATCAATAAGTTCAAGAACCAAATGGAGACAATCTGATAGTAGTATGAAAATATTGAGATCTTATTTATAAGACAAACTGTTACAACTTATATTCTATTCTCCAAGCTAGAAAGGAAAGAGGGAACACCCTATATGCAAACAAGAAGGCAATATATTTATAGGAAGGAACCACTCATGGAAGCAGCTTTGAGAAAATTAGAGAGAATCAGGAACCCCTCAAGGTTACCAAAAACTGGAACTCTTATAAATGATCTTGGAAATCCTTAAAAAGGATTGCAACAAGCTACAAATCATTTAGGTCAAAATTTGGTCTACCACCACCAAGTACAACAAGAAATGAAAGCAATCAGGAAAGCCTAGGAACTTGGAAAGATCAAATCAAATCTTATGTACAATAATTTGGGTCTCACATCAAGGCTTACCGCAAATAGAAACTCAACCCATTTCTTGTTGTAGACTAGAAAAAATTAAATGTCAGGACCACCCAAAGAAAACTTGTGTGCACAGGGCATGGAACTCTCTGACATTCAACAAACCCTAGCCGCCCATGTCAAACAACAATCCTTTGCATTAATTCGGCATGGCACCCCAAGAAATAAAATCAGATCAGGACGTCTACCCATATCTTCTTCATCATTTCTCACCTGAAACCGTCCCGAAAAAATCAAATCTGCACTGGCCTTGTCATATCTGGTTCAACGTTCAAATACCCTGGCAAAACCCTTTAATCAGTTTAAAATTTTGGCAAAATGGCTAACTGATCAGGTTTAAAACACGGTCATTGATCTTGGTCTTCCTCGACACATCAGGCGACTCTCATAAATTGTCACAACAGTCAACTGAGCCTTTAAAATTACCTAGCCACATCATCTTTTTACTCGGCCAATCAGAAAAGAACACATCATCTACACCTGGCATCCTGACCCACCTAGACCTCAGTTTTTATCTCTTGGAAGATCAGACGACTATAGCATATCCGCGATGACTAATCTTTGAGCACCTTTCCTTTGCGGATATGCGATGACCATCGATCTTGATCAAACTTGTACTGCCTTTATCTTAACCTCGGCAAGCCTCCTTAACTCTTAGTCATCCAAAGAACACGCAACTAAAGGCATTCGCTAGGTCATGGAATGGAAACCTTAACCTTGGTTTGGTCTGGAGATCACGCGAACAAAGGCATTCACGTGATCGCTGAACATTTCCTTGACCCTAGGTTCCATCAAGCGAACACACGACCACCGCTCGATCCACAATCATCTATGACCCAGATCTAATGTCCAAGTCTTTACCTTTAACTCATCTTCTATCTAGTGATCACGTGACCAAAGACTTCACCTGATCACTAGAAGTTTATCTTAACCTAGGTCATGTCTAGAGATCACGCAAACAAAGGCATTCGCATGATTGCTGAGTCTTTTCCTTACTCTTGGTTTAATATGGAGAACTAGTGCTGGTCGCCGATCAAATTTGCATCAACGGTTCTCACTTACCACTCAAAACCTTGTCTTAACTCAACCTGGATCATGAGATCACGCGACTGAAGCATTCGCTAGATCTTGGAACATTTCATTTAACCCCAGATATATCTCGAGAACTCAAGATAGCCTTTATTCACCAAGTCGCTAGATCTTTTACTTAACCCTAGATAAATCATGAGATCAAGCGCTAGCCATTGATCTTGTTCACCATCCACGGTCCTCGTTGATTCGCTGGATGTTAACATACTTGACCAGATCATTTAGAGAACACGTGACTGAAGGGAAACATAACCTTTCACTCGGTTGCTGAATGTTTAGAACATAGCCACCAAGATCGGAAGAATAAAAGACCACTGTATTCACCCATTCACTAGATAAAATGACTAATTGCCCGGGAACTTGGAGAACTAGTGAACGCCTCAATCGCGTAATCGTTGAATAAGAGACATAACAACCCGCTAAGGAAAAAGACATGTGCACAATGGGAACTTAAGTGGCCAGAAAAGGTAATGAGAAAATAGACTAAGGGTAGGGTTTCTGAACTTAAACAAATTTTGGAAACCCTAGGACATGGATAAACCCATTTCTCAGACCTTAAAATGATTAGATCTCACTGGTTTTTACACTTGAGCACATGCGATCTGAACTGGAGCTTGGTCACATCATAAACTATCCCTTGCCAAGGGCGCAAGCCATGAAACATGATAGATTTTCTTCGTACATTAAAATTGTGTTACAGCTAGGACATGACAATTTCTTAGGGTTTTAGTAGGAATAAGGCCATTTTCATTGGATTTTGTCTATGACAGAAAAATGGCCTAACACTCTCCTTGGTGCATCTCACGCATATATGTCCATGGGAAAACTCCCATTTGAAAACTCTTACAGTACCATCCTGCAATAACTCGTCAAATTTCTTCCTTGGTGACTGAAACCTACATGTCAATGTTATGAAAAATGAGTCTCCTCTGAGACTCAGTAAGAGCTCTAACCCTAAGATCTTTAACCCTGCCACTAAACACATTATCATTTCTAAATTTCCAAATAATCCAAAGAATCTCAACTAAAAGACAAGATAAAAAAAACCATTGCAATCTTTCGTAAGGATCAAGACATTACCAAAAACTATCTCCATAATACTGATGTTCCCATTAATGTAGAAACCAAACAATTTCCATATCTCATTAGCAAACATGCAATCTAAGAACAAGTGATTCAAGGTCTCCAAAGTTCTATACAGAGTACATAGATTGTATTCCCTACTGGGCTGCTTGAGAGGGAGTCTGTGTAGTATTAACCTGAGCCATAAAAAAACATTTTTTCTAAAGCTCTACCACTTTGCCCCATTGTGCTTCAAATCTTTTACACCAAGAGGTAGAATAAAGATTCACTCCCCAAACAAGAGTTAGCCTGAGAGATAGTGTCTTCATTATCAGTCAGGAGGGAGTAGATATACTTGGATTTGACACATGGTAGAGATTACTACTATGCTTCTGGATAAGATTGTGTGAGTTTTTTAAATTACTAATGCTAAAAAATTGACACATAATCTTATCTAAAAGCATAGCAGTAAGACCATGGATCGTATCGTTAACATAAGAGATGTTCCATCAAGCTATTTGAAGGAGAGAAAACTACTACATTAGTAATGCACTATTTAGGGAGAGATAGAGACTAGCATGCTTCCTTTAGGACAAAGTATGTCCTCCATTGTACCCACAGAATATCAACAAATTGATAGAGTTCCTCCCACTCACTTAACTGACCATCTTTGATAATAGCCTCCATTCTTTTTATCCATTTCACTGCCTAGCTCTTCATTTAGCATCCTTGTAGTAATGCAAGGGGTTTTCCTTTATGCCTTCAACTCCACCATATTGATCTTTCACCGCAAATATTTTTGCCTTCTGAGATAACATCATTATGGTATATGAGATGTCTCACCTGATCCCACCCTTTAATAGCCTTAAAATTGAACCTACCACTTTAATTGGCAAGAGACCGACAATGAGATCACAAAGGTGAAGACCTTTCCATGAAGATCCCTTGCTTTGGACTACCCCACAAATGTTGTTCCTGATCAGTATCTTCCATGGTTCCATCCCTTGCAAAGCCTTGAAGATCCACTTGGTAGCTAGAGCAATACCTTGCATTCTGAGATCCTTGATCCCTAACCCTCCAACCTCTTTGCTCATGGAGCACCATTGCCACCTCACTGCATGTTTTTTCCTAAATCCTTTTTCATCAGACCACAAATAGTCCCTAAACTATTTTTGAATGGGATTGAACTAATACTGGTTGAAAAGCCAAGTAGAAGTGTAATAAATGTTGTAGGATGATAGAATTTTTTGACACTTGGTATCTCCCAACCAAGGATAAATAGTGCTTATTCCACTTGTTCAAATTCCTATGAACTTTACATCTGATCCACTCCCACATGCTTTTCAAATCAGGACACACAGCAAAAAGGATTCCCAGGTATCTAACTTGGTGCTTGGGTCCCCCGTTCAAGCTCATATTTGATAAACCGGGATGAGGGGTTCTCAATTAAAAATGAATAAGTTTTTATATAATATGTGGCCTAAAGATTTTACATGCTAAAAGTTTTTTTATTATCATAATGATTTTATATTCATATAATAATAAAAAATGATTTATCATTCATAAAAGATAATAGTATACACAAAAAAATAATTCATGTATTAATGGTACTAACAAGATGGTTCTTTTTTTTGCTTTATCTTCTTCATTGGCATGAATTGACAAAATTGCAAGAGGTAATAGAGAAAATTTGTTGGAATCAAACCAATTGGAGGCTCTACTAGCAAGCCATCCAAAGCTTCCCCTCATGGGTGGTGGAATATATGGAGTGCAAATGAGCAAGTTGCAACCAACCCTTACTATCCATGGTCCCTTGTGACAATTGGAGAAAGCTTGGGAGCAAGCATCGTAGAAAACAAGTAAAAAGATTACATCTTTGTCTATACTTATGAGAATGTGAGTGACCCTTGGATGAGGAGAGAGATGGGGCAACTTGAGCCATTATACAAGGAGCATTACCCTAATGATTGAAAAGAAACAAAAGTTGAGCCATTTCCAATGCAACTTTATTAGTTTGTGTTTGGATCTATGATAAGACATTTGGACAAATAATTGCTTTGCAGAAAAAATATATGTTGATTGACAAAACAATTGGTGAAGATTGCAATTTATTTTGTCATTTTATAAGCTAAAGAGAATCTCCAATTTTTTCTTGATGGAGGTTTTGATCATGAGCATGGAAGCCCAGCAAAGGCACAAAACCTGCGAGTATTCCTACCTAGAGAGGGCCTTCACAAAGTAGTTTAGCTACCCGAAACGAGAGAATGAGCCTATAAGTTGAAACCTATTTGGCTAAGAGCCAAGGACTGAGTGGTTATTCATTCCGCCAAATTCACCTAGGGAACAATCCCAACCTCATCTCTTATGATGTGTGAGTCTTGCACTCAACAAAACTTGATCCCTAGTGGGCTCATTTGGAGCCATTCAACTTCACTAGCAAGCCAAGGGCCCATTGGCATAATCTCCATTTTGAATGCATACCAAATTTGATTAAATTTGTGAGGGATGCAAGACCAATCCACTCAAAGAACCATGTTCCAAAATAGAAAGCTTTAATCGAAAAGGCATGAAAAAACATTAATGTACATCTACAGTTTCTGGTCTTTGGGAAAAGAGACAAAGAGATGTTTAAAAGACTCAAATTACCCATAGAAATGGCGATGAGGATTTTAAATGATCAAATTAATTCAATTGTGATAAAATAATCGAATTAGGATAATACTATTATAATAAATGAAATCTACAAACTATTACATTTTATAAAGCAGATTTAAAAATAGTAGAAATAAAATTAAAAAAATTAATCAATTAGTAATTTAATTGATCAAAACTTCTAGAAACAGATACACAACTTGCACAAGGTTCCTTCCCTACTTAAGCCCCATGTATTCCCTTATAAAATGAAGAGTAAATAATAAAATTTGATGATTCCTTCCATTTAGATTGCTTTTGTACACCTTTTGTTGTCCACATCAATGAATGAATAAATATTTTGGTGTGCTTTTGCACTCCTATTGTTGTTATGTAAATGCGGGGAATTAATTTCTCTTTGAAAACACAATCCCAAAGTTTTTTGGAGGGAACTACAACAAAGGAGAAAATAGATTGAAAATAATATTATATATGCCTAGTGGTGTATCTAAGGCTCCTTTATGAGCAAGTAAAAGAGAAAGACTCTCCTCTCATACTCAACACATCAAGAGAGCTCTTCTAAATAGAAGATATCAAACAAGAAATAAATATTTTAGCAAGTGGTAAAGCATAGGACATATATGGACTACAAGTCAAATTTTTAAAATGGGGAATTGAGGCTCTTGCCCCTCACATCACAAGAATGTTCAATGACATCACCCATGATGGATTTTGAATGGAGTGGATGACTAGTATCATAATTCCTTAATAAAAGCATAGATATAAATAACTCATCAAAGTATTGCACTATTATGGTTGATCTTCTTCTTGGAAATCTTTTTGGGAGCATAATAAAATGTGGAATCAACATCTCAGAAGAAAAAGAGGGAAAAAGAGAAAAAGGGTAGGTTGGCTTTAAACTAAGACACTCTATTGTTGATCAATGCACCACACTTAAACACTTAACTGGATGTTAAAAACTGCACACCAAAATGCACATTTTTGTATTTTCAGTCATAAGCACCAAAATGAGTGCTAAAAACCCCACACCAAAATGATTCCTACACTAGTACATTTGAGGCCTCATTCCGATGACTATCTCTCAAATATTTAACTTCTATGCGGCGAATATTCGACACAAGGTGTCATTGGAGTTATTTCATAAAAAATTGCAATGGAGATGGTAACCGTCACCCTCAAAGACATTATAGCATTTCTGATGGTTACCCCATCGACATTATAGCATTTCTAACAGTTACCCCATCGGAAGTGTAGCATCCTCGTTGCAAATGGGTGTCAGAATTATAGCATCCATGTCGCAATATCAACAGTTATCTAGTATCATTTCTGATGAAAATCTCATCATTAGTATAGCATCCCCATCGCAAATGGGCGTTGGACTTATAGCATGCATGTCTCAATTTTGACGATTATCCGGTATCATTCCCGAGGGTAATCTTGTTGGTAGTATAGCATCCTCGTCACAAATGGGTATTATAATTATAGCATCCATGTCACAATACTGATGGTTATCCAGTATCATTCCCGATAGTAATCTTGTCGATATTATAGCATCCTCGTCTCAAATGGGCCTCATAATTATAGCATCCATGTCGTAATACCGACAGTTATCCAGTATCATTCCCAATGGTAATACCATCGGTAGTATACCATCCCCTTCGTAAATGGGCGTCAAAACTATACAATTAATGTCAAAATTCTGACGGGTATCCAGTGTCATATCAATGATCCTGTGCAAACGCTGCCTCATTCCAGGTCAACCCCACCTTCATTGTCGATTGCAATGTCAAAAAAACCTAGCATGAAGACATCCTCTACTGCACATCATATTGGTAGATCCCTCTTTTTCTCTCTCTTTTGTTGTGTGTTTATTTCCCTTGAAGTGTTCTTTCTTGGGGCCATTTCATAATGGATTCATGAAGTGTACCAGGAGATGCACATGAGATGTACTAGAGGTAACTACTGGTGATAACATACCATCATTTCTTGGATCTTCCCGTATTGCTAGTATGGTAAATTTGCATGCCACATTGTTGATGAGCGATGAAGAAATAATTCCCTTGAAGATACAAAAGGTTCTAGATACTTATTCATCGCAAGAACGTTCTGTATCTTTAAGGTGAATCAATTCTTCGTTGCTCACCACCAATGTGCCCTGCAACATTATCATACTAGCAATATGGGAAGATCCATGAAATGATGGTATATTATCACCAATAATTGCCTCTGGCGCATCCTCATGTGCATCTCTTGCTACAGAAAATGATAACACTATGAAATGCCCGCAAGAAAGAACACTTCAAGGGAGATAAACACATAAAAAAAGAGAGAGCAAAAGAGGGATCTACCAATATGATGTGCAGTAGAGGATGTTTGCATGCTGTGTATTTTCGACATTACAGTCGGCAATACAAGTGGGGTTGACCTAGAATGAGGCATCATTTGCACAGGATCATTGACATGACTTGAAGAATAATTGACATGACCTGAAGGATAATACATTAAATATATAAAATATTAAATATATTAGCAATAATGGTGCAGGAGAAATAATACATTAAACAATAGTAAGAAATAATACATAACATTCATTAACATTCATGAACACACAATATTAATTACCTATGTGATGGATCCATCAGTCGAACCTTGTGCACTTAATTATCATATCCATTCAGTCGCAGCTCTATAGCCAATCATGTCATCTTCTATGAGCGGTCTATTGAACTCAGAGTCCCATATTTTTTCTTGGTATCATGATTTTTTCTTGCATATTGTTTCATCAAAACAAAATTGTTTGTAATTTATAAATATTTTGATACGTTTTTTCATTTACTAATACTTACAACTTGTGCGACAAGTTTTGAATAATGCAGGGGGACGCTCGTACTTCAAGTTATTCTCTAATGTTATTCTCTACTATCGAATATTCTCGTAGCATGTGGGAAGCTTATACCCATGCAAGCATAGTTGCAAGTTTTTCAAGCATAAATGATTGCATGGGTAAAGCTTGCCACAATATATGAGAATACTGTGTTATTCATCATTGCCTTTCATCTTCTCTTTCCATGTATCGAGCAATGAACATTGGTCGCTGCATTCAGCATCATACTATATTATTATTGATATTCAGATTTGTTAAAGATAAATTCTGAAGTTATCCTGCAATCAAGAAAGAAGAAAATTATCAACTATTGCATAAGTCTGCTATAAATTTAATTACTTTCACATGGTATCAAAGCCAGGTTAAGAAGATTCAAATGATGGAGTCCACCTTGGGTCGCTCGGTACATGAAGATTGGTGATGGCGAATGTATCAATGAGAAATGAATATATTCATATATCAAATTTTTTTTGCAACAATTTATCATCATGATTGTTGTGATGCAGATATGAATCAGGCAAGGATATAAGAAGTGGATTAATGGTTGATATCAACATACCAAAAGCTTTCAACTTTATAATACGAAAAGATCATTACAGAATACTACATTCCAATCAGGAAGATTGATGAATCACGATTCTGTTTAGGTTGAAGACTAATTACTTGATGTTAGTAACTAGTTTGACAAGCTTATTCATAGGAAGAAAATATGTGACTAAGGAGATGAAACACGACTTCAAAGAAAGCGTAAAACATAGATGTTGAAATCTGGCCAATACAATGTCGAGAATATGACTTGATATGGAAAGAACAAGAGTCTTCAAGCCCCATTACAGGGTCATCGATAAGAATTAGATTTTGTGAAGAATAAATCAAATGGATTTTGTAATAATGATAGAGATTTTTACATGTCCATTGTGTAAAGATCACATTTGCAAGAAGTAAGGAATAATCATCCAAGAAATTCTGCAAATTCCCAGGAAGATTTAGAAATTAAGACACATGCTCATAAGCAAGCAAGCAATAAACTTTAAATTAGGAATCAACCATAAGTCAATTTGTATGGAAGTGCCGCATAGAACCTTGGACATCCAAGATAGGTCATGAGAAAGAGTTATTGATTGTTCATTGTTATGATAACAATGACATAGTTGTTGTAGTATCTTCATTACCCAACTCATTATGTAATGAAATTGTGGAGTCGACAGAAGATTGAGACACTAAGTGATGCAGAGTGGTAAATTTTGTGGGAATCAAATCAATCTAGGTTAGATTTATAAGGGAAATACAAGGTTCCCCAAACTTTCCAAATAGAAAATGTTTCACAAACTCCTCAAACACCTTCCCAATTACCAAGGGGGGTATCTTAGGTCTATACAAGGTGGTTTAAAGAGGTCTCAACAAGTTTTGGGCTCACAAGAAACACCCAACACCCAATTTCTCCAAACTATCTACTAGACCTAATGGCTTTCCTAGTAGGTCTCCAATGACACAAATGTGAAGTTTTCTTACAACTTTTCCAAAGAACCAGACAAAATCTATATGGTTTCTAATACCCTTTTCAGCATACTTTAACATACCAAAAGATTAACATAGGTTGTTTTGGACCAACCAAGAGATACTCAGACTGTACCCCTGCTCCAATCATGAAATATGGTCATTTTACAAAGCAAGTTTAAGTTTTGGTTACTCCCAAACACCAAGACTTTCAAAAGTCTCTAGAAATAACTCCAAACCAAGGAAAATCCAATCAATTTGGTCCTCAGACCCCTGCAAGTATAAAACCCCCAAATAGGTCTCTCACAAGCCTCAAAACTAAGGTTTTCTCAATGTATGACTTCCACTCACTTCTAGGGTTAAACATTGGTGGATTCACCATTCATACGCCATACTAAGACACTCCAAACTCTTAAACACGCCCCTTGTTCAACTATATTAGTTGTTGTTTCTCCCAACCAAGTAACTCCTTCAAGTTTCAACATAAAAATTTGGTGATCATCAACTTATCATATCAACTCTTCTGCATCATATTATGTTAGAATAGTGATTTACATGTCAAATGTGTATCATTCCATGATAAATAGCAATCACATTCATGGAATGACACTTTCACATTAAGGAATTTGTCAAAACTACTATGGAAAATATAGATTTAGTAAATATAGTCAATGTAAAGATATTGAAATGGAAACAAAAAGACTTCAAAGCATCCAAATGTGTCTTACACAACCATACATATGTCCTCCAAGCATTAGAAAAGCCAATGAAATGATTTAGAGACCAAAACATACAATGAAAGTTGTGAAATTCTGAATTCTATTATTTTTCTAAGTAACCATTCGTACAATCCTTCACCATTTCATACCATACCATCTCCCAAGAATTCAAGGGTGTTTATAAGATGGTTAAAAAGTTCCACAACCGAAACCAAGTGGAATCAAAGGTACAAGTTGAGAATGTTGATGGATGTAGTAGTAGATCATGTCATGAAGGGCTTGAATGTGATGGAATGCTTCAAGAGAGGACAATACTATGTCCTTTGGTGATGAAAGATGGAAAAAAAAAGGCACCATGGATAATGTGGAATCCACAATGGAAAGTGAGTTGTTGGTGTGCCTAGGTGAATGGCATGGTGAAGACCAACAAGAGTTGGCAATAGGTGATGAAGAACCTGGAGGTGGAGTCATTAGAGAGGCTAAGGAAGTAGCCATGAATGTAGAAGAAGACTTGGAATGCCAACAGATAAGGTATGAGATCCAAGAAGCAATGGTCCCAAGGCATGAGACTAAAGATGAGGAGAAACAAGGTGTTTACACTCCAAACATGGAGATGTTGTAGGATGAAGAAGACATGGAAGAGTGCCTATGATTGGTATTAATGATCAAGTTGCAGGTGTATAAAGCTGATGGAATGTAGATTTGTGATTAGCTACTAGTTTACATTTTACCTATGAGGGGTAAGCATAAAGTCAAGATGAAAGAGTTCATTATGGAGTAGCATCAAACAAGGATGTCATGGATCACAAAAAATGATCTTTTTAAGCCAAATGTTAAAATGAGGTTATTTTTTTTCTGATATATTTTGTTGCAGGACTTTCCAAGAGGACTTGGAAATTTTTTTAAGCTGGGGAGTATGGTGCAGCAGCACTAAGACCAAGCACCAAGGTCAAGGAGGAACACTAGGGTCACTCATGGATCCTAGGAGAGTTGAAGAAAAATAATGACCATGATGGGTCACTTGCAATGTAATAAGACCAATTTGGTCTTTTGATAATATTTTGATTAAGTGTTGATCATTTTGGGTAATAAGATCATGTAAGCCATTGTGGCACTTAAGGCTAAAAGAGCACATTTTGGGGTCACTTGATAAACCAAGAGTAAATGAAGTTCACAAAGACCTATGAGGTCACTTATGGATGTACCTTAGCCATTAGAGCCACTAAATGTTGTAAAATGCACTAAAAGTGCCAAAAGGATGTAATAGGCAAAATATGGCCTCATGAGGGTTTAAGTGGTAGTTAAGGTCTAAATATTAGGAATGGATCCTAAAAGGCCTTTAGAAGATTAATTCCAATAATATAAATGCAAGTGGATTGGAAGTTGTCGATTTGACAACTATGTTGGCAACTTGACAACATTAACCAAAATGTAACAATCAGTTTAACTGATTGTAGTTAGTTTGCAGACAATTGGTCGATTGGGAAACCATTGTAGAGGAATATTTATGTAGGGAGTGCATGAGGAAGGAGATTAGATAGGTAAGAGGTGCGTGTATGAGTCAGAGGAAACAAATGTAAGAATTTTTGAATCTATAAACAAAGTCATTTCTTGCAACAATCATTTCTAGTCGTAAGGGCACAGTCCCTGTTTCTTTGGTATTTAACACCTTTAACAATGCAAAGTTGACTAGGAAATGGAGTAGGATGGTTGTATCTTGAGTTATTTCCATTTCCATGCAAGTAGGTTATTATTTCATTGATATTTAAGGCAAAGAATTCAATTTGGTTTTGTCTATTCCTGAACAGTGTAGGCAATCAAATTTTGGTTATTTTGAAGTTTCCATGAGTCTATGGACTTCTCCCACTTTATGTGATTAATGTGGTTTTTGTGGAGTCTAACCTTGTATATTATGTCCTAGTATGGCTTTGAATGGAGGGATGTACATGGATGTTGTGGGGGAGACCACAGATTGAAGAGAAACTGGTGATTGAGGGTATGGATGAACAATACCAGTCAAGGTCTGGGAGATCTTCCTAGAGGAGTGCTACTTTTTATGATATTTTATGTCCATACATGGTCATTGGATGGTGTAGGATCCATTGGAAGGATGTAGAAGTGTTTTGTGGAGTCTTTTTGACAAATCCCTTGGCTAGTGTCCCTAGGATCTTTTTAACCAACACTATTCAATCTCACACCCTGCACTCTAGTATGAGATTGGGAAACAAAATTTAGAAATTCATTTTCCACCTTTGTACAAATTTCTAGGAAATATTATCTTCTATGTCCTAAAAAAAATTAAGGGGATTCTTTCAAAGATAGCCCATCTATGTTTGTAGTAGGAGGAAAGAAATGTTGAGGCAAAATAACTAAACATCCATTGGACACTTGTATGTTTACTAATCAATTATCAACATTCATTTAAGAATGTCTTCATAAATAATGTCTTGCTTAAGGTTGACTATAAATATGGCCCACACAAGCTTTTTGTGGCTAGATGGTAAATGTGAGTTTTTGAAAAGGCCCAAACCCTTGTAAAAAGACTATATAGATTTGACAAAAAATCCCATAAAATGAGAAGAAACCTTAAATGGTGACTAAAAAATATTTTGACAACATTAATATTGAAAACCAATAGCAAAGGCACTAAAAAACAACTAAAAACAATAAGATGATAATATACATCACATTTTTGAGATTGAATATTTGTTTGGACAAAGAAAGCCTCTATATTTTAATATATGACCTCCATTCATGAGTTTTAATAGGTTTTTGGATCCACCCAGATTCAGAGTGCGTTGACTTCCATTTGCAACATCTTTTGCAATCTTTGTAATGCAAATATCCTTCATACTCAATCTTATGCAAATTTTCAAAACCAATCAAATTCTTTCATCATATAATCCAAGTGTGTGCAACATTTGATAATTATAGAATGATAAATATTGTAACAAGGATTTCCCACTTCTACACTCTTCCCTATATAAGTATTTAAGAAAACAAAGGATTTTAGAGTTGTAGAGATTAGTAAACTTACCTTTCTAATTCTCAATTTTTCTTTTGCCCCTAGATCTCATCATATCCTCATCTTCTATATAGAGCTTTAAATATATATTCTGAGCCATGAAAAACAAAAAGATTGTGAATTACAAATTTATTATCATATACTTAATTTTCAAACATTTTCTAGAAGAAGCCAACAATACTTTGAGGGACAATGGTACAAGCTTTCAAAAGTACGCCTACAAAAAAGTAAGAAATCCATTACAAGACAAATTTTCAAATTTATATAACAATGAAAATAAAAAAAACTACATGCTTACAAAAGAGTGATTACATGTCTTTTAAAATTAGATTCACCTAAAGCAGAAAGATCTATTATCTACATAGATTCTCTAAGATATAACTTAAAATTATGTGAATCAAAGATGTGCTTGATTTATACTGTTTGGTGTTAGGTCAGAAGATAAATGCATCAAAATACAAAGTATTCTTTCTAAATTGCTCTCAATTGATTACTCTAAGATTATCAAATGCTTTAAGCTTCAAAATAGAATCACTTCATTGCAAATACCTTGGCATTCCTCTTTTTGCAGGAACGAATAAAAAATATTTTTGGTCTAATATTGTGTCCTCAATTCAAAGTAGAATCTCATTGTGGAAATATTTTTGGTTATCTTTAGCCAAGAGAATTATACTTATCAGGGTGGTGCTAGCAATAATTCCAAATTATATTATGGTATTCTTGTCAATGCCGAGTGTGATTAGACTAGAAATAGAGTCTATTTTAAAAAAAACTTCTTGGGGAAAGTTATTAAGGCACCTCAAAACAAAACTTAGTTTCTATCTTGGCACTAGTACATTTGAGGCCAAATTTCGACGGCCATTTGTTGGATTTCCAACGCTTATTTGTCGGTCTTTCGACACATGTGTCCATCACCATTTTTGCGTTGGAAATGGTGACAGGAGTGATAACCGTCAGTATTCTGACATTCGTACCTATCAAAATTGGGTGCATAAACAACAATTTTACTTTGTGATAGATCTGTCAAAAAATCTTCTTTGCGACAGTTTTTCATTCAGTATTCCGACTGATTGGTAGTATATTCCGACAGGACATTCTGTCGGAGGTATAGCAGTCCTGTCACACAAATCTGTCGGAGTGGTGTCATATCCGGTGGTGACCGGTCAGAGTTCTGATGGTATGTAATATACTATCGACGGACCAACCCATCGAACGTATAGCGCGTATGTCAAAAATGCTTTATTAATTATTGAAAAAGTGACAGATTAGCATAATAAAGAAAACAAAGCTCAAGAGACCATCATAGTTGGTCTCCATATTTGGTCCATATACTGACAAAACATTTTACATTTCGTTAGCTCATCAAATGAGGGGATTTGAAAGAATTTAATAGAATATTTTCATGATAACATATATTATTAAGTTGACATTGCATGAATTTATCGACTCCTCTCATGGCCTACTTACTCAAGCCACGAGAGGGGATGCTTATTTATGGCTATGTTCGATGTCTACAAGTGCGTGAAGTAGATAAATTCATTCAGCGTCAAACTAAAATAATGTACGTTATACATAAAAATATCATCCATTAAATTCTTTCAAATCACCGCATTTGATGAGCTAACGAAATGTAAAATGTTTTGTGAGTATATGGACCAAGGACAGAGACCAACTATGATGGTCTCTTGAGCTCTACTATCTTTAGTCCTAGCTACTAAGTAAGGGTTGGAAGACTTATACCTGTCGATCATTGAGAATAATCATCGCCTTGCTTTTATGTACACTGCACAGTATCCAATATAAGAGGAGGCAAAAAATATGAATGGATAAAAGAAATGAAAGATAAAATAAAATGATCTTGTTGTTTACCTTCTCATAATTGATTCCAGTCTCGCAAAAGTAATTTTATATGATCACTAGCACATTTTGTGCATGGATGAGAAACAATATCCAAAGTTTCTAGATTCTAAGAAGAGGTATGTGTGGAGGCCAAAAAAGGGATATTTGTGAAGGTTTTATAGACGTAGTACTGAATCATCATCTCTGCACTGGTACTCAATCTATAAACCCTCTCTAGAAAATCTCCACATCTAGCAAATCTCCACAAAAATCCCTTCTAGCCTCCACTGCATATACGTCTTCTCAGTATCTAAAAACTCTCCATCATTGATTCCCATCATTTTTCACCATCTTCGTGGACTGAGACCTTAAATTATTGAGCTTCTCTTTGTTTCGATAATAGTTTAACATTCTCTACTTAATAGGGCCAACCATGTGAAGGTGGAAGCTCATCTAGCCCCTCCTAAGAGCCTCTTATGACTCTTTATGACATTTTAAGACCTCTAAGATGTGTATTCTTAGGGGTCGTAAATGGTCATAAAGGGTCATAAGGGGTCCTGGGACACAACAACTGAGAAACATAAATGTAGGCATCATGGTCACAAGTTTTTGGAGACAACATAATTGAGTGGTATACCCAGATGATGCAAAGCAACTACTACTCAATTATGTTGTATACCCAGACGATGGAGAGAAACTCCTACACCTCCGATTCCAAGTTGACTATATCTGTTGCTCATGAATACAAGGTCCTCCAATAAATGTATTCAATTTGGAATCAAAGGTGCAAAAGTTGCTCTCCATCGCTTGGGTATACAACTCAATTACGTTGTCTCCAAAAAATTGTGACCATGATGCCTACAATTATGTTTCTCAGCTATTGTGAAATCTACATTTATTTTTCTTAGCTGTCGTGTTTATGTGCATATTTTTATGTGTTTGGGAAGACATATTTCTAGCCTAGGCCTGGATATTTTATCCACAATGACCAAACTTCAAAGGATCCAAGCCCAGGCTAGAAAGATGTCTTCCCATTCTGTTTAAGCCATATTCCTTGTTCTTGTCAAACTTCCTTGGTACGGTAGGCGTGCTCTTTGCAGTACTCTTCTTCAATTTGTGTTCGACGATAAGCATCTTCTTCTTCTTCCTAATTGCAACCAGAGGTTCCTTTTCATCAAGATTCAACTCCACTTCCCCCATCTCATCATCCTCATCACCCTCAGCTGCCATCCTAAGCCCTTCTTCCCTCTCCAGTTCTTCAAGCCTCTGCAAGATATCTGGATCAATAAAGTCTACAACATTGTGTCCATCCATGATCTCAGAAATATAGTCTTCTTTCCACTCTTCATTTGCCAAAATATACCAAAATCTTAAGACTCATGACTCTTCAAATTCTATTGTTTCCTTCAGACCTCCAAACATGTGTACTGTGAGATTTCCTCCAACAAATGGACTTGTGATGATTTTCACAATAGTACATGTGTTGGAAGGAAAGCTCAAAGTACTGCTTAGGCCAATTTGAATGTTCATCACCTGTGCATATGAAGTGGCTTTAATGGCATATACAATCACAAAATTTTGCATACTCCTTATTTTGTTCTCGGTTGATATTGTCAGACATGGTCTTTTTTGAATGTAATGACTCATTACTTGTACATTGATTAGAATGTTGGTGGAAGAAGGATGATTTGTTTGCAACCTGCAGATACACAGACACTGAACAACCATTTTTTCAACTCTAATTTTCTCAACACAAAGGGACGTTTATCATAGCCATAAAAACATGATTGTTTTAAAATGGAATGCACAAAGGAGTACCATTAGAAATATTGACCATTTACAATCATGAATAGTTAACCTAAATCAAATAGCTCATTTTTTTATCAACATGTGTAGTCTCTGTGTATATGAAAAATGAATGAAATATATATCAAGCTGAAATAAAATAGTGAACAAAAATTCAAATTCAAGGCCTAATTTATCAAGAGAAACAAACATTGGGACCAAAGAAAAATCATTAAGACTATAGAAAAATCATTAAGACTAGAAAATCAAGTTCTAGAAAAATCATTACGACTATAGAAAAATCATTTAGACTAGAAAATCAAGTTCTAGAAATGGACAGTTCTGGTGCTTTTCCATTACAACAATTGAGCATTCATCATTTGGTACTTCTTGGCATATTCCATTTAAGTTTTTCAGTTGTCGTGTTTATGTGCATGTTCTTTATGTGTTTGGCTTCTCTCCCTCACAAGGGATACACCGATAGGTTATTGATTTGAAAGCATAATGATTTGACAGTCTTTTTTCAGGATAGGCATAATCATCCCACCAACCTTAATTAGAAACATTTGTGATATATGTCAAGTACTTATAATCAGTATGCCCAAAAAATAGAGACTTAGTAGTAAAAGCATAAGGTTGCACATCCACATCCGCCCTAGTAAGTATTAGAGCCTTTCAAATTTGTAAAGAACACAAACTTTTCAAATCAAATTGAGGGTATGCTGTTGTTGTAAAGAACTAGTCTATGCCGCTATTTGTAAAGAACCAGTCTTTGTAAAGAACTAGTCTATGTAAAGAACTAGTCTATGCCACTATTTGTGAGGGTACAGTCATGATAAGTGCCTCTCAAACCTCTCCAAACATGTAAGATTGTCTTTAAATACTTTATTGATCTCTTCTAAACATTAACCAAATCAAACCTACATTTGAATCCACACACAATAACCCAAAATGAAGGGTTTTGTATCCTTTAATGAATCTCAATCACTGGTAACACATGGACAGTCAAACTACTAGTCTCCAAAGCATTCAATAAGTGAATATGAATGTTTGAAAACTACTCCCCACAATTCTTAAACATACTTTATTATTTAAGAATTGTTGGGACTAGTCCTTTGGTGTGTATTAAACAGAATAGAATTTTCAGCATATTATTATCATTCTATTTCTTTGTTGTAAACATGCCATTGGTTCAGTTTTAATCTACTGGTGTCGTGCCCTAGCCCATCATTTATCTCCATTATTTGATGTTATTCATTGTTTTGAAATGTTGACTATGGTTATCAAATGGAAAAAATAGAAAAAAAAAAATTAACACGAAAATAAATTTACAAAACCGAACCAATGGCATGTTTACAACAAAGAAATAGAATGATAATAATATGTTAAAAATTCTATTATGTTTAATACATGCCAAAGGACCAGTTGTATGAAATTATCAATCACATAGCATTTCACTATTGTATGAGTGGATTGTGCAAGAACAGTTAACATTAAAAAAGGAGCAAACTCCTCAACACATCTTCGAAACCATTGAATTCAATAATAAATTAAACCTAACACCAACATTATTCCTTTCGTTCACTTCTACCAAGAATAAAGCATTTAATCCATTCAACATTACATATAATCATTAGATAGTTACATTTGCTAACTGTGTAGAGGAACAGTCAAGACCAAAATGATCAAAAGTACTTTCACCCTTGCACAAGCTATTCCAAACTTCAAGTAAAATGATAAATATGCTATATCAAATCATTCATATTCATAGTAACCATTCAAAGGATAATAATCTGACAGTCCTTTTTCAGGATAGGTGTAATCATCCTGCCAACCTTAATTAGCAACATTTGTGATATATGTCAAGTACTTATAATCAGTATGCCCAACAAACAAAGAATTAGTAGTAAAAGCATGTCCTTTGGTTTACTAGTTTAATCTGGTTTAAGAATGGTTTGTTTCATGTTTGAATGTACCATTGAATGAATCTTGGCTAAATTAAGTACAATCTTAAGACCCACGACTCTTCAAATTCTCTTGTTTCCTTCAGACCTAGCCTCCAAACATGTGTACTATGAGATTTCCTCCAACAAATGGACTTGTGATGATTTTCACAATAGTACATGTGTTGGAGGACTACTCAAAGTACTGCTTAGGCAAATCTGAATTTTCATCACCTGTGCATATAAGAGTTGATCATAGAAGGTATATGCACAGGTGAAAAACATGCATATTTGACCAAGCAATACTGGGAGCTAGACCCAGCAGCAAATAGATTTGTGGTGATTTTCACAATAGTACATGTGTTGCTGGGTAAGCTCCCAATAGCGCTCAGGCAAATATGCATGTTCATCACCTATGCATATGAAGTGGCTCTAATGGAAGATACAATCACTAAATTCTGCATACTCCTTATTTTGTTCTGGGTTGATATTGTCAAACATGGTCTTTCTTAAATAGAATGACTCGTTACTTGTACATTGACTAGAATGTTGGTGGAAGAAGGATGATTTGTTTGCAACCATTTTTTCAACTCTAATTTTCTCAACACAAAGGGACGTTTATCATAGCCATAGAAACATGATTATTTTAAAATGGAATACACCAAGGAGTACCATAAAAAATATTGACTATTTACAATCATGAATAGTTAACCTTAATCAAATAGCTCATTTTTTTATCAGCATGTGTAGTCTCTGTGTATATGAGAAATGAATGAAATATCAAGCTGAAATAAAATAGTGAACAAAAATTCAAATTCAAGGCCTAATTTATCAAGAGCAACAAACATTAGGATGAAAGAAAAATCATTAAGACTATAGAAAAATCATTAAGACTAGAAAATCAAGTTCTAGAAAAATCATTTAGACTAGAAAATCAAGTTCTAGAAATGGACGGTTCTGATGCTTTGCCATTACAACAATTGAGCATTCATCATTTGGTACTTCTTGGCGTATTCCATTTAAGTTTTTCAGCTATCGTGTTTATGTGCATGTTCTTTATGTGTTTGGCTTCTCTCCCTCACAAGGGATATGTCGATAGGTAATTGATTTGAAAGCATAATGATTTGACAGTCTTTTTTTAGGATAGGCATAATCATCCCGCCAACCTTAATTAGCAACATTTGTGATATATGTCAAGTACTTATAATCAGTATGCCCAAAAAATAGAGACTTGGTAGTAAAATATAAGGTTGCACATCCACATCCGCCCTAGTAAGTATTAGAGCCTTTCAAATTCGTAAAGAACACAAACTTTGCAAATCAAATTGATATTTCATTAAAACCTATGTTCTTGATCAAGTTCTTAAAGATTAAAACATGAAAGCATCAAGTTCTTCACCTATGTTCTTCATGGTTGGGGAAGTTGTGATGGAGTTATATGTAACCTTTGGAAGTCATTGTACGACATACTTAAGCCTGGAGTGTACGATGGGAACAGAGATTCAATAAAAATAGAAGTTTAAATCTGCAAGTCCATTGTGTTATGCATTGTTGAAAGGATTCTTTAATTATTGTTTTGGTTTCTAAATTCAAGGATGGAATAGTAAGCAATCTCCAAGCATTCATTTCATCGTTGAATGTATTGTGAGCACTTTAAAATTTTGTTCCTTATGTTTTGACTGGTAAAACCAGTGACTGTTCTAAGTAATGTTTTTAACCCTTTGAAGTTTCTCATGATCCTGATGTAAGTTGATTGGATTAAGAAATTTGGGGATCCAATAGGACTTTAGGGGGGTTCAATAAATGTTTTGGAAGACTTAGAGGAAATATTAGCATGACTGTTCCTTCATCTACAACAAGTTAGACTGAATTTGCTAAGTTTTTCCTTTGTTTTGAAGAGTATTTTGTAATCTATTTCCTTTCCATGGACCCAAAGGCCTAGGACCCATGGAAAGAGGATACTAACAATGTATTATAAAACTCTAATGTTCTTGACTTGAAGATATTTGAGAAAGTAAAGAGAACACTGGCTGGAACAGTGTGTTCCTTAAGGGAATTGATAGCTAGGGAGCAACAGTGAGAGTTTGGCCCTAAGGGCGAGGCATTTTTATGATTTGGATAGTCATATATTGGTATACTAATGGTCTAAACAGTCATGATAAGTGCCTCTCAAACCTCTCTAAACATGTAAGATTGTATTTAAATACTTTATTGATCTCTTCTAAACATTAACCAAATCAAAACTACATTTTAATAAGTGAATAAGTGAATAAGTCAAACCACTAGTCTCCAAAGCATTCAATAAGTGAATATGAATGTTTGAAAACTACTCTCAACAATTCTTAAACAAAATAAAGTATGTTTAAGAATTGTTGGGACTAGTCCTTTGGCGTGTATTAAACATAATCGAATTTTCAGCATATTATTATCATTCTATTTCTTTTAATCTACTGGTGTCGTGCCCTAGCCCATGATTTATCTCCATTATTTGATGTTATTCACTATTTTGAAATATTGACTGTGGTTATCAAATGGAAAAAATAGAAAAAAAAAAAAATTAACACGAATTTTTTTTTACAAAATTGAACCAATGGCATGTTTACAACAAAGAAATAGAATGATAATAATATGCTAAAAATTATATTCTATTTAATACACGCCAAAGGACCAGTTATATGAAATTGTCAATCACATAGCATTTCACTGTTGTATGAGTGGATTATGCAGGAACAGTTAACATTAAACAAGGAGCAAACTCCTCAACACATCTTGGAAACCATTGAATTCAATAATAAATGAAACCTAACACCAACACTATTCCTTCCATTCACTTCTACCAAGAATTCCAGCACAAGCACAAGCTATTCCAAACTTCAAGTACAAGCTATTCCAAACTTCAAGTAAAATGAGAAATATGCTATATCAAATCATTCATAATTATAGTAACCGTTCAAAGGATCATTTTGTCAATGAACCCTCTGACTGTACCCCTGTAACAGAGAAAGGAAACCTCAAAATAGAGAAAGGAAACTTAGTAAAACTGGTCTATGCCACTGTTTGTGAGGGTATAGTCATGATAAGTGCCTCTCAAACCTCTCCAAACATGTAAGAATGTCTTTAAATTCTTTATTGATCTCTTCTAAACATTAACGAATGGACAGTCAAACCAGTAGTCTCCAAAGTATTCAATAAGTGAATATGAATGTTTGGAAACTTTCCTCTCAACTTCCCCAACCACTCCTAATCAGTTAGAGGGATTAGTTGAGTGTTTAGACACTAAAACTTATTAAACATACTTTATCTGATATGATGAATTGTAATATCAAAAAACATGAATCCAAACATTTCAAAATAGTGAACCGATATCCTTGAGCACAAGCACCAATAACATCAAATAATGGAGATAAAGCACGGGCTAGGGCACGACACCAGTAGAATGCGGTCATTTCAGTGAGCATTCATGATCAAATAAAATGCAATGCATTTGAAATTTGCGGTCGAATATGATTCCAGAGGCTTGAAAGACATTGCCCGTCAAAGATACCAATCAAAGATGAAGAAATCACATACCTTCTCTCATGCTCAGCTTGCACGAAGGAAGATTTGATAGCCAAATCTTTCTTGTACCACACGAAGAACATGCCATTGGTTCAGTTTAGCATGTTATTATAATATCAGATAAAGTATGTTTAAGAATTTTTGGTAAGGATAGGAATAGTGGAGATTCTAGAAATATCCCTCTAATCAATTAGGAGTGGTTGGGGAAGTTGAGAGGAAAGTTTTCAAACATTCATATTCACTTATTGAATGCTTTGGAGACTACTGGTTTGACTGTCCATGTGTTACCAGTGACTGAGATTCATTAAAGGATACAAAACCCTTCATTTTGGGTTATTGTGTGTGGATTCATCTACTTTAGCCAGGAAGATCAAGAAGATGGGGCAGGATGACATTGTGGTAGAAGAAGTATTTAAAGATATTTACATGTCCCCTATCCATGAAATCGAGACTATAGGTGATGAAGACTATGTTGAGGATGAGGGGGGTCTTAATCAGGGAGGGGCAACAAGAAGCAATAGAAAAGTTTTCAGGAGTTTGGAACAACATTTCAGAATCCATGAATGGTATGTGTAAGGTGACCATTCTTGGCCATGACTTCAATGAAACATTGGATATGGCTGATAAGAAGAAGGATCACTTGTTGATAGTGTTCCTTGAGGGAAGGGGGATTGTGAAAGACTTTTTATCATTGTATTGTGTATTTCCAATATGTTTGGATGTAGGGCAGACCAGGAGAATGAAGGATCACTCACTAATTGTATGATAACCCAGTTTTGAAGGGTCACTGGTTGAGGGGACAGTCAAGGTCTGGATGTTGATAGTGTTCATTGAGGGAAGGGGGATTGTCAAAGACTTGTTATCACTGTATTGTGTATTTCCAATATGTTTGGATGCAAGGTAGAGTAGGAGAATGAAGGATCACTCACTGATTGCATGATAACCCGGATTTGAAGGGTCACTGGTTGAGGGGACAGTCAAGATCCAGATGTTGATAGTGTTCCTTGAGGGAAGGGGGATTGTCAAAGAATTGTTATCATTGTATTGTGTATTTCTAATATGTTTGGATGTAGGACAGACTAGGAGAATGAAGGATCACTCACTGATTGCATGATAACCCAATTTTGAAGGGTCACTGGTTGAGGGGGCAGTCAAGGTACAGATGTTGATAGTGTTTGTTGAGGGAAGGGGGATTGTAAAAGATTTTTTATCATTGTATTGTGTATTTCCAATATCTTTGGATGCAAGACAGAACAGGAGAATGAAGGATCACTCACTGATTGCATGATAACCCAGTTTTGAAGGGTCACTGGTTGAGGGAACAGTCAAGGTCCGGATGTTGATAGTGTTCCTTGAGGGAAGGGGGATTGTGAAAGACTTATTATCATTGTATTGTGTATTTCCAATATGTTTGGATGTAGGCTAGACTAGGAGAATGAAGGATCACTCAATGATTACATGACAACCCATTTTTGAAGGGACACTGGTTGAGGGGACAGTCAAGGTCCAGATGTTGATAGTGTTACTTGATGGAAGGGGGATTGTGAAAGACTTTTTATCATTGTATTGTGTATTTACAATATGTTTGGATGCAGGGAAAACCAAGAGAATGAAGGATCACTCACTGATTGCATGATAACCTAGTTTTGAAGGGTCACTGGTTGAGGGGACAGTCAAGGTCTGGATGTTGATAGTGTTCCTTGAGGGAAGGGGAATTGTGAAAGACTTGTTATCATTATATTGTGTATTTCCAATATGTTTGGATGTAGGGCAGACCAGGAGAATGAAGGATCACTTACTGATTGCATGATAACCCAGTTTTGAAGGGTCACTATTTGAGGGGACAGTCAAGGTCTGGATGTTGATATTGTTCCTTGAGGGAAGGGGGATTGTGAAAGGCTTTTTATCATTGTATTGTGGATTTCCTATATGTTTGGATGTAGGGTAGACCAGGAGCATGAAGGATCACTCACTGATTGCATGATAACCCAGTTTTGAAGGGTCACTAGTTGAGGGGACAATCAAGGTCCAAATGACTGGGCCATTCAAGGACCCTATTTCTTTGTATTAATTGCTATTCAAATTGGATGCATGGATTTCTTATGAATAATCGACTACTATGTATCCTACAACTACATCCGTAAATCTATATATACTTCTCTAGGGTTGTAAGCCACTTAGGGATCAAAATAGAGAAACTAAATCAAAATCATTCTTTGTCCTATTTCCTTTTAACAAAGTCTCAACTATCAATGATATAACAATACATTTGATGCCCTAAGCTATCAATACAAATGGCACCTAGCTAGAAGCTCACAGGTTGTCCATTTGATAACCACAGTCAACATTTCAAAAAAATGGGTATCCTTGAGCACAAGCACCAATAACATCAAATAATGGAGTTAAATCACTAAATCAAAATCATTCTTTGTCCTATTTCCTTTTAACAAAGTCTCAACTATCAATGATACAATACATTTGATACCCTAAGCTATCAATACAAATGGTGCCTAGCTAGAAGCTCATGGGCTATCCATTTGATAACCACAGTCAACATTTCAAAAAAATAGATATCCTTGAGCACAAGCACCAATAACATCAAATAATGGAGTTAAAGCACGAGCCAGGGCACGACACTAGTAACATCAAATAATAGAGATAAAGCACTGGCTAGGGCACGACACCAGTAGAATATTGCGGTTATTTCAAAGAGCATTCATGATCAAATAAAATGCAATACATTTGAAATTTATGATCGAATATGATGCCAGAGGCTTGAAAGATGAAGAAATCACATACCTTCTCTCGTGCCCAGCTTTCGCTCATTTTATCCCGCTCCTTTTCTATGCCAATCGAAATAAAAATGATTTGGCGCTTCACTTTTTTTTTTAATGTATGCTCGAAACTATCGGCATTCCAATGGTCAATATAAAACCCATTGGAATACCAACATCATCGAGGCCTACTTTTTTTTAAAAATAACAAATTCATTAAAAAAATTTACCCGTTAGAAGTGTCTGTTGAAATTTGGCCCCAAATGTAGTAGTATGGGAAAAAGTATGTATGGATAAATGATTCGGTGAAGCTGGTATACATGATTTGGAGAAGCAGAATAAGGCTCAGGGAGCCAAATTGTTGTGAAAATTGTATGACAGAAATGATTCCTTATGGGTTGCTATTCTAAAATAAAAATATTTAGATTCGCCTAAGGCGGAAAGAATTTTTACAATTGCAAATCCTCCAAGTGGTTCTTAGATGTGGAATTTTATGTTGTCTTGTAGACATCTCTTTCTTCCTCACCTTTCATGGATTATTCATAATGGTTGCAAGGAAAATTTTTGGGAAGATTCATGGAATGGATTTTCCCCCTTGAGTAGATTTGCTAATCTTGATGAAATTAGAATAATTCTTAAGAGGATTTGGGGTGAGAAGGTTAAAGACTACTTCACTCTTCAGCAAGAAGGAGGTGGTCTGAGAGAAGTTTGGAAGGACTTTCAATTGGAAGCCCTTCTGTTGAACCAAAGACATAACCTACGTTCTAAGTTAAAGAAAATAGTTATCCACTACAAAAATGTAGAAGATAAGCTCATTTGGCTACCAACATCAACAGGTTCTTATTTTTTTAAACAAGGATATAAGCATCTAGTTCAAAAGAAGAATGACATCCCTTTGAGAAGATATTCTTTTTGTTGGGAAAGTGAAGGTTTGCAAAAGGAAGGGGCTTTATTATGGCTTTCTCTCAGAGACAAAGTGTTAACCAGTACTAGATTATCTGCGCTTGGCATAGCACAACCATTCAATTGTGTTCTTTGTCAAGAAGCTATTGAGACTACAAATCACCTACTTCTTAATTATTCTTTTGCCTTGCAATGTTAAGAGTGTCTTAAGTCGTAATTGTTTTGGTACGCACCTCTACATTCCTAATTAAACCTAGTTTTTGATTTATGGACCACTTTACTCTGTGATTCATTCTTTGCATGCATATAAACTATTGCCCCTATTGTGTTAGTATGAAACATTTGGTGGGAAAAAAAATGAAGAATCTTTAGGAATGAATCTAATGATATTCATTAAGCGATCTAGAAAATGGAGCTATCAATAGTAGAAGTGGTAAAGGCTCATGTCACAAAACATAAAAAATTGAGTTCCCCCTTTACATCATGGGATAAAATAGCTATAGCACAATAGAATAATGTATCTCTTCCATTTAACGGGAATTTAATGTTTAACATGATTAATCCTCTTAATAGGAAATAAATTAGATGGAAGGTGCCATCACAAGGTTTTCTCAAGTTAAACTTTGAAGGAGCAGCAAAGAGGAATCTAGGGGTTTTTGGAGTTTGTTTTGTAATCAGAGATCACGTGACAAGGGATTTCATCAAAGGGGGCTTTGCAAGAATCCCCAATGGAACAAACAACATTGTTGAAGTATAAACTCTCTTATTAGGTCTTCGACTGACAATTTCTTTACATTTGAAGAAATTTGAAATAGAAGAGGAATCCATGAATATGGTCTTAGCTTGTAGGAATTTAGAAGTGTCAAATTGGAGGATTCAATACATCATGCAAGAGCTTAAAACTATTATTTCAAAATTGGAACAATAATCTATAACTCATTGTTGTAGGGAAGCTAATGTTGTAGAAGAATATTTAGCAAATCAAGGTTGTAATCTGTCTCATGGGGATATACTTATTTCTAAAGAAGATGTTCATTATGATCATTTACTTATGTCTAAGCTCAAAAATGATCTTCCCACTTTGCATATAGAAAGTTGAAAAAAAAAGGGAATCAAGGTCCATTAACAACACAATATGGGTTTGGCTTCTTCAGTCCCTTAATTGTCATGAGTGGAAAGAATCTACTTGGTCGCCAAAGTCTATATATTATCCATGGTGACAAAGTAGTGATTTGGAAACTCCTTAAATAATCTTGGAAGAATCCACTTTGAGCCTCATCAGTACAGTGTGGACTTTGGTTAGTTTGAGCCATGGAGATCTTCTGATACATTGAAGAGTGGGATAAAGGGTACATTTGAGACCCTAGATAAGAAACAACCTTATTGAGATTCACTTTGTTTGGAGAATAGTTTTATATTCTCTACTAAATAGGGCCAACCACGTGAAGGTGGAAGCTCATCCCCCCTCCTAACATCACTCTAAATTCCTTGTTAACATCTAACATTCATTCATTCTTTCATCCATTAATAAAATGTAACATTCATTAATTATCACATGATAAAATTAATTAACATTCATTAACATGCAACATTCATCAATATTCATTAACACATTATATAATTTATGAACATTCAATAGCACATAATTAAATTCATTGATACATAAAAATAAAATCAATCATTATCAATTAAGGTGTATAGATCACAATCATTTCTTTTTTTCTTTAATTTTATCAATTTTAAGAAATCGTTAAGAGGAGCATTGTTTTCATCATGATCATCTCCCCTCACATTTGTTCTTGTACCCTCTTCTCCCGATCTCAATGCATGCCTAGTTCTTTTTTGATGCAAAGGGGGGTCCTTTGCAATAACAAATAAAAGGGGTTAAATTAAAAATATTTTATTATAATTTGTTACAAGTATTTCAGTACTTTAAAGAACATAACTACGAAATTCTTTACCTAATCTAGTCACATCATCAACTTCCAAATCATTTTGTCTAGCCTAAACCTCAATGTTCTCATGAAAAACTGCCTCTACATCCTCTGCAGTTGCAATACAAAATGTTACATTAATCCAAACACCTATTACAATTAAATTTGTATTACTACACCAATCAATTTAAGATGTTTACTTGTATTAATAATTACATATAAAATTTGAATAGAAAATGTATACCTCCATCACTGTGATGCACACCCAAACCATCTTCAACATGATGGTGTACCAAAATCGGTAGGCTGCATTCCAATTTCATACACATGGTTATCATTGTTTGCTTACTTAAAAAAAACATGCCCACTTTATGTTGGAACTTAGCATCAAATAAAGTAATTGGCAAATTATTCAATTTGGAAAATCATCATTTAGCTTACTTACCACGATGGATCCATTAGTATAACCTTGTGCACTAATTTCTCGTATTCGTTCAACCATGACTCTATAGCCTTGTTGGAATCCAATTCTCTTGTCCTCTTCTAAGATACTTCTATTGAACTCCGCGCCCTACATTTTTTTTGGTATCATGAAGTTTTATTTCATGGTTTCATAAAAAATAAAATGATTGTAAATTATAAATATTTACATATGATTTTTCATATACTAAGACTTACAACTCATGCAACAAGTTTTGAATAACTACCAGAGTCGAGCTTGTGTTGCCCATGCTTTTCTAGTCTTGCCTTTGTTGCCTTTGATGTGTCAAGAAATCTATGAAAAGTTTAAAATATGTTAGTTCATATAAATATTATAAAGAGTATTTAGTACATAATTACATTCTTAACAGTATCACATACCTTCTTTTGTTGTTTGGTGGTGTATTTCCTTTTTTTATTTCACTTCTCTTCTTCACATCCAAAATAGATTTTGCCACTCTAAATAAGGAATTCAGGGGGACCCTCGTACTTTGGGTTGTTTGATAATGTAATCCTGTACTGGTCCCTAATATACTTCAAACATAACCCGACTTTCTCAAGGAGCCTATTTTTCTCAAATGCACGAGGTCCAAATAAATTTTTCATACTCTCTACGAGAGCATCCTTTAACATTTTATCTTGGACATTCCACCTTTTAAGAAAAAAAAAATTGTTAGATTCATAAATAAAGTGAACTTACCTTTAATATAGTTCAAGAAATGGATGGAAGGAAAACTATCCTAGAAATGATATGAAATCAAAATAGTGGATTGGGATTTTAGTTCAAATATGTTGTTCCACCATGTACAGAGCGTGGGCCCAAATATCTGCAAACACTCATCATTAAGTTTATCATAAAAAACATCATTCCCTACAAAATAATCATGGGATCATTAGTCGAAGGATATAATAGTATAAAATAAGAATACAATAGATGGAAGCTTCTCATATTAAATGCAATGTGTAATTAACATATTATTGTATAGTAAAAGAAAGGTCCAATCTTTAAAGTACTTGGAAGTTTGGCTACTTTAAAGGGAACTCCTTCGTTGCTCACAATCAATACAAAATCCTTCACCATTCTCGTACTAGGAATACAAGTACATCCAGGAAATTTCTCATGATGTGATGCATCTCATGTTGCATAAATTGAATCCATTACAAAATGCCCCCAAGAAAGAATACTTCAAGGGAAATAAACATATAAATAATGAGAGAGAAAATGAAATCTATGTACTAGTAGGTGGTGCCATGGTGTATGTGTCCATGTTTCTTGTTGCCAACATTGCAGTTAGCAGTACATCTGGGTCTATCCTTGTCTGGGGTGGCAATACCATATGATCATTGACAGATGATGAAGAATAATATTGTTAGAGAATAATAAAATCATGGACTAGCATGGACAATATTTTTGGAGTGTAAAAAAAAAGATAGTCGAACATGTGATCTACCTAAACCACCTACAGTACCCTCATCATAGCCACGAGGATCAAAACTATGTAAAAAAGGTTGTAAAAACAATACATCTGCTTATTAGTTAATGACATAAAATACTATTATAACATAAAAACTATTATTGAACTTTTGTTATAATTAAAAATTACATTAATACTTACTTTGAAATTTTGAGCTCAGTGCATCAATTTAGTTGCCCTCTTTTGTGGCTCAGGAGTCGGAAGGTATATAATTGACAATTGAGACACTCTTTTTCCAATTTTTTGGAGGCACTTTTGAATTGCAGTGGTCGGGTCATCACAAGTTGTAAAATCAACATCTAGTTCCTCATCAAAGGACTCCTCCTGAGTGACTGTGGGTTCCTTTCCATTTCTTTGATGACCACCTGTCTATGACAAAAATATTACTCTAGTACTATTAAAATTACTCCAAAACAATGATGAAAAGAACATAATAAAAAATACTATTTAACATTTTACTTCTATCTAATTTGTACAATAAAAAAGAGGTTTAGCTATTGGGAAGAAGAAGTGCCTGCAAGATCATCATTGTCCCCTATATGTGGCTGCTCCATATTGTGGCCCTGTGTTATTATTTAAAGTTAACCAATAATTAATAAAATAGTTTAATTAATTCTAGAAAAGATTGAGTATTGGACTAGGGATGTGAAAGGCATTAGAAAATTTTATTAGAAAGGTTAGATTAATAAATTTCACTAGAAGATGGTGATGGAGATGAGGTGGATGGTAAGGAGACTCTCTAGATGTGGCTGGTTTTGGAGGGCTTGTTTGTAGTAGTTTCTTTGGATGAATTTCCTTTCCTAGAAGGATTAGATTCAAAATTACAAAAAGAACTCAAATATAAAAACATTAGCAAAAAAACTCAATTATTTAATGGTGCATAGTACATACCTACACCCCCATGATAGTGACATTATTTGTATCTACGTGATTCAAATTGTAATCAATAAGTAGCCTTGCCCATGCATGTATTTATTTGATCGCACATACTAATACATGATTTCCCTCGCGCGCCTCAAATATGCAATTGGGTTGCTTAATAGTTGACATAGGTCACGTAATATTTATAAAACCTACAATATTCATTGATTCTTTTGGCTTTCCATCAATGTATATATCTACTCTTTTACTTTGTTCATTATCTTTTTATTGAATATAATTTGTCGAGAGTGCATACCTACACATACTTTTTTATATCGAAGAAACTACATCCAACTTTTGTAATAGTAACAAGGTCCAACATACTCCATTAATTTGAAAACTTTATTGTAAGAGACCTTTATTCCATCCATATAAAATAGCCCCAAACCATGTAATGACATTGGTGCTATGTGATATATCTTTCCTTTAACATTAAAATTAGTGTTTATTGGAGGAAGTTCATTGGGGACCCATTGTTTCTGTAGATGTTGGTACCTAAAGGGCACCTCGATGTCACATTTTCTCTCATCATCATAAGAACAGGACCCCCCTTGAGAAAGGAAAAATTTAATGTGTTTATTGGATTTCCTTCTAGTCTTTTGACCTCTAGTTGATCTCCCTAATTCAAACATACTACATGTCTCACTTTATTCTTCCATTCCCATATTTCCTTCGCTTGAGGAAGACACATCTGAAAAATACCTATTTTCTACTACCTGCACTCCATCAAATGAGAGAGATAGAAAGTAATGAGAGATATTTTGCAAATTGTAAAAGACATTAATCTCTGTAGGGTTTATTGACTTATATCTATCGATCCATGAGATTGTGTGGTATGCTCGTGAAAGGGGTTTGGGTTCTTGTATATGTAACTCAATTATATTATGTTAGCTAAAAATTTCATGATACATATACACAAAAATACAAAGTAGGTACATTAAAAATAATAAGCATCACATATGAATTAAAAACATTAAAAGGTACATCACAAATAATTAGATTAAGCATTGATCGCATAACTGTATATTTCTATCAAGAAAACAATATTAAATGGATTAAGCATTGATTGCATAACTGTACATTTCTATAAAGAAATCAATATTAAATAGATTAAGCAGTGATCACATAACTGTACATTTTATTCATGTCATTGATCTTCTTCTTCATCCAACTCATCACCATGATCATCGTCATTATCGACATCATCACCACCACCATCATTATCATTGTATTTGTCATCATCATCATCATCATCAACATCATCATCAGCATCAGCATCATCATCAACATCAACACCAACATCATCATCATCATCATCATCATCATCATCATTAGTAGAAACGTCATTGTCATCACCATCGACTAACTGTCAATTGTGATCATCTTCTACTTGTTCGTAAGCTTCTTCTTCCATCTCATTATACCTTATCGACCTTCCTCTTGGATCACGTCTAACAAAAAATGACCAACCCAGTTTATGTGGAACTTTTGAGTAAAATACCTGCTCACATTGGCTTGGAAGAATATAGGGCTCATCCCCAACTGGCTCAAACTACCTTGTATTAATCATTGGAAATTCATTGTCATGTTCAATAAAAGTTCTATCAGGATCATTTCAATTAATCCGTAGTATGTACCATCTAACAACAAAAAGAACTAATATGAAAGAATTAAAGTCACACTCAAGTATATCATCCAAAATTCTATAGTATCAATTTTGAGACTCTCGAGGATGTAAGTCATTTCTAGATGAAATATTAGTCACTTGAAAGACTGCACTTATCCTAGAATCACAAGTTTTCTTCATGTCATCCAACTTTGATGCAAAATTTATGACCATTGTAAAACATATCCTTGTGGTGTTTGACCTGCAATAATATGTCAAACATGTAAAAATTATTGCATCGAGAGTTGATAAACATACGGGTGATTAACAAATTTATACATACCTGAAAATATCTTAAACCATATGCTAAATCTAATTCCCTTTGCATAACATTGGAATCTCCATTACAATGAGCTTCTTTAACCAATGGAGACACACCTTCCCATGTTAATGTGTGACCAAAATTATGTCATTGTTCAATCTATACCATCATCCAATCTTGATTGTTTTCAATATACAAATGTATTGCATCCTAGTCTCGAGCAACTGTACAAAAAAAAATAGATGACTTACAACCAATTATTTTTAAAGATTAATAATTAATTAACTACAATAATATCTTATAATTTATTAACTCACTTTCCTTAATCTACCTTTCCCCACCAAGTACTCCCCTTTGAATTTTCTAAGGGTGTTGAGATCCCAAATGCAATCTATATGGATCTTTGTTGTAAGCTTAGGAAGATATTTAGTAACATACACCATAGTCTAATATACCATATATCCCTCCACCATAGAACCCTTGAGACATTCTCTTTTTTGAACCAAAGCCTTCAAAAATTTCAAGTTCCTCTCAACCATCCACATTGACCAAGTGTATATAGGTCCACACGATTCAATCTCCTCAACTCGGGGCATGAAATAGTGTTATTGTGCATTGAAAAAAGTTGAAGGTAGACACTTTTGCATTCCACACATTAGATGAGGAATTCTTTTGTTCCAATATTTTATATCTTCTTTATGGATTTCTTTAGATGACAACCACCTACAAGACATTCAAGACACAAAAATATATAAATATGAGACTTTACAATATATTACATAACAAGAAAAACAAATTGTGAATATAACAAATATATACAACAAATTGAATAGATGTCATTGCTTGCCTCATGTATTTTCCAAGATCATATATCACTTTTTT
This sequence comes from Chamaecyparis obtusa, assembly GCA_027943335.1. Classification (NCBI taxonomy): domain Eukaryota; kingdom Viridiplantae; phylum Streptophyta; class Pinopsida; order Cupressales; family Cupressaceae; genus Chamaecyparis; species Chamaecyparis obtusa. Next base: position 539,752 of record BSBK01008118.1, read on the forward strand.
ATGTTATTGTTGGAGTTCTCTAGGAGAGATAGGGGTAGCATGTACTGCAATAATTATAAACTAATCATGTCATTCTTTTCTCACATAATACAATAAAAAGTACATGAAATTTACAAATATATTGTAAATACAAAAGAACATGACTTACCTTGATGAAGGTATGCCAATCATGCATTTTCAACCCTGGCCCAAATTCACTTTTCTTTGATATGAGATTGCTTACGTTCACATCAAATCCTATGGAAAATCATTTTTTTTGTATGAATTCTTTTATAGCATAACTTTTCTTCTTTGTTAATAACCAAGGAAAGACACTTATATTAATCCAGTCTCCATTTCTATTTGATTCAATGAGATTTCTCATTGCATGATTGGATTCATGAATGTCACTACAAATTTTAACAATTTTTTCTTTGTTGCGCCTTCCATTTAATATTTTCTACAATGTCTCTATTATATTCTTTCCAATATACATATTATCAAAAAAATGCATAATTTGTAGCTTCTCGTAGTAGGGAAACCTACTAAATTGTCTGGGATAGCTTTTTTGTCCCTTTGGAAGGTGCTCAATAATGCATTGACGACCTTCACGATCATCAATTACATTTTCAACAAATAAAACACAATAGAAATAAATAAATTCCAAACATAAACCATTAGATGGAACAATAGTACCTTGACAATTAATTCTATTATATTCCAACTTCCATAGGCGAGTTGTCATTCTTTGTGGCTTTGATGTAGTCTCTTCTTTCTCATTAAAAATATGTTTTTCAATAGTTCAATACTTATGATTTCTATGGAGGAAGTTCCTATACTCATCAAACACTTACTTTCCTAAACTTTTTGAATGACTATATTTTATCTTTGGACCACAAATTGGACATGAAAAATTTTCCTTTGTTTGAAGACATACAAGATAATGATACAATTGGATTAAATATGTTAGTTTTTATAATTAGAATTATCATGTGCAACTTGAATTCACCATAACATACCAAAAAGACGTATTAGCCTTGGGGTATCATGTATTGTCCATACAAGCATTACATGGAATTGAAATTATCTTTGTCCTATTGGTCTAGAGATGTCATACATAGTGCACCATTCCATAACTTGAGAAACTCGTCAATAAGAGGCTCAATATATACATTCATATCTTTAACTTGGTACTTATCTAGTTGAATGAACAACAACATTACATAATTATTATGACCATTTTACTGTAAGATTTATAATTAAATGCAAATAACTATTAAATGATAAAATACCTGGAATAATCATTGCCAACATAATGTTCTCCCTCTTTATTGACATCCATGGAGGAATTTTATTGTTCATGAAAAAAATAGGCCACACAAAGTAAACAGATCTCAGCTCTCCAAATGGATTGACACCGTCTGCTGCCAATGAAAGCTTGAGATTTTAAGGTTCTTCGTTAAAGTACAACCACTTTTCCTCTATGTCCATAAATGTCAAACCATCTGTAGGCATTCAAATAATGTCATCTTGAATCCTATTGTGTGCATGGTAATCCATAAATTGTGCCAAGCTACTACACCTGAATAATATTTGCAAACGTGGAATAATGGGGATGTCACAAAGATCCTTGCGACACACCTTTTTTGTTATTTGATCTGGATGATATATACTCGTATGATATTCAGGGTATTCTATTACAAATTCATGTTATTTATGATAAATAATATGATCATTGGTACAAGCATCTATTGCTTGATACTTCATTCCAATATCTTTCATAGTGCCACATAATTCTCAGTATGAGCAAGGGAGAATATTTGATGGTGGTAACAAAAACTCACCTATCAATCTACAACAAAAAATATAAGTTGTTAATATTAACAATATTTATGGTACATGTTTCATCTTTTATTGACTATAATGACATATATGACATACCTTAGCATACATGACATTGTTATGTTGGATAAACTATTCATAACCTTCAAGTTCAACAACAACAATACAACAAAGAGAAGAGTTGTTTGGGAGCCTTTGTAAAGGGTCATGTTTGCCTTCTCAAGTAGAGGTATATCATGGATGACATCAATGTCATTGTGATCATCATCATCAATTGTTCCAGTACCAAATGTTTCATGGATCAATGTATTATTACTATCATCTTCAAATGTTTTATCTAGCGCATGATCGTCATCTTCCACGGGATCATAATCTTCAGCTTCAATATTCACACCTTCGTGATCCTCCACTTCCAAAACCATATTCTCCATATTCACACCTCCACGGTCCATATCACTTACTGTCCTAGGGAGGTTGACCTATATAAAAATGATGAACACATATAAACCATGATAATGATCACATAATCAAGTGTATTTCATATGTATATTAATTGTTAAAAATTATAATGAAAAACTTACCAATGGATGATAATCAAACCCCTCTTCAATGTGACCATTCTCCCTACAATGTCTCTTAGCTTTTTTTATTAGAAATCTTTTAGTGTTTAAGCCCTTAAAATTTTTTTAGGGACAGTAACATTTTCCATCCCCTTTTCTTTTGAAGTTAGACAACAATCTAGCAATTGTCTCCCCATTTTTTTCTTCACTTAGATTATATGACATGATCCTTCTTCATAGGAAAAAAAATTGGGTCATGGAAACTTCGGTCTACAACCTTCACAAACTAAGAAAAATGATGCCAAAAGTACACAAATATTCTTAGACCTAATTATATATAGAAATTCAAAAGTTAGTTATGAAATGATGTTTTAGTATAGAATACCAAATTGAAATACTTCTGCTATTGTAGTCTTCCACCTCAAACTTAGTCCTATTGTGGCAAGAAAGAAAGATATTAAGAGAGTATACTAGTTTGTAAATCAAAATAAAATATCATATATATTATACACATAATATATCAGAAGTGCATCAAGGGTTAAGCAAACTATTGGTTCTTTTCCCAATGCCTTCCAACCCAAATCCCTTCACAGAAGAAAATATTCACAAAATTTCTTAACTTGATATCCTAACTTGACATTAATCTTTGTGAAATATTGTACATTGTGGAGCCAATCCAAGAGGTCATTGATGTGTTTAGGGGATTACTTGTATTTTTTATTTCACCATGATCTAGTTGAGTGTGTGATAGTCAATGCAGAGGCACTATATGTCATCTTTCCCTGGCACAAGGACTACTGTGTTGCAATGTGAAGAAGGGTTGGGTGGTCACAATAAACTTTCTATAGTCAACTTGGGAAATTCAAACCAAAATAACCTTTAGAGGAGGTTATTTTTCTTTTAAAAAGTCTAGCAACTTAGAGGTGACTTGGGAAATTCAACCCAAAAGAAGACTTTAAAAGACTTAACATTTAAGACAAGATAATCTTGTGTCCGTAGTTTGAAAACAAGTAGTGATGAATTGGCAATCCAATGGTTGTGATTAAGGGAGACATATATCTAGCAAGATGAAGCAGTACCTCAACATGGAAAACTTTAGCATGATATCAAAAGGAAACCTCCTGGCGGAATATCCTACCAAAATATAAGATTGTAGCCAACAATAAGCATTATCCAAATCTAGAACATGCAGTGCAACATCAAGTGATGCAAAAAAAGACATACCTTGTGGAATATTGTGGGAACAAGCTTCCAAGGATGGTTGGATGGGGGCACAATTGTTTGTCACTATCAAATCTTCAAGCATCAGCAACTCTGAAGGGAAGGAAGACGGAGGCCATTTAAAACAAAGTATAAAATGTTTGCATGCTTGAAAAAAAAAAACACTTCAATAGATACAAACAAAAATGTATAAGTCATATTTGTGTGGAAGAGAATGACTTTGGCAATACAAAGAAGAAAAAGAAGCAAAATTATTTGTTCACCGCTAGTAGGAATTCCCAAGTAAAAATGGTGGTAGAGGTTGTTACTACACCCTGGACAAGGATAAATTAGAGGTCACCCCCAAATATTAATGCATTGAGTATAAATGAAAGAGCCTCTTACCCAATGTGTATGCTAAAAGAAGCCTCTTATCAAACATGTATGATAAATGAAGCCTCTAATCACAAAACCAATGAATAAATAGAGGAATCTAAGGAAAAAAATGGAAATTTCATAAAATTGCAAATGCCAATTTCTTTAACAATTCAAATGTCTCAAGTAGACAAGATTCTCAATGGAACTGCTTTGATAACATGTAGATACAAATAGGAAATTGGAGTTGATCGGCCTTCACCTGTTCATATACATCCTTCATCTATGCATATAAGAGTTGATCAGAGAAGGTATATGCATAGGTGAAAAACATGCAGATTTGACCAAGCACTACTGGGAGCTAGACCCTGCAACAAATGGACTTGTGATGATTTTCACAATTGTACATTTCATGCAAGGTAAGCTCCCAGTAGTGCTTAGGCAAATTTGCATGTTCATCACCTGTGTATATACCTTCTCTAATCAACTCTTATATATATAGGTGAAGGTTGTATATGTTGTCTATGTGTGCATGTGCATGTGTGTGTGTGTGTGTGTGTGTGTGTGTGTGTGTTAGCATTATGCCCTAGGTCCTCCAAAGTTTCTTACAAGCATTATAAGGACCTTTGTTTATAGTTTGGGTAATTAAAATGTTGATAAGATGTAAAAAATTAAAAAAGGGGGCCTTTATCATTGATCTTAAAATGACAAATATGTCTATCTAATGCTTTTATGCCTTGTAAATGATTGTTTGAAATAAAAATGGTGAAGAAAACTAGCCCAAATTTTATGCTCGTAGATTCATGGCTGCCAAAGGAGATTCAATATTTTCAATTTAAGAGCACTTTCATTGATAGAAAATAAGATATAATGGAAACTCATAACTATCGCAAGGGAGACTCATAAAATCACGTTTATGCTACCAAAGACCTTAAAGAATGTCCTCCAAATTTTTAGAATATTGAAAATGATCAATCGTTGCTTCCATCAACTGATGAATTTCTGGAGCAGGTTAAATTAGAACCTTTTATTGAACCCAGCCCCTATTCTTAAAAGGCATCTTATCAGGATACTTGATAGCATATTTATTGTGCTAAGATGGGAAAATGTTCACTCACCCAATGTGCCGAAGCTTCCAAGGAGTTCCCTAAATCCATCAAAATTTTCCCCCTCTAATTCAAAAATAATAATAAGGTATGAGATATCCCAAGGTGTGTAACACCCTTGCATGATGTGTCACCTCTCCCTTCACCACCTCCTCAATTATCTATGGAAGAGGAAGATACAATGGAAATGTGAGACATAATAATTACAAATCCTCTTCTCAAGGTTGAGATAGAAGACCCTAGACTATATAAATAATAATTATGAGTTTTGAAACTTCTAGCCAACATTTGGATGATGTAAGGTTATTGACCGATTAAAGATTCAAGAAAGATGATAAATTTATAACTTCAAGAGAGTCTAGAGACTTTATTTTCAAACTCAAAGCAGAATAAATTAAAAATAAAGTTTTAAAGATAACTCTTGAAAATAAAAATTGGGTCATATATGACTTTTGAGCCTTTCTCCAATGATTTATGGAACTTGAAAATTCTTTTGTTTTAGTGAAAAATTTTCTTTTTTGTTCAAAAATGCCTTTTATATATTCTTTTATTTTTCAAATAAATATATGACACGTGTTCTTGGTCAAAAGCTTATTTGATGTAGAACACCAAGGACATGAAGGTACACTAGGGTCACTGATGGATCCTAGGGGAGATAGAGGCATGACCATAATGGATCATTTGAAATGTAATGAGACCAAGATTGGCCATTTGATAATGTTTTGATAGTATGGTGATCATTTTGTAATATGATCATGAATAAAGTTTTGTAAGCCATTGTTGGCACCTTGAGGCTAGGAGAGCACTTCTTGGGGTCACTTGATGATACAAGGATAAATAAATTTGTTTAAGACCTATAAGGTCAATATTGATTGTAAGTTGGCCATCAAAGCCATTAAGAGTTGTGTAATGCACTAAAAGTGCTAAAAGATGTAATGTTGCATTTATATGCAAAATATGCCTAATAAAGGCTCATGTAAGGGTTTAAAGAGGGTTTAGGGTCTAGATCTTAGGAATTGGCCCTAAGAGGCCTTAGAAGTTAATATAAATACAAATAATATTGGGATTTGTCGATGTGAAAGCTATGTTGGCAACTAGGCAACATTAAACAAATGTAACAATCAGTTTATAACTTATTACAGTTAATTTGGAGGGCAAATGCTTGGTTACTATCAATTTTTGGAGTTTAGAGGATCTATTTAATAAATATCCATGTGATTTTGAGGGGGTAGAGGTGTGTGAAGGAAGATAACCATTGTAATGTATTCTTGAAGTAATTAACAAACATTCTTGCTCAAACAATTATTCTGGTCCATGGGTACAGTCCCTAATCTAGGGTATTGTAATGCTTGAAGCCATGTGTTATTGATTTGAGAATGGAGTAAAATGATAATTACATTTTGATTTTGTATTGTCTCTATGTCATTATTGTATCATATCATTGGCATTTAAGGTAGAGGAAGTCAGTTTAGTCTTGACTGTTCCTAGACTATGCAAGTAATCAACATTTTGTTATTTTGAAGTCTTCATGGATTCTTAGACTCTCCCGCATTATATGGTTAATGTGTCTAGTGGGAGGAGTCTAATTTTTTATAGTATGTCTTTGTATAGATTTTAATGCAGGGATATGAAAGGATGTGGTGGAAGAGACTACAAATGGAGGCAAGTTGTTGATTAAGGGTGTAGGGAAAAACACTAGTCATTAATGTGGGCATATACTCTGAAGGAATGGTATATTTTATGATGGATCTTGGTTATTAGGATCCATCTAGAGGTGTAGGATCCCTTGGGAGGATCTGGAAGTGTGTGTAAGAGTCCTTGTGACAAAGCCCTAGCCTTTTAGTGATTCTTGTCGATTTAAATTCTTGTGACACCCCCAAACAAGGATAAATTAGAGGTCACCCCCAAATATTAAAAGCATACCCAAATTAATTTATAAAATTAGACTACGTGGGGAGAACTTGATAACCCTGATGCTACCACTAGAAAAGTGTGAGAGAGGGTCAAGAAAGATTATAAGGTCTTGATGAAGATGAAAGAGCATATATGGTGTAGAGCATCCTGAGGAAGACAAGGGGGTCACTTGGGTGACTAATAAGATTGAATAGGATACAAGACCTATAAGGTCTTTTCAATGTTATAACATGGCTATTGAGCCATTTGATGTAATGATTTGATCCATGGAGGATGTAAAAATTGTAATAATGTACTTGGTGCAAACAATGATGCAATTGCCAAATCTTGGCATAATAGACCTAGCAAGATAGGAAAGGTCTTAGGAAGTGTCTAAAGAGTTTAGAATGTAATTTTGGTCCTAAAAGGAAAATGAACAAAATTATAGTCTTAGGAGTTATATTTAATAAGTTTTAAAATTCAAAAAGTTGAAATGTAACGGGTAGTTACCAAAGGAGGGAAAAGCCTAAAAAGAGTTTAGTTTGTGTTGTTAGGAGTTCCAACCAATTTGGATTAGTTGAGGAAGTTGATTAGAGTCTATTTAATCATTGGAGGAACTGAGATTTAGAATGGTATAGCCTGGAGGCAAAGAATATGTACGGACTATGTTATTTAAATAATAAAATTCATTTTTTTTGCCATTTCTTATAGCACTTGGATGTGTTATTGAAACCTAGAACCTTGGATGGTTGAAACACATTGAAAATACCTATTTTGAATCATTCTTGTATTCCTTTCATTGATTTTGTGCATTTCTAATTGACTGGTATGTATGAGTGCAGAGGTTTGCTTGATTTTAAGATGTAAATGGAATGATCCATCCCCTTTTTGTAATTACTCTCACTTGGGGATGGATCCTATTAATGTATTATAGCATTCTAACAATTTGAATGCAAGAATAAGGAATATTTTGTAGGTGGGCACTAATTGGAGCAGTTTGTTGGGGTTAAGGAGTGACTTTGGGTCATGAAATTGAGCCAAGGGTATAGCAGTGGGAGATCTAGCCCTTGGAGGTGGCCATTTTTTGATTGAATCCATCTGAGGATGGTATTGTTGGAAACTGCAATTGAAACAATTATTGTATTGTCATTGATGTCAAACCTTAATTGGTGAGACATTTGTTATCTAGGATAGTACCATATCTATTAATTGATGAAGAAGATTAGGCAAAGAGATAACAAGAGAGCCTAAGGAAAGTTTGAGTTATTTGATACTTCAATGGGTACTTGATTAGTTGGCACATTGATAATATAATGTATTATTTATCTAAGTAAAAAGAAAGACTGAAGAAGTAGGCTTAACTGAGAAAAAATGTAGAAATCTAGTTTAAGCCGAGTGATGTTAGTGTCGACCAAGCGCCAGTATAAGCCGAGTAAATTCAATGTTGACCGAACATCAGTTTATGCCGAGTGACAAGAAATTGTCGAGTGACAGTATTTATTGAGGAGGAAATTGTCGATTTATACAGAGATGACCGAGGAGAAGAACACAGTAATGACCTGTAATACCCCAAAATTGACATCTTGCTATCCTAACCAATTTTTTTGCATTTTGTCTCATTCTATCAAATTTCTAAATCATTGAAGTCCTATTGTACTAGGCAATTCTGTCATCTTAATTGACTCTACTTGACTTTGTGTCAAATGCAGAAAACCCTAAATTTGCATTAATCACATGCTACATTTAATTCCTAAATATCAACTATAATTGGCTAAATAAACCCTATGATCGATTAATTTAATTATAAAGTCCTAGAACTTTTATTAAATTAAATTCACCCTCTTTAGCTAAAATACATAAAAAAAAGAATTAAATAATATTTGGTTTTTAAATAAATATCCTCATTCAATAATTGAATTTAATTATTCAAATAATTGAGAAAATTTATTTATGAGGCAATATTGTATTTATTTAATAAAATATTCTCTACAAAATCCTCTCTTCAGTTCAGAAAAGGAAACTTTGAGTTAACTAGAAATACAAAAGTGCAACAAATCAGTTAACTGCTCCACACGCTCAAAAGGAAAATAGTTGACTGTCTCTCTGCAGGAAACTTGCGATTCTAAACTGAACTCTCCTTCAATCTCCACCGTTCATCTCATTCAATCTCAACAGTCGATTGAACCTAGGATTCTATAAAAGATCTCTCATTTCTCATTCAAGGGGGATGCAACTTTTGAGTAACGAAGTGTTGTCACATTATAATCTCAACTTGTTTGCATTGAAGCTATCATGACTTTGCATTTTAGAATAATATATCATTTTTAGATTAAACAATGCAATTCATCTTAATCTAGTTTGCTTTCAATGTTCTTAGATTAATGCTCATATTTCATTTCTAGATTAATCTTGCATTCTCATCTTAGCATAATTGCATTTTACTTTCTAGTTAAATCCTCCATTCTAGTGCTAGTCTATGGTTGATGGACTCTCAATTCTAAGAGCAATCCCGAACCCTACATAGATAGGAGGCAACAGGTCGAATCATCAAGGCATGTGAGATGAATGATCTCATATTCATTCCTGTGTGTGACTGATGAAAAATGACTATGTTGAAGTGTATGGCTAAGTTATAGGTCCATATTTAGCTATCACATTTCTAGCGCCCATCTTGGGGCAGAATATTTAATTTTTGGTCTCATCTTCTTTTCATTTTCTGTCAAATTTTGTTTAATTTTTCGTACGTCTTTACACCCCTGGTATGGATTCTTGTGTGAAGTTTCTCATTGTATCATGTGAAGTTGTGCTTGTATTAGTGCTTCCTTGTGCAACAAAGGCACTCTCTCACGTGGATATGGGCATTTTCTCACACGAAACTTGACACCAGAGACATAAAATTTTGCAATTTTTGTACTTATTGTTTTCTAATTAATGGTATTCCCTATTTTGTTGTGATTTTCTGATTCTATTTTCTAATACAACTTTACAGTGGGCTGCAAGATGTTTGTCAAAGGTTCCTAAAAACATGACTATGCATACTTATTGCCAATTTGATTGCAGGACACTCGCCAAAGACGCTTGTCAAAGCCATCTCAAACCTACTCAAACATTCTATCTATTTTATCACTTTCTTCACATAGAAATTAGGGCCTTGTTAAAATTTCTTAAGGGTCTTGATAGCAGAATATGGTAATAGGCTCTTCATTACATGGAAGTGATGTCCATGGATAAATCTGAGACCTAGACATTGCTAGCATGATAGATACCTGGGGGAGAAAGGAAAGGTAATAAATCGATTGACATGTTCACTAGTGAGGGGATTATGCTCTTCTCTCTTTGAGAGAACCAAAAACCTAGAAGCTCTTGAATCTGTTGAAAGAGGAGTTAGCTCGGTGATAAACATGTCTGGTGTGTTTGGGTAAGGTACAGAGGTAGAGGATTATGCTCTTCTCTCTTTGAGAGAACCAGAAACTCAAACCCTTGAATTTGAACCAAGTACAAGTCACCTTTAGCAGGCCTTTCAAAAGTTGAACCTCTAAGAATGACCTAAGTGGGTACACACCTTTTGCTGGTGCTTCCACCCCACTATAATAAAGTTTCTTTGTTGAGAGAAAGACTCCAAAGCCATGTTAATTTCTTTCTCTTGATCCATGATGTCAAACATCTTGAGAAAGCTCTATCTGTTGTACTGAGTGGTACCACTCCTAGCCCTACTTGCGGGGGTGTACACTTTTAGGTGTTAGTGTGGCTGAGAGGCCCTAGCCTTTGTTGTGAGGGCATTAGAGATTAATGTGAATGGAATCCTATTAAACACTCTTTTAGTTAGTTGCCTACTCGGTTCACCTCCGAAAGGGGACATAATCTTTGCATAGGGAGAGGGAAGAATCTCTCCCATAGATTCTCACCATAGGCATGCACTTGGATGTTTGAAGGTGGTATATGAAATTGGCCCCTGCTTCAAGGGTAACCTTTGAACATATACTATTGATTCCTTGGAAACACCAAAAACATGGATGCCCTCTAGGGGGTGACACGGCTGTGTGAGGTGAATGCATGTGCATAAGCTGTGAGGCATGAACTTTTTCTTCTCTACCATTTTCTTTGTAGGGATAACTGAGTGTTTGTTTTGAGTCTTTAAACTATCCAACATATTAACACTTTTCGAGACTCCCATGATTCTCTGGAGTTACTTTGTCCTCGGTGGAACTATTTTTGACTATCGATTGTTTCATTGCTGCTTGCTAGTCCAAAACTCCGTGCTTGTTAACGTTTGACTTCAAACCTTAAAACTGAGATTTGCTGATCTAAAATTGCCCTAAATCAGTCTGTAAACTAAGAATTCTATCAAAGAATAGCCCACACTATGTCTCATAACTTGATTATGTCTCAAAAATTGATCCAAACTGTTTGATTCTGTACTTGTTTGCGTGGTTCTGTGCACTTTCTCATGCGAACTTTTTCTTCCTATGCACTTTCTTGCATGAGATTTCACATCCTTGTGTGAAGTTTCGCAATAGCTCTATCAAAGACCTCAATTATTTTCCAGTCTAATTATGCACTTCTTCATGTGAGCCTAGCATATCATCATGCGAACCTAGCATATCTTCGTGCAGAACTGCACTTTCTCGCGTGAAACTGTCCCATAGTTTGTCAAAATAGCGAGCTATTTCCCATCTGTTGGTTGTCTTTCTGCCTAATCTAATTCCTTTTTAAGGTCTACCTGCATGTCTTCTTGCTTGTACATAGTCTAAAACTAGATGTCTTAGGCTGAGAACTATGTGATGATCGGTTGAACTCACCTTGTCTCTCTATTATCTACTTGTCCTACTATGTTATCATACCTTGCGACACGATAGTCATCTCTTAGTTGTTCTAGCCTTACTCTCGATGAATCATGTTAGGTATATTTCACCTTGTCACTCTTTGCACTTATCTTAGAGACATACTTCCAAGCATAATCCTAATTCTTTCTTGCTTCACAATCTTTGTTTATGACTATTGCAACTCGAAGTAGCAACGTATTCCCCTTACACATTGCTAGACGAGGTAGAGGTAGACCTCGCAACCGAGGAAGAGGTTGTTCCCAACCTGTCACAAAATCTAAGTGTTGTAGATGATCTTCACATTCCTTCTTGTCAACCATGTCTAGAGAGGGGCCATCTCGGTCTCCCTCTCCTATCATTCAACCTTATGTTAGGCGTGCATTCCAGAATCCCTTTGATCATGACTATACACACTGCACACTTTCTCACTAGCAAGATGGCAGACCCTAGTCCTACCCAAGGAGATTCCATCCAAACTATTGCACATACTACTGATCCTGATTGGGGACCATTATCTGATATCTCCCACATCTTTAATATGCCTTGGGATATGCCTATTTTAAACTACTCCACTACTTTTGCTACTGAACAAGCTCCTACTACTAAGAATGTTGCTCCTATAACAGATGATAATGATGAAGAAAATCTACCTCGTACAATGTCTCTATCTGACTACATCAGGTAGTATCACAACATCGAGATAGACTCAAATGAAAATGATTGGGATTCCTAATCTGATGCTACTATTACAATACAAGTGGATGTCATACATTGATATGCTCCTCCTACCAGCTTTGAAAGAGGAGAAAGTTCAAACTCTCAAGATCAAGAAACTGATGATGATTCTTTCCACCCTTCTATGGAAATCATCCCTATGGCTCCTAGGCCATCTACTTCAAGCTACACTTCAGCTGTTCCAACAAATCATGGGTATATAAGACCCCATCCTATTATGGCTTCAGGGAACATTGGCAGATCTAGAATTTAAATGGTTCCTATTCATACACTATTCCCACCTGAAGAGGGACCTAGCTCTCAGAATTGACCATCTCAGTTTGAATCACATTATACACCTTTAAACCTATCTGACTCTTCTAGGACAACTCACAACTAACAACATTTTATGGAAGATAACTTTCTTTATCTATCTGATTCATTCATGAACAATGAGGATGATGCTAAAATCTCTGCACTTGAGCCCATGCCATTGACCCCTCTCCTCTCTTCCTCTCCGATATAAGTGGACTGTCCACTTCCCATTCCACCCCTCCGCCTACACTAGTCATATTAGCCTCATTCATCCATAATTCCCATATTTGGAAGTAACTTGGATTTGTAACATAAAAAAAATCAAAATCCACTTATATCTCAAGGTCACCATGTCTCGTCTAATTGACATGTGGCTACAAAGAAAGGAAGGTAGTGTTCAAAAGAATACAAAGGTCTTCAAAGAGAAAAAGAAAATTAAAGTAAAAATGGATCTCGAAATCCATCTTACAAGAATTGCAATCAAAAACATCTTAAAGAAAAAGAAAGATCAAAAGCTATGTGGATTCCTAAGCCAAACAAAGGCATGTATATCAAAAGAAAATAAAAGTTGCTATTCAAGATTCCAAATTCTCACACCTCCCTCCATTTCACCATCCTTGCCTCTCATACTTTATACTCTTCATTCCGTCTTGCCTTTCCCAAAAGTGCATATCAATATCTCCTCATTTTTAATGACATGACTAAGATAAATCTAGAACGTACTCTCCCTAAGCATTTAGAGTGCGGGAAATTTGATAAAGAGTTAAGCCACATCCATGAGGATATTTTTGAGTCTCACTTAAATGATCTTTCCTTGACTATGGATCTCTCGAGAGTTGGACACTACTGGCCGGATCCCCTGATCACTACTACAGCATATCATTCTACTCCTGAAATCTCTCAAGTTGACTACTACTATACCAATCGAGGTCAAGATTCCTACTCTATGAGTCTCTTTGAAGTCCTCATCACTGATGATGACAACATAATATCTTGGCTACAAGAACTAGAACTACTGGATGAACATCGGCAAGTGGTGTTCAATCACCTTTGAGCATATCAGAAGAGGATGTCCAAGAGCTACAACAAGAAAGTTAGACCAAGGGACTTCCATGTAGGTGATCTCATCCTAAGAGAGAACCCCAAGAATCAACAACAACAGATCTAGAAGGGAAAATTTGAGCGGAATTGACTTGGTTCGTATATTGTCACTGCAGTGTTTGGGTCTAGTGCCTATCAACTCTCCACCATAGAAGGAGAACAACTTAAGGAGTTGATCAACGCTTTGCACCTAAAGTGATTCTATATCTGAGACATCTTTTGAATGCTCCATGTACATACATAAACTCTGAAAAAATCCTAAAAATTGCAAAATGTCCTAAAAAATCTATTATCTTGGTGAAAACCTGGTAAACAGGTGCCTTGATAATACAAAAAAAAATCAAAAAATGAAAAAATACAAAATCACTGAAAAAAAAAAAAGTGCCATTAATGAAAACCTGGTAAACAGATGTCATGGTAGAAAAAGCAATAAAATTATGCCAAGATAGTGAAAACCTGGTAAACAAGTCCATCTTGTTCTACAATGCTATACCTATCTTAGCACTGCTTGGCTCTATACAGTTGCTTTCCCACTTTCCTTCTTTTCTTTTCTCGCTCATGCACTTACTCTTAGTTATCTTCAAGACTATGCTTGACTCTACATGGAATTAAACTGGTCATACTTGGGGGAAACCTTTCTGGTCTAGGGGGAACTATCCTACTACTTTTGAGGATCTCTCTAGCATCAGTCACCAGTGGTTCTCACTGCGTCTTCCTACTGATGCTTAGATATCACTAAGGTCTCTCTCCTTGAGGATCTTCCTTGTATCAGTCACCAGTGTTTCTCACTACGTCTACCTACTGATACTTAGTTAGCACTATGATCTCTCCTTGAGACTCTCTCTCGCGTAAGTCACCAGTGGTTCTCACTGCGTCTGTCTATAGTTGTTGTCCTATTGAGAATTTTTGCATATGACGTATACTTCTGATTCGACATCAATCTGCTTAAACTGAAACTAAACTTGTAACTCTGTGAGATTTTTTGAGCTTTTCTTTTGTGTGCTTGTCTTTTCACTTTGTCATTCCTTCTCAAGTAACTCCAAGATGTCTATCTTGACCGAGAGATGCAAAGACTGGGGGCATGATCTTTTCTTTGCTTTCTGTTTGCTGGTTTAGTTCCAATGATCCAATGGATCCATACAAAATGGGTGTCCACTATGAGAGCCTCTATCTTGTGTTAGATGGCCATGTGTACCTCAACTCCTTTTATATGGAAACTTTGGTGAGGTTGGTTCTTCTCCTTATCTATTTGAGTGACTTCTTTTTGCTACAAGTGAACTTTCAAATGCTTGTCTTGTGAAGTGAACGTAAGGGTCACTGCGAGAATTCTTAGTATACTTATCACTCACTTAGCAAAAGAAGGAACTCTCACGTGTTGGGTGTGCTTGTACACAAGAAACATTTAGGTCATCCTAGCAACTATGCTTTGGTGCTTATGTTTACTTGCTAAATCAAAAGGAATAGGTGTTTTGGTCATTCTGGCTTCTTGTACCTTAATGCTTACACCTCATTCTGACAAACCTAAGACTAATGTCATATTCATATTCTCATGATTGTCATATCAGTGAGAGTTGTATGACATCCTATGACCATCCTATACCAATAGCTCTGTGATGATTGTATGCACCCTAAAATGGTCGCCTAGACTTTGGGCCCCATTTCTGCAATTTATCAAATCCCTGAATCACTATTTTCAAAAATCAACATTTTTCAAATATATCAATTTCTTTGATCAAATCATAATCAATTCAATATTTCCTAAGGTTTGAGCCTTATTTAATTTAAAAGAGATAAAAAATAAAAATCTTATTTAATTAAGAGAACATGCTCCCTTTTAATTAATTAAAAATCTCTTTTAATTAAATAATAAAATCATTTTATCCTAAGCCTTTATTTAATTAAAAGGAATTTTCTCCCCTTTTATTTAAATAAAAAATCTCCACTTTTCTTCTTATCCTTGTTGCACAAATAAAGCATTTAATTCTTATTTATAAAGAAAAATAAAATAAAAAATAAAAGAAAAGTACTTTTGCCTCACATGGACATAAAGTAAATGCTCAACATAAAGTAAATGCTTCTAATTTTCTTATTGGAGGATATTTGTGCACAAGGATCAAGCTTCTTTTTTTCTCCATCGTTGATTAAGTCTTTTGCCTCTTAATCTCCATGGTCCATTGTTTTTCACTTCCTATAAAAGAAGAGCTCTCTTCCTCATTTGCACACACAATACATACTTGAATTATTATGCTACAGGTTTTCTAAGTCATTGAAGCTTTTGGAGGTATTATTGCATCAAGTTTTGAAGATTTGGAGCATCATTGGCATTCATCTTGCATCTACTTCACATCCTAGCTTACATCATAGTTGCATCATCATGGTATCATTTCCTTTCATGTTTTAGATTAATCTCACATAGTTTAATTAGAGGGTTTGTAACTCTTTCATTTCCATTTTCATAGCTTAATTGCATCTTCATTCTCATAAGATTAATTTGCATTCTCATATAGATTTTCATAGCATTGCATTCATTTGGAATCTCTCATTGTGTGGTTGACTAGCAAGGTCATGAGTTTATAGCTCTAGCTGAGAGCAATTTTACAAATCTTGCAACTCCATGCATAGAGAGCTATGGATCAATTTGTGAGGGCTCATTATTGAGTTTTCTTGCATGTAAGGATTCATAGAAGTGTGACAACATTTTACACACAATGATAACTATCTAATGGGTCTAGCAACCAAATCCTAGGGATTGCATCTAGCTTAGGCTTGCATTTTCATTCTAGACTTGCATTGCGACAGTGATTTGATGCTCATTTCTTTTCATTCTCCTGAATTTGTACAAGGTTGTTCTCATTCCATGTCTCATATTCATCATGACTACAAAAGTGTTCGATCCTCACTCTTGATCTTCAAGAAATTTCTTTGGTTAGTACCTGTCATGTATTGCGATATCCTGCATGAGATGGTTAGTACCACATACATTGGATTTACATATTTCATTCACAAAGTGCATTACCATAACTTACGTGTATACATTTACATTTGCATATTCATATACATGTGCTTTCATCATAAGCATACATCTAAACATACATTACATTTATTCATCTACCATCTATCATTGCATTTTCCATTGCATACATACATAACAGAAAATATGTGCATATTCACCTACATATTCATACATGTCATACATTTCACATCTACTCGTCTACTCATTTAGGATACATCTCATAAAGCATAAAACATTCAAAGCAATATATAACACATACAATGATACCAAAAGAATCAAGCTCACATCTCTATAAATCAAAGTGTGGGTATACAAAATGGTGCTACTCGAGCACAGTCTATCTCAAAAATGGGCTACAATACAAGGATGCCTATGCATCAGATACATCATGAAACACTATCATCAAGGCTGCTATCTACTCTAGCTCTGGCCTTCCCCACCTAGAGGAGGTGGAGGAGGTGGCATGTTCAGTCGAGGTGGTGCCTGTGGAGGAGGTCCTTGTGGAACATCTGGAGCTCCTGCATACTCTGAAAATCTTAGCACCTTCTCTGTCACATTAGGAACCACACCAATGTACGCTGCATAATAATATGAGGCATGTGCAACCTCATACCGAGTCTCTGTCTAAGATCTCACTAGCTCCTCCTGCAACTCCCTATTCTCCCAATCTCTATTTTCCAAGTGGGCATCTCGGACGGCAACCTATATCTATAGGTCACCCAACTATCTCTGTGCCAGCTACACCCTCTCTCGGCTCCTCCGTAGTGACTCCTATAGTTGTGAGACTGCGTCTCCTAGACGGGGACCCTGTGCAGCCTAATCTTGCATGTCCTCACTGCCACCCTTGACCTGTGCCTCTATCTCTAGAGGCTTCTATGGTGGCTCATCGATCCTCTTCCTTGATGATATCTCCTGAGATCCACTACTACCTACACCAAGATCTATCCTCATCCATCGAGGGGGGATGGGTACTAGTGTAGACCTCTGTCGAGGTGCCTCTTGCTACTGTGGTGGTGGTTGATCTGCCTATTGCTATGGTGGAGGCTAAGCTACATGTTGTTGTACCACCTATGCTACCTGCTGACCCATACCGACTGGATCTATGTACCGGGGGAATGGATGTGCAGTCAAGTAATCTCGGTATGTTAGTGTCATCCTGCCATCTGACTTTGTGGCCATATAATCCCATCGGGCTGGTGCTACCCATGCCTCAATCATGGACTGTCCCTGATCTAATCTTGCCAACCAGCCCTTCTTTACCTCATCGGTGAAGTGGGTGTATGAACAATACTACTAGGAGATGTCCTATGGCCTACCGAACTGTCATAGAACCCGTGTCAGTGGGAATCACTCTATAATGGAGATCGAGAGTCCAATAAATGCTCATGAACAAAACATGTACCCCAGCTCATGCCTAGCATTGTCCCAAATATATTTACCTATCCATGGTCGCCATACTACTGCAACCATGTCATCCAACTGGGCCCGCCACTGCTCTATCTTACCCAGAGTGGGTTAGGTCATCGGTCTGCCATATTTGTATATGTATGGCTCTAAGGGTTGCCAGGTATCCTATAAAACTAGCCTGCATACAGGGAGATGCTCTCAAGCCCAAATCTATAATACAAAAACTCTTGTTGCCATGCTCCAGGCATCTCTATACATAATCTCGTGCATCTCATGGTACATTTGGGTCAACATACACTGACCCCATCCATAGCACACGAGCGGCTACCCTAACATCCTCTACAACATCTATCCCCACCCACACTCTAGCCCATGTTGTCTTTTTTCTAGTATCAAGTAGCAACCTAGGAATGATGCTAGAACCACTGCTAATCTATGCCTCGGACCATAGTCCCTGATCAGCTCCTCCCAAGGGATCGCCCGACCCATGACTAGCTTGTCCTAGAAGATAGCCCTGAGTGTTGTCATGCCTGCTCTCAGTTGTAAATCATACTCCATGCGCAGCCCGTAGAATGGTACTCGGAGGATCTTGTAGATATCCTCAGGCATCACTGTCATCTCGCCCTATGGTAAGTGGAAAGTGTTCATCTCTGATTGAAAATGCTCAACAAGTGCACCTAGTAGCCTATGATTTACCTGAATGTCAGGTACATCACACAGATATGATAATCCAAGTGCATCTATGTGTGCTACCTCTCTATCATCTAGCTGTCGCACTATCTCACCGATCACGGGATGGTGGGACCAAAATATGATATCTAGGAAGTCAACCTACAATGCAAGAGACAACACATGATCAGTATCCCATCATCATGATTTTCAAAGAAAAACAAAACTTGAAATTATGCACCTATTCTAAAACTAGCTATCAGATGATCTACTTGGCTATATATATGAAAATTCTGGCTCAAAATTTTGGTTCTTTAATGCAGATTCCCATGCGAGGAAGTAGGAATCCAGTGTGAGATTTCTTAGTCATGTGAGATTGCGCATCAGTTTGCGTAAGTGATCTTCCCTGCGAGGGGTTTCCTACGTGACTTCTAGGTGCTTTTCGCGCAAGCTTGTGGAGAGGCTCCCACAAGGAACTATTCTTTAATACTTTATCACGTGAGAATCTTCACTGACCCACGTGAAGATCCTATTTTCTCACGCGAGTTCTCACATGCTATCTCCTAAAATGAACTAAAATCTATCCCAACCTCCTAAAAAGCATGTAAAAATTAAAAAACAAGGCAAGTTATTGACTACTCACAGGTGGGTCATATGACGGCAGCCAACTATGATGCCTCAAACGCTTGAATCTTTGCAACTTCGTCAAAATTCCTTGCATTTTTTCTCAGAGCTCTCTTTTTTGCAAAGTCAAAGGTTTCAAATGAATTGAAAATGACCCTTTTGGGCCTTATATAGGTTTTGACATAATTTTTTAAAGTGCTCTGTTTTGTGCATAAACTTCACCCTTGGCTAAATCGACCACTCAAAATCCATTTTCGGGATCAAAATTGAAATTTGACACCTCTACATAGCTCAAAATCACATTTTAAAATTTCTAGAACCGACGTGATCAGACACTTGTGCAGTCAACCTTCTAATGTCGTATTCTTGATAGAATCACATCTCATCATCATTTTCTCAACTTCTTCAACTTTTTCTTCAAAAAGTCAATTCTAGTCAACTTTGGTCAAACTTGGTCAACCTACGATCCTATCTCTATCTACAACCTATTGATATCAATCACCTTCATGACATAACATCTTTCAATTTTTCTCCTAAGGGGTAGGATGATTGCATCATTAAATCTCATCGAATCAATTCTTGAATCAATCTGATCTAAATCAAAAGTCCTCATCACTAGGGGCATCTCATCACTTGGGGCATGTTCACTTTCTCGTACCTCATGGCCAAAATTGGATGTTCCATGATCTTGAAGCACTAGGGGCACCTCTATGCCTTGCATCTTTTCATCATACTGCTAGGTATCTGAGAAATCTAACTCAGATCCTTGGGAATCAAGCTTCATTTTGGAGATGGTTCTCAAAATCTCTTTAGGTATTTGAGAAATCTAACTCAGATCCCTAGGAATCAAGCTTCATTATGGAGATGGTTCTTGAAATCTCTTTAGGTATTGGGGCAATCTAACCTCGATCCCTGAAAGTCAAGATTCATTCTAGAGATGGCTCTTGAAAGCCCTTTTTAACTATTATCTGGGCAATCTAACCTAGGTCTCGGAGGACTAATCTTTGTTTTGGAGATAGTCCTAAAAATATGCATCAATTATCATTCAATAAGTGGGTATTAGGGAAATATAACCCTGACTCCTAAAGATTGAGCCTCATTCTGGGATAGTCTTATAAAAAGTGGTAATCTGACTGATGTCTTTGCAATCTAACCTAGACTTCAAAGAATCAAGCTTCATTCTCGAGATGGTTCTACAACTCGATCTGATTGGTGTCTTGGCAATCTAACCTTGACTTCCAAGGATTAAGCTTCTTCATGAAGATAATCTTAAAACTCTCATCAATCATCACATCAAACTATTCTTTGAATCAATGCACTACTCGCACATCCATTCAAAGAGGGGCAAAATGTAATACCCCAAAATTGGCATCTTGCTATCCTAACCAATTTTGTTGCATTTAGTCTCATTTTATCAAATTTCTAAATCATCGAAGTCCTATTGTACTAGGAAATTCTATTGGCCTAATTGACTCTACTTGACTTAGTGTCAAATGCAGAAAACCCTAAATTTGCATTAATCACATGCTATATTTAATTCCTAAATATTGACTATAATTGGCTGAATAAACCCTATGATTGATTAATTTAATTATAAAGTCCTAGAACTTTAATTAAATTAAATTCACCCTCTTTAGCTAAAATACATAAAAAAGGAATTAAATAATATTTGGTTTTTAAATAAATATCCTCATTTCAATAATTGAATTTAATTATTCAAATAATTGAGAAAATCTATTTATGAGGCAATATTGTATTTATTTAATAAAATATTCTCTACAAAATCTTCTCTTTAGTTCAGAAAAGGAAACTTTGAGTTAACTAGAAATACAAAAGTGCAACAAATCAGTTAACTGCTCCACACGCTCAAAAGGAAAATAGTTGAGTGTCTCTCTGAAGGAAACATGCTATTCTGAACTGAACTCTCCTTCAATCTCCACTGTTCATCTCATTCAATCTCAACTGTCGATTGAACCTAGGATTCTATAAAAGATCTCTCATTTCTCATTCAAGGGGGATGCAACTTTTGAGTAACGAAGTGTTGTCGCATTATAATCTCAACTTGTTTGCAATCAAGCTATCATGACTTTGCATTTTAGAATAATATATCATTTTTAGTTTTAAACAATGCAATTCATCTTAATCTAGTTTTCTTTCAATGTTCTTAGATTAATGCTCATATTTCATTTCTAGATTAATCTTGCTTTCTCATCTTAGCATAATTACATTTTACTTTCTAGTTAAATCCTCCATTCTAGTGCTAGTCTATGGTTGATGGACTCTCGATTCTGAGAGAAATCTTGAACCCTACCTAGATAGGAGGCAACAGGTCGAATCATCTAGGCATGCGAGATGAATGATATCATATTCATTCTTGTGTGTGACTGATGAACAATGACTATGTTGAGGTGTATGGCTAAGTTAGAGGTCCATATTTAGCTATCACATGACCGAGTGTCAGTAATTTGTATTTAAAGAAAGAATTGAGATTCCTAGTTGACATAGTTGAATTCTTGGGATATGTAAATCATGTTGACTTTATTAATTGATTATATGGAGAATTTAATGCATGATAAATCATTTTATTATGAATTGAAAAGAGAATTTTTATGATGTATCTAGAAGGAAGGATGAAGAACTTAAATGATGGAAGGATCCGATAGATCTAACCTAAACCTAAGATCTATGAAGGAGATTAAGCAGTGAAAGATGGATCTACCTAATTGAAGAGGTATATAGGAAACCTAAGTTTGAGGTTACAACATGGGCTGAAGTTGTTGATGGTATTGACTGATAAGTTTAAGAAGAAGGCTGAAGGTGAAATAGTGAAGGAGCTGAATAGAGTTTTGATTTCTTTAAGCAAATTCTGAGTAGATCAGTGATCAAGATGGAAATGGAGCTCAGTCAATAAATCAACATATATGTGTGAAGTAGATCTATTATTTGTAAAGTGAGTTGTATTTTTTTCAGATCAGAAACTACTGTTACTTTCTAACCATTGTATCAGTCTAAATCTTTTAATCAAAGTTGACCTAACAGTCATTATCTAAATCCTTTAATCAAGGTGGCATTCTAATGGAATGTACTTAAAGCCTTTAACTAGGTCACTTTTGACAGAGTGTTGAAATTATTTAACAGGGTCACACCTAGCAGTGTATTTGTAAACCTTTAACAGGTTTGGCTTTTCACAAAGCTCACTTCACAAGAGTGAAAATATTAGTAACATGTTACAAAGTGGTTTTTCCCAAGTTGGGTTTCCACTATAAATCTTGGTGTTATACTTGTGTGAATTTTTTGATGTGATGTTGTTATATTCTGCAAGTTAATTACTTTTGGACAGTGGACTGCATGTTATATATATATATATATATATATATATATATATATATATATATATATATATATATATATATATATATATATATATATATATATATATATATATATATATATATATATATATATATATATATATATATATATATATATATAATCAAGTTGTGTTAGTGATTAGATCTAAGATTGTTGAAGTAATAGAAAGTTCAATTGGTACATTTGGACCTGAGAACAACTGATTCACCCCCCCTCTCTGTTGTTCTAAATAATTCTAACAACTGATATTAGAGTTGTTGGTGCTTACAGAGAAAAAGTTTAAAGGTACTTGAAGCTAATGATCAAGATGTAATAAAAGGAGGTACCGAAGTTGAACAAGGAGAACTTCCATGCATGGAAAAGTATGATGAAATTGCATCTAGCTGGTATTGGTGATTCGGTGAAGTACTATGTGGAACATGAATATGTTATACCTGCTGCACCAATGATTGTCGATGAGATGAAAGAAAAACAAGAACACAATCAATCAATTTTGGAGATTGCATCCGCCCTAAGCTATCTTGAATTTGAAGATATCAAAGATTGCACTACTATAAAGAAAATGTCAGATACTCTTGCAACTACCTATGGTGGTGACACAAATGTACTGAGAGCAAAAGCTGAAAGTTTGAGAGTTAAGTTTGATGAAATGAAAATGCAAGAAGGTGAAAATATTGCTTAATATTGTGGTAGAATCAAGGAGATAGTAAATTCTATTAGAGGAGCTAATGGGATCATTGACGATGAGACTATTATTGGTAAGGTATTGAGAACTCTTCTTCCTATTTATGCTATCATAATTTGTACAATACAAGAATCAAGATGTAATCCTGGTAATAATCTAACTCTGGAAAGTCTTGTTGGCAAACTTACTACTTTTGAGCCGTCTAACTATGATAACTACTCTATTCCTAATGTTGAATCTGCTTTCAAGTCACAAATGGTTTTGCATAAATCTAAAAAGGAAAAAGAAAAGTGTGTGAAAAGTGATAGTGACAGTGACAATGATGGTGACACTTCTGATGAGGAACTAGATGATCTTGAGGCACTCATGGCTAGAAGACTAAAAAGAGGAAAAGGAAAATATAAAGGTAAACTTCCTATAATCTGTTTTGCATGTAACAAAGTTTGCCATATTATTGCAAGATGTCCTTACAAGTCTGACAAGGATGAGAAAATCAAAATCAAGTACAAGGATAAGAACAATGACATAGATCATCGAAGGTATAGATACTACAAGGAAAAAGGTAAGAAATCTTGCTATATTGCTAAAGAGGAAACTGACAATGACACTAGTGAATCTCATGAATGTAATGTTGAAATAGTTTATGTTTCTATGAAAGATGATTCTGATGAAGATGAGAAAATTGTACATATTTCTTATGTGAGTAAAGGTGATAAATGGATTATTGATAGTGGTTTCTCACATCACATGACTGGTGATAAAAGTAAATTTGAGACACTAGATCATTACAAAGGTAGAAGTGTTAAGTTTGGTAATGATGCACCATGTCCTATGATAGGTAAGGGATCAATTAAGCTGACTGATAAGATCACATGTGAAAATCTTATTGGGTTGAAGGTCTTAACTATAGTTTGTTGATTGTTGCACAGTTGAACAGTACTAGTTGTCGAGTGGATTTTCATCAGAGGAAGACTAAAATATTTGATTCCACTGGTGAACTAATTGGAAGTGGAGAATAGACAAGAGGAAAATTGTTCTATCTTGACCTATCTGAAGTAACATGCTTGTTTGCACAATTTGATAATGTGTGGTTATGGGATAAGAGGTTGTGTCATGTAAATATTGACAATCTGGTAAACATTAGTAAGAGAAAGAAAGTTAGAGGTTTGCTGAGATTGAGGAAACCTGATAATTTGATGTGTAAATAATGTCAATTGGGAAAAATGATGAAGTCAAGTTTTAAGAGCAAGACATTTACTTATGAAAACATTTTGGAATTGGTTCATATTGACCTTTGTGGACCTATGGGTGTACAAAGTTATTGTCGAGATAAGTACTTTATTCTGTTTGTTGATGACTACACTAGGATGATGACTATAATGTTTTTGAAAGAGAAATCTGATGCATTTCAGTTGTTTAAGTGGTATTTTGAAAAGGTTGAAAAAGAAACAAGTAGAAGCTTGAAATGTTTCAGATCTGACTGAGGTGGAGAGTTTATATCAAGTGAATTCAATCTATTCTTCAATGATAGAGGAATCAAAAGAAATATGTCTTCACTGAGAACACCTCCACAAAATGGTATAGCTGAGAGAAGAAATAGGTCAATTATGGATTGTGCAAGAACACTGATGATTGAGAAGAATGTTGCACAAAAGTACTGGAGAGAAGCTATAAGTACTGTAGTTTATACACTAAACTAAGTACATATCAAGAAAGGTACAAATGCTACACCTTATGATTTATGGCATGGTTATGCACCTAATGTGAAGTATTTTAGAATATTTGGGAGTAAATTCTATATTTTGAAAGACCATATGAATAGAAAATTTGATACAAAAAGTGATGAAGGCATCTTCCTAGGCTATTCCACTAAGAGAAAAGCTTATTAGTGTTTGAATTCTAACACTAACAAAGTTGTGGAAAGTGTAAATGTTAGAGTTGATGACTATGCAGAAAAGAACAAACTGGAAGGCAAACAAGAACCTGAGGATTACAGATCTTTTGTATACATGGAAGAAGGAGAGGCAAGTAACACACTGGAACCATATGCAGAGTCATGGGTAAGCAATGCCGAGCATCAGGAGGGTGTTGTTGAGCATCAGGAGAGCAATGTCGAGCATCAAGAGGGTATTGTTGAGCAATCAGAAGCTGAAGCTGGCTATATGCATGATGAATCTGAAGATCAAGAAGAAAAGAAATATGAACCTACATTGGCACAATATTTGAGAAGACATCACAAGCCTGAACAAATCATTGGAGATAAAGAATTTGGAGTCTTGATAGAAGTAAGATGAAAGAACCTACATGTTTATTATGTGAATTTGAGCCTAAGATAGTAAAAGATGCTTTAGAGAATGATGACTAGATTCAAGCAATGAGTGAAGAGATTGATTAGATTGAAAAGAATGATACTTGGACTTTGGTGCCAAGACCATAAGATAAGAATGTTATTGGAACAAAATGGGTATTCAAAAACAAGTTAAATGAACATGGACAAGTCACAAGAAACAAGGCAAGACTGGTATGCAAGGGTTATGCACAAGAAGGGATAGACTATGGGGAAACATTTTCCCTTGTAGCAAGATTAGAAGGAGTAAGGACTCTACTTGCATATGTTTCACATAAGGACTTCAAATTATATCATATGGATGTCAAATCTGCATTTCCAAATGGTATATTGGAGGAAGAAGTATACATTGAATAACCTAAAGGATTTGTTGACCTAAGCAAGAAAAATCTAGTTTGCAAACTAAAAAAGGCACTGTATGGATTAAAACAAGCTCCAAGGGCATGGTATGAGAGACTGCACAATTATTTGATAAAGATTAGATTTGCAAGAAGAAATGACAACAACAACCTGTAAATGAAAACTGAAGAAGGTAAAGGGATTTTGTTAGCTGAAATCTTTGTTGACGATATTATATTTGGAGGACAAGATTCCCTATGCCATAAATTTTCAAATGAGATGCAAACTGAGTTTGAAATGTCTATGTTTGGTGAGATCAAATTCTTTTTTGGTTTACAAGTTTATCAGTTGGAGAAAGGTATCTTTATCACTCAACCAAAATATGTCAAAGAGATAATGAAGAATTTTGGTATGGAGGATTCCAGACCAGTAAGTACTCCCATGGCTACTAGATAGAAACTATCTAAAATTGGTGATACTGCTGAAGTGAATCAAACCCTGTATAGATCCATGATTGGAAAGCTACAATATTTTGTACACAACAGACCAGATATAGCCCTAGAAGTTGGGATTGTGGCAAGATTCTCTGCCAATCCTAAAGAAAATCATATGATGGTTGTGAAGAGAATACTGAGGTATCTGAAAGGGACACATGATTATGGTTTGTACTACAAGAAGAATGAGGAATTTGAACTGAAAGTGTACACTGATGTAGATTGGGCTGGAAATATTGATGACAAGAAAAGTACAAGTGGTGGACAATTCTTTCTAGGAAAGAGATTAGTCTCTTGGATAAGCAAGAAATAGAACTACATTTCCCAATCTACAACAGAAGCTAAGTATGTAGCAGCTGCAGTGAATTGTTCAAATCTGGTATGGATCAAGCAATTGTTGGAAGGAATAAAAGAGGAAATCACTGAGCTGGTTGTTATTTTCTATGATAACACAAGTTCTATCAATATATAAAAGAACCCAGTGATGCACACAAAGACTAAGCATATTTTTATCAAATATCATTACTTGAGAGAGCTAGTACAAGATAAAGAAGTGAGGATGGAATATGTGAATACAAAAGAACAACTAGTAGACATATTCACAAAATCTTTACCTAAGGATGCTCATAAATATCTTAGAGGTAAACTAGGGTTGATTCCCCTAACTGAGACTGCCTAGTCAACTAGGAGCACTGCATCAAAAGTGCTACACAGAATATCTAACAAATTGATGCAGAAAAGGTCACACTTTAGGTGTTGCTTAGAGTTGTGAGAAGTACAACAATGATGATAAACAGTCATAAGTAAGATGACAGAGGGAGAAATACAACATTCTGAATTGACAAGAAGACATCTACATGTGGAAGATGTAAATTCTAGATACTACTTTGGCATTGTTGTTAAAGAGGGAGAGATTCAGAGATTCATGTGAAAACAAAGATACATAAAGATTCAAAAAAATTAGAGGGAGAGATTTAGAGAGATACAAAAAAGATTCAGAGGGAGTTACTGTATATGAGTTCAAGTACGGTAAATTGTTGTGAATTAGAATGAACCTAAGGATATTATATAAATCTGATGCACAGTCTAAGTTTTGGATTGTTTGGTAAATCATGTGTTATTCATGTGGTGTTGCCATCAATGCCAAAGAGGGAGATTGTTGGAAACTGCAATTGAAATAATTGTTGTATTGTCATTGATGTCAAACCTTAACTAGTGAGACAATTTCTATCTAGGATAGTACCATATCTATTGATTGATGAAGAGGATTAGGAAAAGAGATAACAAGAGAACCTAAGGAAAGGTTGAGTTATTTGATACTTCAATGGGTACTTTATTAGTTGGCACATTGATAAGATAATGTATTGTTTATCTAAGTAAAAAGAAAGACTAAAGAAGTAGGCTTAACGGACCAAAATTGTAGAAATCTAGTTTAAGCCGAGTGATGTTAGTGTTGACCAAGTGTCAGTATAAGCTAAGTAAATTCAATGTTGACCGAACATCAGTTTATGCTGAGTGACAGGAAATTTTTGAGTGTCAGTAATTTGCATTTGAAGAAAGAATTGAGATTCCCAACTGACATAGTTGAATTCTTGGGATATGTAAATCGTGTTGACTTTATTAATTGATTGTATGGAGAATTTAATGCATGGTAAATCATTTTATTATAAATTTAAAGAGAAGTTTGAGGATGTATCTAGAAGGAAGGATGAAGAACTTAAAGGATGGAAGGATCTGATGGATTTGACCTAAACCTAAGATCTACAGAGGAGATTAAGTAGAAAAAGATGGATCTACCTAATTGAAGAGGTATATAGGAAACCTAAGTTTGAGGTTACAACATGGGCTGAAGTTGTTGATGTTATTGATTGATAAGTCTAAGTAGAAGGCTAAAGGTGAAATAGTGAAGGAGCTTAACAAAGTTGTGATTGTTTGAAGTGAATTATGAGAAGATCAGTGATGGAGATGGAAATGGAGCTCAGTGAGTAAATCAGCATATATGTACGAAGTGGATCTATTATTTGGAAAGTGAGTTGTATGGTTTTCATATTAGAAAATACTATTACTTTCTAACCATTGTATCAGTCTAAATCCTTTAATAAGGTTGACCTAACAGTCATTATCTAAATCCTTTAATCAAGGTGGCATTCTAATGGAATGTACTTAAATCCTTTAACCAGGTCACTTTTGATAGAGTGTTGAAATCCTTTAACAAGGTCACACCTAGCAATATGTTTGTAAACCTTTAACAGGGTTGGCTTTTCACAGAGCTCACTTCAGAAGAGTGAAAATATTAGTAATATGTTACAAAGTGGTTTTTTCCAAGTTGGGTTTCCACTATAAATCTTGGTGATATACTTGTGTGAATGTTTTGATGTGATGGTGTTATATTCTACAAGTTAATTACTTTTGGATAGTGGACTGCATGTTATATATATATATATATATATATATATATATATATATATATATATATATATATATATATATATATATATATATATATATATATATATATATATCTTAGTTACCGAGTTGTGTTGGTGATTAGATCTAAGATTGTTGAAGTTATAGAAATTTCAATTGGTACATCTGGACCCGAGAACAACTGATTCAACCCCCTCTCTGTTGTTCTAAATAATTCTAATAGGTATAATAATGGTGGAACAACTTTCATTTGGTTGGAATATTTTTTGGAGGTCATACATTGAGTGGGACCTAGTTTATAGGGGTTTTTGAGACTAATTTGGGAGTTTGGTATCTAGAAGTGTCATTGGGTCAAATTGATTGTATAATCCTTGAATTAAAGCCAATAAATGAGTCTTTTGAAGAGTGAAAGGTCTAGGAGTTTACCCATGATAGGGTTCCTTTGTTAAATGAGGGAATTAGGTCTCTTTAGCAAATAGAATCAACAATTTTAGAGTGGATGGTCTCAAAACAAGTTGGGTTGCATTTGGGATATGACTTACAAATTCCAAAAGGGTATCCAGATCCTAGATTTTTTTTTAAAGTCTTTTGGGAAGATTTGGCAAAAAATACTATTATATGACTGGTGAACGCTGCTAGGAATAGTCCTAGAGTGACAGTTTGATAGTGTGGAGCCAACCAATGCAAGTTGGGAGTTTTTATGAATAAGATAAGGTGTTTTTAAGGTCTTGAGAACCTTAGGAGGATTGAGAACACCTTGCAAGGGTGTTGAGAATAAAATATTACCTTGTTGGGTATAACCATAGGGTTGGAAGGCTAATTGAAAGCTTGGGTGTGAAGGTATGCAAAGAGAGTTTCATGTTGTGGAGTCTAGGATGGTAAAAGAGGATTGAACTGACCTCAGATAGCTCTATGTTATAAGGTATAGGCCTTGAGTTGATATTTGATTGAAGGATAAACATGATGTTGTTACAAAACAAAGGTATGAACACACATTTCCCTATGAAGATCATAAATCCATCCCTAGCCTCTACATCAACATAGATCAAGAGAAAGTAGTGATATGGGAGGCCAAGCTCCAAATACAGTGGGTTGAAAGCCTAAATGAAGATTCTGTAGAGGCATATATATGGAACATCAAAAAATACAAATTAGTTGCTTGGGGGTGATTGATCCCCACATTATTTATTATTTTATTTTTTATTATGAGTCCAAAGGGGACTCCAAGACTCTATAACCCTATATTCACTCCAAATTTTGGCATATTTTTATTCTTTCAAAAGTCACATCCAAGTGGACATACCGTAACAAAGTAATTTTTTGATGAATTTTGATTAGATTTATATTAATAACGGTTGCTTAAGTCATTTTAGACCATTTTTGGTGATTGGTCAAATTGCTAATGTAAATTTTTTGGTCAAATTGCTAGTGCAACTTTTTTGGTCAAATTTGTCAAAAAGGGAAAAATCTTCTAGAAGCAAATTTTAAAGTATTTCAAAGGTGTAGGGATGTTACTTTGAGTGATTTTTGACATTAATAATCTATTTTGTCTCCCTTTGTACACACTGGTTAAGTTTGAAGGTGATTTTGGCAAACAAATTTCATTTATATATATATATATATATATATATATATATATATATATATATATATATATATATATATATATATATATATATATATATATATATATATATATATATATATATATATATATATATATATATATATATATATATATATATATATATATATATATATATATATATATATATATATATATATATATATATATATATATATATATATATATATATATATATATATATATATATATATATATTGCATTCTTTCTTATCCCAACTTTGCAGGACACCACAAGAGGGTTTCACATGATTTTGACTTCATGAAAGTTTGATATCAATGTGAACTAGATGTTTTGATGTTTGCATGAAGTGATAGAAGGAAGGTTGGAGGAATGTGAGATTGGTGAGATTTTAGGAATAGTGTTGGGACTCTAACCATGCAAATATATCTCTTTAAAATACCATTAACACAAGGGCAAGTCCCAACTTCTTGATCTTCCAGTGATGAAACCTAGTTGCAATCATTGTGACAGTCCAAACCAAGTTTGTAAAACACCTAAAATACATTGAATCAAGGTTGCATGCATATGTCATGTGTCCATAGGAGGGTTAGGGTCTTTAAAACTTAGGTACACCAAAACGATATCATTATTTGCATTGGATACATACTAATAGTTGTGACTATCTTATTCACTTGTAAAATCATAGTCACAGTCATGTTCCTTACTCCTAAAATTTGTTATGTCATGAGTGTATGAGTCTTGTGAAGAACGAGGAATGTGTTTAGGATATCTATATTTTTGATCTTCATGGTTTTCTATCTTCTTTGAATCATGGGTAGATGTATTAGATGATTGTCCTAACTTTGTTTTATGTCATAGTCCTAGGTGCAATTACATGTATGAAGGAGTGGGGTATGTGTATGATTGGCATTGGAGTAAAAATTTTCATTTGAATAAGTAAAATAGTGTAAATCCTCAATGCAAAAGAATTTGAATCTTTTGAACCAAGTCAATAGGTTGGGCTATGGAGTTATTTGACTATCCTATAAGGTCTTAGTTTAC
This sequence comes from Chamaecyparis obtusa, assembly GCA_027943335.1. Taxonomy (NCBI): domain Eukaryota; kingdom Viridiplantae; phylum Streptophyta; class Pinopsida; order Cupressales; family Cupressaceae; genus Chamaecyparis; species Chamaecyparis obtusa. The sequence goes on from BSBK01008118.1 coordinate 571,687, forward strand.
ATTGAGTAACAATCCCAAGACTAATGGAAAATATTATGTCTTGTTCTTACAAGTTATGGCTACTAGGGTTTCTTTATGGCTCCTACTAATGATCAATGCAAGAAGAATGATCATAGAGTTAGGACCCTCAATCTGAGATAAGAGGAAAAATAGGAAAGGAGGATCTTCTACCATGTTGGCGCATGCACACAATAGATGAAAAATGAACAAATAGTTTGTATGAGCTTTCTATGATGGCATGATTTATGTTATATTTTGGAAATAAAAACAATTGGTAATGTGGATACATACCTACTATGGATCACAACATTCACAACATTCGGGGGTAGAAGCTTCATGACTTCACAACATTCGGCTTCCCAAGAATGGGGTGGGCTTCTGCAGAGATACCTTTGGGTCACTGCTTCTTTCGTGCAATAAAATAAAAATGAATTTGATCTGGCTTTTTTTAAAATGTGTGCACGCAACTGTCGTAATTGCAACGTTGTAAAGAGTGTCGGCATTACGACGGTATCGGCCATGATTGCAAAAAAAAATACCAATTTCACAAAATGTGCCCCTCTGTTGGAAATGACCATAGAAAAAGAGGCCCAAATGTATTAGTTTTAAACATTGCACGAAATTTTGAGGGGTACACAATTTTATGACACTACATTTAGCCCCCACTTTAGTGGGGGTATTAGCATACAAACCTAACATGCATTAAAGTTTTAGTGTCCCATTCTTCTCAATAAAATCTCGAGGAGTTATTTAGTCTATTTTCTCATCCCGATAGGATAATAAATTATTAAAAGGGATGTTTCTAGTCACAACTTTATTTGTGGAAAAACAGAGTAAATGAAGTATTATTTAATGGGTTTATAAATTTAAAGTTATTTTTAGGTTATAAAATAACATTATAGAATGAAAGTGACTTTATGAAGTGGCTTTATAAAATGAAAGTGACTTTTTATCCCACATTACTTAATGAAGGTATATCTACCGCCTAAAAAGGCTTTATAAACAAAGTTGTACTCTCACTTGGAATATGTTATGAGAATATTATATTGAGGCTATTTCTCTTGTTGCTGATATTTAGTGATTGGAATGTTCTGAGGATGAAAACCCTTGAAACCAAGAAGGTTTGGACGGAAACCCATTCCTTCATTAAAGACTGGATTCATTTTCAAAATTCTCCTTAAGCTTAATGTTGAAGATTTGAGCTAAGCTAAGCAGATATTTTAGTAGATCAAATATCAAAAGAATACAGTGGTACGATTTGGAGTTCAGATCTAAAATAAGGATTCTTATTTATATTCAAAGGTTTCCTACATTGATCCAAATGGGAAGTCAAATATTGGAAGACAAAAGGGGTTCTATTTGGGGCGGGAAAGTGTCCAGATTGGATAACATACATAGGAGCCAAGTTTGAAACTTCATATAGCCAGAAGTTCTAGATTAAGAAATAGAATACCAAGCTATCATATATAGCTGCATGGGCATATAATCTGAGAGTGTTTTATTACCTCCAAGTGGTGAGCCCTTTGAATATCATATTTATAGTACCTAGATGTGTATAGGCAAAAAGTTCTAATCAGGTAACTTATTCTAGAGATTTCACAGCAAAGGAAGGAGTGTTCATCATTATTTAGTCGCCCAAGATTATATGATGCTATTGTTGTTAAGGAGGCCAAATCTAGACCAGTAATCATAGGTTCCAGGTGCCAATACCTTTATTACAACCTCTGTATAACTGCCATTTCCCATTATATTTTATCTGCCTACTAAAATCTAATTACTTTGCCAAATCATTCATGAACTCACAACGATATCTGCTCATTGTATTATTGCAAGTATTTGATGAAATGTCTAAGAAGAATGTATAATATTGGTTGTTGAAGACGTATGTAAAAATTTTGACAAAATGACTCAATACAGAAACAAAGATTTGAAATCAATTTTCATCCTAAGTAGAGAAATAGAGATCTAAAATCAGTTTTCCTCCTAAATATTTGTTAAAATGTTGTATAAAAATTTGATATTTTGATGAAGTTTAGTTGGGATGCTGAGTGTTTAGTTTTCTTTCTTCACAATAAAATTGATTATATCAGGTTTCTATTATCATGCAAATATTTGAAAGAATTCATATGCAAATCATTTGTATTTTTTAATGTGCTTTTGGTTCCAGAACTTGGAAATTTCAGATCACGCCCTACACACCAACTATTTGACAAAATATCTATGAGACAAAACAAAAAATTGAAGGATAGAATAGGTAGGGGTTATTACAATGATATCAAAGCCAAGGTCTTGCCATCCTTTGGGTCTATTATAGTTTAATTTAACCGAGTAACAGGGAGTTAAGGTATTATTAGAGAGGATTAAGGAAAACTTGGCAACCCTTGCAAGTGTTGAAAATGGAAACAACATCTAGATTGATTGGTGTTGATCAGAGTTCATCTTCTAGCAATACATGATAGTTTGCAGATATGGGAGATAGCAGTGGAAATAATCCACCATAGATGAAGATGTTATTATGAATGTTGAATATGTCCTATGGGGGAGTATTCTAGCATTTTTGGAGCAGTCACATGTTGCATTCATGACTACGTTTGTCATTGATGTCAACATACTGGTTATACTAAAGATTAGTAGAGTAGCAAATAGATTTTGATTTATCGCACATAAAGTATGTAGATGAGGTTGTGTGGAGCTAAGGACATGTTTCTTATGGTGTCATGATATCATGGTTAAGAGTGTATACAAAAATTCAAGTATTTGTGTTAGTTATAAGTAATCTAGTGGAAACTGTACTATTCTGACAGAGTTCCTGAGAAGCGCTTTGTGATAATTGGATTATATCTCCTAATAGGGATAGAATCTAGACAAGAAAATTTATACAGAGGTTGAAGAAATTGTGGAGGTGACCTAGATGAGTCATCATAGTCAGAGGTTGCATGTGTGTGAAGATTTATTAAGTTTGTGAGCCGATAGTTTTATGTAATTATGGAAATGTTATGTAACGTGTAATGTTTTATAATTTGTAATTGGTTAAGCCTAATTGGCCAACTCAATTATGAAATATTAAGCACTGTATAAAGGAAGGATTGTTTTCCTTGATTGTAAGAAGTGGATGTGAAATAATTTGAATAAGTGATCTAAGGGATTGCTATGTGATGCGAAGTGAGAAACGCTGGTATTGAGATCTAGTGAAGCATTTGGTGCGGTTTGGCACAATTAGAGGAGAGAAGATAAGTTGATTAGATCAGCTATACTTGGTATTATTCTATTTGGATAATACAAAGATCAATTGGACAGTGTGTTCAGTGATATTTCCCTTGAAGTTGTTGGACAGTGGGTCCTTCTGTTTTCCTTAACTCCTAACAGGGTTAGAATCTCCTCACAGGGATTCACAGTCTCCTAACAGGGACTGATATGTATTGAATGTATTTCATAGACTCCTAACAAGGTTCATTATCTCACAAGGAATTTTCATATTAGTACATCTTTTTGTGGGTACCATCCCCACTGAGGTTTATTCTCTAATCAAGAGGTTCCCTAGTTAACAAATATGGTGTCATTGTGTATGGTTATCTTTTTATGGTTGTTGTTTATGTTGATCACATGTTTGAGATATAATAAGGATAATAAAAGTTGTTTTATAAGATAACTGATTCACCACCCTTCTCAATTATCTTGGTGGACTTTACCTTCTAACAATTGGTATCAGAGCATCAGGTACTTGAATGAAAAATTTTAACAGCTTAAGGAGATCCATGGCAAGTCATTTCAGAAAAGAAAGTCGTAAGTTTGATGGAGTTAACTATGACAACCAAAAAGAGAAGATGAAGACACATCTTCTATGTTTAGGGCCAGGATATTGGTTGATCACAAAGAATGAAAAATCTATCATTGAAGAAGAAAAGATTGAGGATTGCATTGAAAAAGAAAGAGATTTGTTCATGTGTAACATACTTGCTAGAGAAGAACTTTTGTTAGCTCTTCCAAAGAATGAATACAGTCAAGTAAAAACTCCAAAGACATCTCATGAAATTTGGTTAGCTTTGGAATCTACTTTTGAAGGTGTTAAACATGCTAAGAGAATCAAATCACAAAATTGGATATGTTTATTTCAAGAGGTTAAAATTATGGAAGATGAATTTGTTAGAAGCTATATTGGTAGAATATCAGAGATTGTTGCAGGTATCAAATCTTGTGAATGAAATAAGGATGAAGATGAGATCATATGGAAAATCTTGAAAAGCTTGACCCCAACATTTAAGCAGATAGCGCAGATGATTGAATAAGTCATACCTTGTACTGACAACTTTACTAGAGAGACTCTTCTTGGAAGATTGGAAGCAACAGAGATAAGTTTGAAACAATCTGGAGATTTACCTAGGATTGAAACTATCTTCAGCGCTCTTAGTTTTTTCCCTCCTTTGTCAAGGAGTGCTAGTGTCAATGGAGATTACACCAACAGCAATAGATCTAAGACTGAAGAAGATAGAAAGATTGAACAAGGAATTGCCTTGCTTGTGAAAAGAGAACCAGAAGGTAAGAAAATCTTTAAATATTGGAAATGTCAAGAATATGGTCATTTTTCTTCTAAATTTCCTAAGAGAGTGAAGAAATATAAGAATAACTTTAAGCCTAGAAGACCTAAATAATGTTATATGCTAATGATGAAGAATTTGAAGCTATTATTAAGAAATTCTTAAGTGAGAGTGATAATGAAAGGGATGATATAAGATCCATTTCAAAGAAGAAAAAGATTTAGTATCAGATGTTGAAAAGAAAACTGATTGGATCATAGACTATGGTTGTTCACATCATATGACTGATGATATGAATAAGTTTATAAAGTTTAACAGCTATGATGGAGGAATTGTTAGAGTTGGAAACAATACACCTTGTCGAATAAAAGGAATAGGATCTATTACTCTTGATGGAAAGACTAACACTGATGATGTTTACTTTGTGGATGGATTAAAACATAATCTTTTAAGTGTTGAATAGTTAGTTGATAAGGGATATCAGGTTTGGTTTACTGAAAAGACTTGTATGATCAAGGATAAGAATGGTAAGATGATTGGAACAAGAGCAAGAACCAGAGGTAATGTATTTTAGTTGAATCCTACTAAGATGACATGTTTGATTATTAAAGTTGATGAAAGTTGGTTATGGCACAAAAGGTTTTGTCACACAAACTTTGATAACATTGTGAAAGCAAGTACTACATTTGCAATAAGATATTTTCCTAAAATTGTGAAACCTACTAACATGGTGTGCAAGGAATGTGTTATGGAAAAACAAAAGAGAAGTTCTTTTCCCGACAAGAAGTTCACCACATCACCAAAATTGGAGATTGTTCATACATATCTAAGTGGTCCTACAAGAAAAAGAGGATTCTATGGTGAAAGATATTTTATGATTCTTGTTGATGACTTTACTAGGATGATGTGGGTAGTATTTCTTAAACAAAAGTCAAAGGCATTTGAAAAGTTTAGATTGCTTAAAAATAGAGTTGAGAATGAATCGGGAATGAAGATTAGATGTTTAAGATCTGATAGAGGTGGATAATTTACTTCAAATGAATTTAATACTTTTTGTGAATTGAATGGCATTAAGAGACAACTTTCAGCCCCTAAAACACCTGAGAAAAATGGTATTGTTGAAAGAAGAAACAAGTCAGTAACTGAGGTAGAAAGAGCTATGTTGTTTGAGAATGATGTAGCAAAGATATTTTGGAGAGAAGCAGTGAAAAAAATAGTATATACAATAAATAGAGTGCAGATCAGAGAAGATACATATAAGACTCCTTATGAATTATGGTTTGGACATGCACCATCAATAAAATATTTGAGAATCTTTGGAAGTAAGTGTTACATTAAGAGAGATGATGATATTGGTAAGTTTGATCCGAGAAGTGATGAAGGCATGTTCCTTGGTTATTCATTGAAAAGAAAAGCTTATAGATGTTTTAATAAGAGAACTAAGACTATTGTTGAGAGTGAAAATGTTAAAGTGGATGAAAATTTTGGAATTGAGGAAAGAGTACTTGATTATGATTCAGATGAAGAAGCCTATCCTAAAACTAATCAAGAAAATGTTGAGTTGTTTTATGAAACTAACAATGATTTGCAGAATGAGATTCATTTTAAAGAACAAAGAGAAGAACCAAGATCTAAACCTATAATTGAAGCAAGAGTTGAAACAATAACACCTAATAAGAATTTGATAAGGAATCATCCAGTTGATCAAATTATTGGGAGCAAAGACAAAGGACTTATGACAAGAATTATGGTACATGAAGAATTATGTTTGATTTCTCAGATTGAACTTAAGACTACTAATGAAGCTTGTAAAGATGATAATTGGATTCAAGTAATGAAGGAAGAATTAGATCAGATTGAGAAGAATAACACTTGGGAATTGGTTCCTAGACATAAGGATAAAAATGCTATTGGAACTAAATGGGTTTTTAGAAACAAGATGAATGAACAAGGTGAAGTTGTAAGAAACAAAGCAAGATTGGTATGTAAAGGATACTCACAACAAGAAGGTATAGACTATGAAGAAACATTTTCACCTGTTGTAAGAATTGAAGTAGTAAGAATGTATCTGGCCTATGTAGCTTATAAGAAATTCAAAGTGTATCAAATGGATGTGAAGTCAACATTTTTTAATGGTGAATTAGAAGAAGTCTACATTGAGCATCCAGATAGTTTTCCTTTGATTCAAGAAGGAGATATGGTTTGCAAGTTGTACAAAACATTATATGGACTAAAGTAAGCACCTAGAACCTGGTATGCAAGGTTGGATAAATATATGGAAAAATTAGGATTTGCTAAAGGCACTACAGACAGTAACTTGTATCTAAAAGAAACAAAGAATGGTCTATTGATTATCATTATTTTTGTTAATGATATAATCTTTGGAGGAGAAGATGAGCCAAGTGACAAATTTTCTGATGAAATGAAGAAATAATTTTAGATGACCATGATTGGAGAAAAGAAATTTTTCTTGGGTTTGCAGATTGTGTGGAACCGTGATGGTATTTTATTTTCTTAGACTAAGTATCTGAAAGACTTATTGTAGAGATTTGGATTGGAAAATTGTAAGCCTATTGGTACACCTACAATAACTGTTCATAATTTATCTAGTAAAGATGAGACTCATGCAGTTGAACAAAGAAAGTATAGATATATGATTCAAGGTTTGCAATATCTAACTCACACAAGACTGGATATAGCACATGTAGTTGGAATTATTGTGATATTTCAAGTTGATCCTAAGGAATCACATTGATCACTTCCTATAAAGGCTCAAAAACTAGGTATAATTCTGAACTCAGGGATTGGACATTCAACCGAGTAGCTTATCCTCTTTATAGAAATTCATTTAGTAAGTCAAACTAGGGACGTATTAGTTGAAATAGGCCAGCAAAGTATATGCACCAAGTATCATTCAGCCACACATTTATCGTTGCTGCAAGAAAGAAATCCTAAAGGAAAACTACACTATGATTGCAAGAAATGAATGCTAAAGTAATGCTTAAGCTGAAGTTTGTGGAAAAGTAAGTGTTGGAATAGAAGCTACAAAATTATAACTATTAATAAGACATGCAGACTTAAAAACTATGCCATGGTACTTCTGTTGTTCTACAACTTTGGCTGTAGGAGGTGTTAGCCGATTTGTAGCTTTGGCTGCAAGAGAAGTTCAACACTTGGCACTTAATCAATGGAAATGTAGGAAATGATTCTAGCTAATATGAATCTATCTTACTATGGATTTCTCACCAAGTGGGCCCCCTTTGATGAGTATCCTAAATCACAATTATACTCAATTGAATATCAACACTTCATTTTATTGATTGAATATCAAAGTACAAAATTATCATAACATAGTGAAACTATCTAAAAATTATTTCTATAAACTTGACAATGCCCTCTCTATTGTGCCCATGCAGGAGTAGGGCTTTATTTAAAGGGAAAAACTCCTAACTACTTTCTAACCATGCCGTAGAAACAGGTGGATCTTTATTACAACATGAATGACTAGAAAGAGGGAAAGCTTTAAAGACTAAATAGATTGAACCCGAAGCGGAGGAGAGAATTGTCGTGACAGAAAATCCAACTCCCACTCACACCTAGATCCTCTCAGAGAAATTAACACGCTGCCTAACTCATCGCTGAAACTGCCACCTTATTCCTTCAACTGGTGCTGCATTGAATGTTCTTCCACTGAAAGTTGTAGGGAGATCGAGCGGAACACTCCATGGATGAATGCACCAGACCTGGTCAAAACAATATTCACTATTCCAATGCACTATGCCTTTAAAGGTTAGGATAAGATATTTATGACAGTAGTTACCAAAATACGCATAATCAATCACATTCAAACATCTACTCCACTTATTTGAAACACAACAATATCTTTCAGAACAGGAAATATAGAATTTTATCCAAGCATAGTATATTAAGTATGTTCAAACCATGTTAAATGTCTGTTGGTAGCATGCCATATAGTAGCAGAAAAACATAAGAGTCTTGTGGTAAATGTATCAAAATGCAGCAAAAAGGTATAGAAAATATTATCCTAAGGCATTCTAAAGTATGGCATTAATATGCCTCATCATTTCTGCCCCCTACGAAGACTAGTGCCTATCCTCAGGCACTGAAGAGTTTTTAATCTTTGCTAGCACTCTGAAGTCACCTTCCTATGTTTTCCTGGTCATCGAACTGTGCACCTTCCAGTAGAATCCATTCATCATTTCCACCCTGACGCATTGTCTTAGTTCTAAATCTTCATCTAGCTCATCATCTATACAACTATACAATGGCCACAGGAGCATAGGGGGTTGGAATGTGAGAGGCATCCAGTGTTTGAGTCTTGGTTGTTGGTCCAATTCTATGTACCAGTGAACTCTCTGCATGGAAACCCTAAAATTTATAACACTGTGTGGCTTTTCCTTTTTCAGAGACATGCGCAACCTGGCCCACCTCTGTTGTAACCCATCTGCAACTTTGTTTCCATCATCTAGAGACAATCTTTCAAATTCTGCATGCACCTGTTCCTAATTTTCTAGAATTCTTCTTTTGTGGGTGGAATCATTAAAACCATAGACAATGTGCAACCAGTCACAATAAAGGCATCTAGGTGATTTAATTTCAAGGCGTAATGGAAGTGAAATATTCTGCTCAAATGCTCTATACCTAGTTAATTGTTCTCCATAGTAGATTTCATTGTTGACCCAGGAGATTAGTGCGGACAAATGTATGTCACCCGTAAATAGCAAGGGATTCCATTCTATGTTGGAGGGAACGACATTGTGATGTAGGTACAATTCACAGAGAAGATTTTTTATGAAATCAGGTGACATTTTGTATGCAGCCATAAAGGACTTAGGGGTGTCTATGTCAGGATTTAAATCTTTGACAATTCTCATAAACTAAAATAGTAAAAATTGTTCCCTTAAGCAGAGAGCATACACCCTTGGTGGTGGTCGGCACTCTATGACCTGTGGAACCAACTTAACAACTGAATCTATCTTTTCCTATAGGAGTGTAATTTCTTGTTTTTGTTGACCTATTTCCATTTTTAATTTGTCCCTCTCTATGGCCCACATTGCCCTTTCATACTTAATTTGCTAAAAATAATCCAAGGAAAAGAAATGTATGGTTACCTAATTTTGACTTTTCTGTGGACCTGAGTGCTCTGGTTCTATCACATGTTCCTTTTGGTGAACTGGTGCGGATGTTGCCGGTATGTCATCTATTTGTGTATTGCCCAGATGAGAAGAGGAAACTTCAGAATCATTCATTTTCACCATTTTTTTTGGTACCACAACTGCAAGGTCCTTCATCATAACATCTTCTTCCTGTGGGTCTAGATTCATAGGTTCCTCATTTGGAACTTCCTAACTTGAGCTAGCCATCTTAGGTGAGTTATTTTTCTTTTTCTTTGAATTCAAATAGACATTGCGTTGTATTGGGGTTTCTTCTGACATTGCTAAACATTTATGTGGAGTGGATTTTTTCAAGGCAAACATGGCTGCAAGATGAACAGGGGTACCACCCTCTTCATAACCAGACATTTTCTCTTTCCCTTTTTCATCTTTCTTGGCTCCCTATGAACAATGAGTTTCTTCAGAACCCCCAATGTTTTCCTCCCTTAGATTAGGGTTTTGAGCTTCTATTGTTATGTCTTCTTGGTGTAAAGGAGGGTTTTCCTGAGCTCTTTCTAGACTTACCACAGTAGTAGGATTTTCTTGTGCTTCATGATGCTTAGGATGTGGCCCTAAAGGTTCTAGTCTTTCCCTATTTAGTTGAACATGACGGGCAGCGAGAAATTCATCCCAATTCATAAGAGAATTATCGTGTAGGGCCTTTTCTACCAATAATTTGATTAAACCATGATGGGTAACAACATTTTGCCTACCCTTCCTTCCTTCCTCAGAGCTCAAATTTAACAAGGGAATATAGAACATTGGGAACATTAATTAACCATGCATGTCGCAAATGGCTCAACAATTTAAAATGCACAGCATGCAGAAATGAAAACCTTCCTTCACAAGTATTATATCAGATAATGTGAACAATGAACTATGGGTAATCACCTCAAAGAGAAAGTATTTTCGTACCTTGTTTACTACTTTCTAGTGCTATGTCTATAGGCAGGGATAATTTGGCTCTGGTTGTATGGGCATCATGACCATGTGAAAAGGATTCCCCTATAGCAAGAAGTCCAAAAACTTCCTCTATTTTCATCTTTGAGGCTTCAATTCGCAAACCTTTCACATATGCCACACCGTTGCTAAATGTACATAAGAATTCCACTGCAACAGCTTCATCATGGCCATTTAATCTGATAAAGTAGCTGAGCCAACCCACACGATTGAATTCCTGAATACTCACTTGATCTTGCAGCAATGACATGTGACTGGCTAGTTCAGACCGAATAGGCGGCCCACCCATACTTCAATTTCTACAACCCTTGCTCTTAGCTCAATGTTTCACAATTCCTCCTAATTTTCCAAAACTTCCCACTCTATTCTAACTCAAGATTTCTTTGCTATGGCTTAGTAGGAATGGAAGTGGAAATATAAGAGAATATCGTAGCTAGCTTTGGTTTTCAGGGTTTTTAAAGAAGCCAAAATCTAAGGCTGATGGAATAATGATTAGACTTGGAGCTTGTGTGCTATTAATGGAAATTAAATCAAAATCTTAGCAAAATTTTTCATCTCAAATTATCGTATTGCCCCCTACAAAAAGGATGTAGGTGTCCTCACATGCATGGTTTAAAAAGTATAGCCATGCTTGGATATAACTACTATATTAAATGAAGCATAAAAAATAATGATGTGTAAATAAGTACAGATCATTTTAAAGAATAGATGATTATGTAGCTGATGTGAAAGTGTCATAAGTGCCTAAATCCAAAAATATCAGATGACGTGTATCATACAATGAGAAGTACGGGGTGGAAAATACATGACATGACAGATGAATGTGGAGTGATGATAAAGGTGATGGATGGAGCATTTATTATGGAAGAGAATATTTTTGCAAAAAATGAAAACTTTATTAGGATTGCATGTACACAAAATTAAAGTGATAATTGGATTTTTGGTGCGGCGGTAGGAGAATCACTCGTAGGAGAAGGTCCATCTTCCTTTTGAATGTCTTTGGCTGGCAGAGGTCCGAAATGTGGGGTGGGTTCAACTATTGTAGGATCATGAGTAGATACAATATCGTGAGTGGCTGCAGGAGGTTCAGCGTCGGTAGGAGAAATCTCAAATTTCCATAGGAACTCAGCTTTTGTTTGTGGTTTGTGATATAGATGGAGTTTGTGCCCATTCACCAATAATTTGAAACGTGTTGGGTCGATTGTTGATAGCTAAACTGTACCATTAGCATTAATATTTTCTATTTCATAGGGACCCAGCCATCTGGTAGTGAGCTTACCTTGGTTTTCTTGATAGCGAGAATCATATAGGAGGGCCCAGTCACCAGGAGAGAATCATTTTTTCAGGATGTGGGAATCATGCCATCATTTTTGTTGGACCTGGATCATCTTTGTGTGCTGAAATTCAGCCTTTCTCATTTCATCAAGCTAGTTGAGCTATAGGATCCTGTCGCGTTGTGCTACTGGAAGATCAATGTATAACTGTAATGTTGTTCTCAATGTTTTATGCTCAAACTCTATCGACATGACAACATGTTTTCCATAAACCAACTCAAATGGTGTGAAACCAATTTTGGTTTTCCATGTTTTCCTATATGCCCATACTGCTTCTTGCAACCTTGTGTTCCAATCTTTCTTATGTAGCTACATGGTTTTGGTCAAAATATCCTCAATTTCCCTATTTGTAACTTCAACTTTCCCATTCACCTGTGGATGATATGGACTTGATGTCCTGTGGCAAATTTTATATTCATTCATAAGTGCAGTAATCAATGTGGAAGTGAATTGAGCACCCTAATCTATAACCAGCTCTCTTGGAACACCATATCATGTGAAGATCTCTTCATACAGAAACTCAACAACTTTGTTATCTCTAGCATGTTTCATAGCACAGACTTCCACCCATTTAGTTACATAGTCAGTACATACAAGGATGTAGGAGTTATCATTGGAAGATGGAGTAATAGGTCCTACAAAATCTAATCCCCATTTATCAAATGGAGTTGCTACCACCTGTGGAAAGAGAGGCATTTCATCAGATTTTGTTGGTCTTCCCATCGTTTAGCATTGGTCTTATTTCCTTGTATAGTTGACTGCGTCTCTATGGAGTGTTGGCCAATAATATCTTGTATTCAATATCTTTATTGTTGTTCTCTTGGCTACAAAATGTCCTCCACAAGGCTCATTATGACATGCATGGAGGATGTCATAATTTTCATCCTCCCTTACACACCGTCTTAATATTTGGTTAGGCCGATTATAGAATAGACAATCAGCAATCCATGAAAAATTGAATGTTTTTTCTATGAGGAGCCTCTTTGCATTTGGTGAGAAATAGGGAGGTACCTTTTGAGAGACCAAGTAGTTGGCAATATCTGCATACCAAGGAGTTTTGGCTAAAATAGAGAAGAGGTGATCATCAGGAAAGCTGTCATCAATTAGCTAGAGTTCATCCTTGTTCTATAGTCATGAGAGAAAATTTGCAACCATGTTGGATTTTCCTAGTTTATCCACTGTGGTGATATCAAACTCTTGCAATAATAGAATCCATCTAGCCATTCGGCTTGTGATTGTAGGCTTATTAGCAAGGTATTTAATGGCTGCATGATCGGTGTGCACATAGATCTGATACCCTGTAATGTAATGGTAGAATTTATTGAGGGCATAAATGACTACCAGAAGCTCCTTTTCTGTGACCGTATAGTTCATTTCAGCTCCTTGAAGCTTCTTGCTAATGAAGTATATAGCATGTTCTATTGTGTCCTCTTTTTGGCCAAGCACAACTCCTATGGCATGATCTAAGGTGTCAATATGTATATGGAACAGAAGTTCCCAATTTGGTCCTCGCAAGACTGGGGCTGTTGTAAGGACTGTCTTAAGCTATAGGAAGGCTACTTCACAAGTTGGGGTCTAGTTAAATTTTGAATCTTTAGTAAGCAGAGTGTGAAGGGGACTAGCCATTTTACTGAAATCCTTTATGAACCTTCTGTAATAGCTTGCATGTCCGAGAAAACTTTGGACATCTTTTTGATTGGTTGGTGTGGGAAGGTTTTGAATGATCACAATTTTGGCCAGATCCACTTGTATTCCTGATGCAGATATATAGTGGCCAAGTACTATCCCTTCTTGCATCATCATGAAGCATTTCTCGCTATTGAGGGATAGATTATGTTCCTAACACCTTTTTAGGACCTTTTCTAGATTGCTTAAGGCTTCCTCATAAGTTTCACCATAGGTTGTGAAATCATCCATATAGCTCTCCATAAAGTCATGAGAGATGTCAGCAAAGATGTTGATGACTACTCTTTGAAAGGTTGTTGGAGCATTACAAAGCCCAAATGGAAGAACAAAATAGGAAAAATTTCCCCAAGGGAAAGTGAAAGTTGTCTTCTCCTAATCTTTGGGAAAGATTTAGATCTGATTGTACCCACTATACCCATCTAGGAAGGAAAAGTAATGTTTGCCTACTAGAGAGTCCAATACTTGGTCAATGAATGGAAGGGGAAAATGGTCCTTTTTGGTTGCATTATTGAGTTCCCTATAGTCCACACACACACGTCATTTGCCTCCTTTTTTGGCACAATTACTAATGGAGAAACCCATTGACTATCGGATATTGGGTAAATGAATCCAACGTTGAGAATTTTTTGCAATTATGTTTTAATGATTTCTCATAAGGCTAGATTCACTCACCTCTGAAATTGCCTTACTAGAGGTGTATCTTCTTTTAGATAGATTCAATGAGTGCATAGTTTTGGATCCAGACCTTTCATATCAGAATAATCCCAAGAAAATACTCTAGTATGGGCCTTTAGTGTTTTAGCCAAAGATGTTTGCTGCTGAGTAGTTAATTTTCCATTGATGTTGAGGTAACAGTTAGGGGAAACCTCTATTTTCTTAGTTATCTCTATCATGGATGCATCTATAAATGAGGGTACTTGTATCTCATGGGGAAGAAATTGGTGATAGAGCTCTTTGGTTGCAGGAGAAGGCCATTGGAAATTTGGGTTTAAAACTTGCAGAGAGAATTTTTTGAAAGAACAACCCAGTGAATCCAAGCTTGATCCATACTGATTTTGCAGGATATGGGTGATTACCTTGTCTTCATCCTGAAGCTGCTGGAAGAGGTCCCTTTGTATCATCATTAATTTTTGCACTGAATTGATAACCTCAACTTCTTCTCCTATGTCAAGCCATATTGGTGAGGCTAAGTCCATTTGGGGTTGAGCAGGAGGATATAGGAAAAGAGTCTGTGTATGATGGCTATCAGAGATGGTCATATCCCCTAAACAACAACCAATGTGAGCATTAGTAGTTGCTAGCCAACACCTACCTAATATAATTAGATATCCTCCTAAGGTTTCCTTTGGTGACAAGATCATGAAATCTATTGGGTATGACCAAGTTGCAAGGCCAACAACTATATCCTCAATCATTCCATCAAGTTTTACAATTGAACTGTTTGCAAGCTGCAGGATAGTAGGAGTGGTTCAGAGGTTAAATATGCCAAGTTGTTGCATTATATCCCTGGTCATTACATTTATAGCTACCCCAAGATCTACCAATACATTGTTAATGGTGGTCCCATTAATAATGACTTCAACAACAGGGCTGCCTAGGTCACAATATTTTGGGATGGTAAGCTTTCTTAACATGATGTCAGCAAGCTTTCCTAACACATGCACCATCTAAGGATCCTTTTTCTTGTGATCAGGCTTCTTAAAGTAGGCTTATGGATTTATTATAGGTGGGTACGTCCTTAATTTCTTGGAATAAAGGTATTTGGACATTGACATTCTTCAATTGATCAAGGATGTTAAATTCGGTTTCTGAAGCAGGCTTAGGATTGGTTGGTTGCAACCTTTGTGGTAAAGGAGGTCTAGTAGGGTGGCTTTGATCAGCAATAGGCTATGTTTCTGGAAGAGGAATAGTATTTTCTATTTGTATAGGCTCCTCTTGGGAAACTTTAGTTATGATTGGATGTTCAGGAGCAGGAAGAGTAGTCCCAGACTGTAGGTGTATATCATCAAGGGTGATTGCATAGGTAGGATATTGCACGGGATACTACATTTGATCAGTATTATACACATTTTACTCATGAGGTGCGGGAGGCCTATTGTTTGGGTTTGGCTATAGTTGCATAGGCAATTGGGTTGGTTTTGGAGGTTGGGTATTAGCACCTGGTGATGGTAAGAGTGCTTGTTGTTGTGGTGCTTGAAGAGGCGGATTTAGATATCCTTGGAATTGAGGTGGCCATTGCTGGTTTCCTTGCCACTAAGGATTATGTTTCCAATTACCCTGTGGTGGTTGCCAAGCCCCTTGGGGTTGTTGCCAACTCCATTGAGGATTCTTCCATTGCGGACTAGGGTAATTTTTCCATTGATTCTGATAGTTGTTTCAGGGAGGATTTTGATAATTCATAGAATGTTGCCATTGATTGTTATAAAATGGATTACTAAATGTAAGTGGGTCCAGATGCATACCTTGTCATTGTGCCCATGGATGTCTTTGAGAAACAAAGAATAGTTGTTCATCCACTAGTTTAGTTGGCTTGTAGTCAGTTGGCATCTGGGTGGCCTCCATATTTGCAACTAGTTTACACCAGCAATCTCTCTTCTTCTACCGATAGTGTGGATAGAATTCTGCTAACATAGCCTCTGCTTCCTCATGCTTCTTCTTGTCCTATAAAGTATCCAACTGTGTGGCCATATTGTTGATGATATCCCGCTTGAATTCAGATAAGAGATGAGTTATCTCTAATTTGGAAGCACCTGAATCATTTGTCTTTCCTATTGTGGGTTTGTATCCTCTTCCTCTTTTACCAGTAGCCTATGAGTATTTGAGGCATATTTTCTTTATGTCATCCCAACTGGATTGAGTTATGTCTCCTCCTACCATCAAATCTAAAGCTTCAATGCATCCATCTTGTATTCCTCTGAGAAATAGTAGCTTCTGAGATTCCTCATTAAGCTCATGCTCTGTATTCCTTTGTAGACTATACATGAACCGTGAGATATAGTCTTCAAGTGACTCATCCTCTTTTTGAGTCATTTTAAAGAGGTATTCTCCTCTCATATCAGTTCCCCAACAATACTCCTTATACTTGGTCAAGAATGCATCCTGCATCCCTGCCCAATCATGGACAAAATCTCATCCTAAACTCATAAACCAACACAAAGTAGACTCCTTAAGAGTCGCAAGAAAGAGTTTGAGCTTGTGAGCATTAGTGGTGTAGTCATAACTTCTGTACAAGATATCAAACTCAAAGAGAAAGGTATTCGGGTCCTCTGTTACTAAACCGTAGAATTTTGGCAAGGCAGAAGAAGGTATGTTCTTAAGGTTGTTATTGTCCTGTTGGTCAGTAATAGGGAATGGAAAAGCAGGGGGATTAGCCATCCTAGTAGGATTTAGAGGTCATGGAGGTGGTGGATGATGAGGAGGTTGGTATACAACTAGTTGTAATGAGCTTTCTTGTCTGATTGGATTTTCAGGAAAATGGGCTCCCAGATGAGAGAAGATGTCTGCAAATGCATTAATTTCAGGTTGCTCTTCAAAAGAATCAACCTATTCTTCTTCAGAAGATGAGGAGGAAGATGTAGTTTTAGGGAGGTCAATGGTGGCATCAACAAATGAACTTTCTTCCTCAAATGGATGATTGAATTGGTTTGGCAAGTACCATTCTCTGGTGTCTCTTCTTCAGCTATGCATATAGGTAGTAGGGAGTGATGTGATTTGCAGAGTTCTCCTAAAAGTAATGTATTCTAACAAAAACTAGGAATGAAACAAATTCTAAGAATGGCTTATTAAGGACTTGGTTTGGCACCATCCTCGGCAACAGTGCCAAAAATGATCACTTCCTATAAAGGCTCAGAAACTAGGTATAATTCTGAACTCGGGGATTGGACATCCAACCAAGCAGCTTATCCTCTTTATAGAAATTAATTTAGTAATTTAGACCATGGACATATCAATTGAAATGGGCCAAAAAAGTATATGCACCAAGTATCATTCAGCCACACATTTATCACTGCTACAGGAAAGAAATGCTGAAGGAAAACTACACTATGATTGCAGGAAATGAATGCTAAAGTAATGCTTAAGCTGAAGTTTGTGGAAAAGTAAGTGCTGGAATAAAAGCTACAAAACTATAACTATTAATAAGACATACAGACTCTTACAAACTATGCCATGGTACTTTTGTTGTTCTACGACTTTGGCTGCATGAGGCATTAGCCGATTTGTAGCTTTGGCTACAGGAGAAGTTCAACACTTGGCACTTAATCAACGGAAATGTAGGAAATGATTCTAGCTAATATGAATCTATCTTACTATGGATTTCTCACCAAGTGGGCCCCCTTGGATGAGTATCCTAAATCACAATTATACTCAACTGAATATCAACACTTCATTTTATTGATTGAATATCAAAGTACAGAATTCTTATAACATAGTGAAACTATCTTAAAACTATTTCTATAAACTTGGCAATGCCCTCTCTATTGTGCTCATGGAGGAGTAGGGCTTTATTTAAAGGGAAAAACTCCTAACTACTTTCTAACTGCGTCGTAGAAATAGGTGGATCTTTATTACAACATGAATGACTAGAAAGAGGGAAAGCTTTAAAGACTAAACAAATTGAACCTAAAGCAGAGGAGAGAATTGTCATGACATAAAATCCAACTCCCACTCATGCCTAGATCCTCTCGGATAAATTAACTTGCCGCCTAACTCATCGCTGAAACTACCAACTTATTCCTTCAACTGGCACTGCATTGAATGTTCTTCCACTGAAAGCTGCAAGGAGATCGGGAAAAACACTCCATGGATGAATGCACCAGACCTGGTCAAAACAACATTTGCTATTCCAATGCACTATGCCTTTAAAGGTTAGGATAAGATATTTATGACAGTAATTACCAGAACATGCATAATCAATCACATTCAAACATCTACTCCACTTAATTGAAACACAACAATATCTTTCGGAATAAGAAATATAGCATTTTATACAAGCATAGTATATTAAGTATGTTCAAACCATGTTAAATGTCTATTGGCAGCATGCCATAATAGCAGAAAAATATAAGTCTTGTGGTAAATGTATCAAAATGCAGCAAAAAGGTATAGCAAATATTATCCTAAGGCATTCTAAAGTATGGTATTAATATGCCTCATCACACATTATGTAGTAGTAAAGAGGATATTAAGATATTTGAAAGGTATAATTGATTATGGGTTGTGGTATGATAAATCAAATGACTTTACCCTATGTGCATATACAGATGCAGATTGGGGAGTAGTGTGGATGATAAAAAGGAGTACAATTGGTGGAGCATTTTTTCTTGGAGGAAGATTGGTTTCTTGGTTAAGCAAGAAATAGAATTGTATCTCACAGAGTACAATAGAAGAAGAATATGTAGCATCAACAAATAATTGTAATCAGATAATATGGATGAAACAAATGTTGAAGGATATTAGGATTGAGTTTAATGAACCTTTTATCATACATTGTGATAACACAAGTATAGTAAGTATGTCTAATAATCATGTGTTACATTCTAAAACAAAACATATAGAGATAAAATATAATGGTGTAAGAGAGAAAGTGGTAGAGAAAGAAGTCAGACTTGATTATATCAGCACAAAGAAGTAGATAGATGATATCTTTACAAAGCATTTACCTAAAGATACATTTGAGTATTTGAGAGGTATGTTTGGGGTTATGCACCAACCTACTTTTGAGTTGTGATGCAGAAAGTTGCATCAATCTAGTGATACAGAGAACTATATTTCTATATTGTATGTCAATGCTTCCTCTATGGGGGAGTATCTATGTTTTAAGTTGAGTCATGAAGGACTCTTGGTAAAAGGTATTTTCAAATAGTGTCTTTGGAAACTTGAGTAGGTTAGAACTTTTGAGTAGTAAGATTTTCTAACATAATGATGTCTTTGTCATTGATGTCAATGGGGGAGAAGAATACATGAAAACCATTAAACTGATTGATGAAGAGGATTTGAAAATTCAAAGCAAGAGCAACGAAGTTACATTTTGGTATTCATGGAACTTGGATGTTTTTCATCTATGTTGCCATCAATGCTAGTGGGGGAGATTTTTAGCATGAATGCTAAATATATCCTATGGGGGAGTATTCTAGCATTTCTAGAGAAATCACATGTTGCATTCATGATGGTGTTTGTCATTGATGTCAACATACTAGTTATACTAAAGATTAGCATAGTAGAAGACAGAGTTTGATTTAGCACACATAGAGTATTGCAGATGAGGTTATGTGGAGATAAGGACATATTTCTTATGGTGTCCTGATATCATGGTTAAGAGCACATACATAAATTCAAGTATTTGCGTCAGTTATAAGTAATCTAGTGGAAGTTGTATTTTGACATAGTTCTTGAGAAGTGGTCTGTGATAATTGGATTATATCTCCTAAAAGGGATATAACGTAGACAAGTGGAGCTATAAAGAGGTTGAATACATTGCGGGGGTGACTTGGATGAGTCAACATAGTATGAGGTTGCACGTGTGAAGATTTATTAAGCTTGTGAGCTGACAGTTTTATGTAATTATGGAAATATTATGTAATGTGTAATGTTTTATATTTTGTAAGTGGTTAAGCCTAATTAGCCAACTCAATTATGAAATACTAAGCACAATATAAAGGAAGGATTTTTTTCCTTAATTGTAAGAACTGGATGTGAAATAATGCAAATAAGTGATCTAAGAGATTGTCATGTGATGCAAAGTGAGCAGATCTGGTATTGAGATCTGGTGAAGCATTTGGTGTGGTTTGGCATAGTCAGAGGAGAGAAGAGAAGTTGTTGAGATCATTTATACTTAGTATTATTCTATTTAGATAATACAAAGATCAGTTGGATAGTGTGTTCGGTGATCTTTTCCTTGAAGTTGTTTGGACAGTGGGTCCTTTTGTCTTCCTTAACTCCTAACAGGGTTAGAATCTCCTCCTAGGGATTCACAGTCTCCTAACAGGGAATGATATGTACTGAATGTATTGCATAGACTCCTAATAGGGTTCATCCTCTCATAAGGAATTTTCATATTAGTACATCATTTTGTGGGTACCATCCCCACCAGGGTTTATTCTCTAATCAAGAGGTTCCCTAGTTAACAAATCTGGTCTCATTGTGTATGGTTATCTTTTTATGGTTGTTTATGTTGATCACATATTTGAGATATAACAAGGATAATAAAAGTTGTTTTATTCAAATAAATGATTTAACCCCCCTCTTAGTTATCTTGGTGGACTTTACTTTCTAACAAAAGATAGAGAGCCCAAAGATATCATAAGAGGTATACAAACATGGGAAGAATAGGAGGCTAATGTTTTACAACAGCTTACTACAACCATTTGTCAAATGAGTGCTACAACAAGGAGACCAAAACGCAGCCACACAGATGGTGATAGTAGTATAGGCTCTCCATGAGGTGAAAAAGCTCCTACATTCTCTTTTGATAGACCCAGCTCTAGCCCATTTGCTTCTTTAGTAGTTCTAGTGAAGAATGATAGTACCTTACAAGTGTGCATTGATTATTGTTCTTTGAAGAAGAGGACCATCAAGAACAAGTATCATGTTCCTTGTATAGATGAGTTGCATGAGGTTGTTTACTTTACAAAGATAGATCTTTGATTAGGATACTATCAGATATGTGTCCATGAGGAGGATGCTCACAAGACAACATTTAGGTGTCATTACAGACATTATGAGTTCCTAGTGATACCATTCAGCCTCACTGATGCACCTACTATGTTCCAATCATGTATGAATCACATATTTAATAAGAAGTTCTGGAAGTTTGTTTTGGTGTTCTTCGATGACATCCTGATATTTAGTAAATCATGGTAGAAGCACCTTTAGCATTTGGATGAGGTATCGAGCATCATGGAGGTACAATCTTTATTTTTTGAAGCATCCAATTATGAGTTTGGATCATAGTTACAAGACCCAGACTCAGCTTGGACTAGGAAAGATTATTTCTAACTCGCACTCAGACTTGACGTCCAAAAACTTGACAACTTGAAAAATCCAAGAAATTCAATTTTTTGTAAGGATTTAAAAGTTTTTTCATGCATCGTTTAATAAATAGAGATAAATAGAGATAAATAGAAGCTACTTTGCACACATACATAAGCTTACATTGATCACATAAGTATAAATATTCATAACACATTAGAAATATGATCCAAACTCACAATTGGATGCTTCAAAAAACAAAGATTTCTCCTCCATGATGCTCAGTACCTCATCCAAATGCTAAAGGTGCTTCTCCCATGATTTACTAAATATCAAGATGTCATCAAAGAACACCAAAACAAACTTCCATAATTTCTTATTAAAGATGTGATTCATACACGATTGGAACATAGTAGGTGCATCATTGAAGTTGAATGGCATCACTAGGAACTCATAATATTTGTAATGACACCTAAATGTTGTCTTGTGAGCATCCTCCTCACGGACACATATCTGATAGTATCCTGATCGAAGATCTATATTTGTAAAGTAAACAACCTCATGCAACTCATCTATACAAGGAATGGGATACTTGTTCTTGATGGTCCTCTCCTTCAAAGCACAATAATCAATGCACACTTGTAAGGTACTATCCTTCTTCACTAGAACTACTAAAGAAAAAAATGGGCTAGAGCTGGGTCTATCAAAAGAGCATGTAGGAGCTTTTTTACCTCATGGGGAGCCTATACTACTATCACCATCTATGTGGCTGCATTGTGGTCTCCTTGTTGTAGCACTCATTCGACAAATGGCTGTAGTAAGCTATTATTAAACATTAGCCTCCTATTCTTCCCATGTTTGTATACCTCTTATGATATTTCTAGCCTCTCTATCTTCTGTTAGAAACTAAAGTCCACAAATATAACTGAGAGGGGGGATTGAATCATTTATCTGAATAAAACAACTTTTATTATCCTTATTATATCTCAAATATGTGATCAACATAAACAACAACCATAAAAAGATAACCATACACAATGAAACTAGATTTGTTAACTAGGGAACCTCTTGATCAGAGAGTAAACCCTGGTGGTGATGGTACCCACAAAAAGATGTACTATTATGAAAATTCCTTGTGAGAGGATGAACCCTATTAGGAGTATATGAAATACATTCAGTACATATAATTAAGTTAAACTAAATAACACATTAAAAATATAAAGTGTCACTGTCAAAAGTCTACAATATTCATGGAATCCATGGAATCAAAATTTCAAAACATGTATCAAAAGTAAATCTAGAGCCTAGAATACTAAGGCTTAGAGTAGCTATATCAACGACCAATCGACCCTACAACCTTCCTATGTGTATGTGTAAGATAGGTCCTGGAAGATTCTACAACCATGATATTTTCCTATGTTTGAGGCTCAACCTCAGTGACATTCGCATCCTCATCCACATCATCTTCACTCTTAGTCTCAAGGTCCTCCAATGGATCTCCTTGTGCTCTAGCCTTCTCCTTTTCCATTGCTAATGCATCTGCCTCTCGATCCACCTGATCAAAACATTCCAAGTCTTCATCACTAAAGACAAGATCATCAACCTTAGTATTCCACTTTTCCTGTGGATCAACCTCCTCTAAAATGTAGATGTGTTAGCACCCAAGATCCATCTGTGACAGAGGTGAAGGTCATAATGAAGAAACACAATAGCATTCAACCTTTTCACTACCAACTTGTTGTACATTTTTGAGTGTATATGCTCAAACATGCTCCAATTGTGGTTGCATCCTGATGCACTACACAACTAGCTCAAGATACAAACTGTAATCCTCTATAGATTTGGCACTTGAGTACCAAACATCTCCCACGGTTGGCTCAAGATACGAACTGCAATCCTCTGTAGATTTTATTTATTTATTTTTTGAAATATAATTTCTCACAATTATGGAAATTTATTTTCTAATTGTATACAAAGAACCAAATTGATTTAATAATTTATTTAAAAAAGAAAATTAATTTCAAGGGTTTTCTAAAATTTTCCAAACAACCCTAACTGAATAAATCTATCGATTTTCCTATTGTTTTTCAACCAAATTTTCTAGTGTTTACACAAAACATTTAAAATGAAATTTTTCCTTAAATCCAAATTAACTAAAAATCAAACTATGATTTTCTAAGACCAAAACATACAAAATTTTGCTAAGAAAAACCTAGGGTTTCATCAGGCATAATTTTCTAAAGTTTTAAATCATAAAATATTCTAGATTTGGGTTTCTCTAAAAAATACCACACAGAGTTTTAATAACCAAATCAAACCAAAAAATGAAAAATCGAGCAATAATAGAATCAGACATTCAATAAGCATTCCAAACGCAATGTAGACAATATTTTTGAAAGGAAATTAACATGGGTTCTTCAAACCCTACTTGAAAGTCCAAGAGAAGATCTAAAACAATAATGGCCAAATTGAAGACTCAAAGATTCCAAATTACTCCTAAGCTTTGAAAATAATCCTTCAAACAATCCAAACAATTTCTCTCCAAAATCTAGTCTCCTCCAAAACTTGTGTTGTGAATAATGGCTAAAAGAATTCCTAATAATGAAAATTCCCCCAGATAGAACTCAACATGCAACTCCAAATCAAAAATTAGAACTCAACATGCAACTCCCAATTATAAATTAGAACTCAACATCCTAACCTTTTTTTATCAAATTCTACTACATGATTAATTACAATTATAATAATAAAATATGTACTTTTTAATTATCAATTCTTAGTTCAACTTTAAACTTAAGTTCCTAATTCAATTTTATTAAACTAAATGTGCAACTTAAATTGCATTTTAATATTTATTAAGAATTATTATTTTCCAACATATTAATAATCATGAAATTGATAATTAAATATCAATTCATTAATTATGCTTTTAATTTCAACTTTAGATTTAATAATTGATTAAATCATTTATTCACAAAATTGGACTTTTTTAATTAAGTCTTCTCAATTCAATAATGTATTTAATTAATTCCCATTAATTAAATACCCTCGTATTAATATTTCTATATTTAATTAGATTTAATTATTTATTCACATAATCAAACTCATAGATCACTTAACCAACATAAAATCACTTTAAAGCACTCAACAAGATAACATAAGCAATAACTGACTAAACCAAAAACATCAAATCCATATTGAGGAAAAGGGTTCACAAATTCACGTCACCTTGATGAATTTGGATAAGAAACTCAATTAGAAACTTGTCCTTTAATTTAGGACAATAAATGGCTTGGGTTGGGATTGGACCTGTATGTTATCTCCCCTCTCTTACCATTTGAGATATTGCGATAGGGCACGCTCATCCTGACAATTCAAGGAAGTTGATGCTTGATACTTGAAATCCTGCATAAAAGACAAGCATGCACATACATGTATAAATATATAACAAATAATGGCAGGGATCGGTCGATCATGTGGATCTCAGAAGCAAGTAACTACGACTATGTCCCTCGACCACATCAAACAGAAATATAAAACATTCACACCAACCATACACATGCAAGTATGGGGTTAGTAAAACCATCAATGTAAATAACATCCTAGTATATAGATTACCATCATGAAATAACCATAACACATACATCATCATAAGTATTTAAATTGACAAGAGAATAACCATATTCATCTAATTGTAAACACACGATATAACCCATTATCCAAAGGTTCATAATAACTCAAATTAATAATCCAAATATCACTAAAATAATCAATACACACATAAAAGTGGCCTAAAAGAGTTTGGCAAAATAAACTGAAAAGAAAACTATGGGTGGGCACTACACGTAGTTTTTCTCATATTTTGTTTTCCACATAAAAAATTGATTTCATTGTGTATTATTCATGTGTCTTCTATTTCATGTTTACATCTTATTTGATTAAGAGAACAATGTGTTAATCAGATATTTCAATATTTGTGAGAGTGATAAAAAATTTATTGGACAACTAATTCATCACCCTAGCCTCTTAGTTCTTCTTGACATTCAACAATTTGTATCATAGCTTTAGTTCCTAGATAGTGACCTAACCACTTAGTGAGATCTAATGGTGCATAAATTGACTTTTCTTACTTTTAATGAATCTGATTATGGACTTTAGAAAGCTAAGATTAGTGGATATTTGATTTCTTTTAAGTTAAAAAACTTGGAAAGATATGGAGAACAAATATACAACATCGACATATGAACCTACTACTTCAAATTAGATTGATTATTATGAAGAAAATGAAAGAGAAAGGTATCCTATTTTTAGTGCTTTGTCTAAATATAAATTGGAAAAGGTTGTTGCATTAGAGACTTCTTATAGATTTTGGGAAAATTTGAAAAATTATTTATGAAGGAAATGGTAGATATAAACTAGCTAAAATACAGACAGCTAAAGGTAGTTATGAGAGCTTAAGGATGGACGAAGGAGAATACATAGAAAGGTACTTTCAAAAAATTGATGATGTTGTGAATGAGATCAGAAATCTTAATAGCACTTTGGATGATAAGGATGTGATAGAAATTATTTTTAGGACTGTATCAAAAAGCTACAGTGACAAGGTCTCAGTAATTGATCAAGAAACTTATGATCTGACAAATTTCACCGGAGAACAATTGTTTGGCACTCTAATCACATTTTAAATGGGGAATTTTGGAAAGGAAAAACCTATATCTAAGATTGATTTCAAAGACATAGTGGTTGACAAAGATCTAGAAGATGGAAGCACAAATGAAGCTAAAGCAAACTTTATAAGGAGGATGAAGAAAGGAATTGGTAAGTATAAAAGTATATTACCTCTTAAATTTTTTAGGGGTGAAAAGGTTGGTCATATTGCTATTCTATTTTTGGATAAAGGAATAGGAAAAAAACTAAAATTAAATAATAAGTCATATTATGTGAATGAAAATGATAGTATCTCAAATGATGAATCAAAACGTAACTATTTATTTTATGTTGAAGAAGATGAACCTGAACCTAAAGTTAGTATTATGACATCTTTGGAATGTAATACTAAAGTTGATGCATTAAATTTTGAAAATAATGATAATGAATGGTTGATTGATAGTGGTCTCTCAAATCATATGACTAGTGACAAAACTAAGTTTTTAAAACTTGAAAAATATGGCAATGGATATATTAGATTTGAAGATGATCAGATTGTGCAAATTATTGAATTAGGTTCTATTAATTTTTATGGGATACATAGTACTCACAATCTATACTATGTAAAAGGATTGCATCATAACCTTTTGACTATTGGACAGATGTGAAAGTATGGATACAATGTTGTCTTTTTGGATAATGCTTGTGTGATCCAGAGGGGATCTATAAATGTTATTGGTGCAGGCAAAAGGACTGGAATAAACATGTACCTAATGGATACTTCTACAAGGCATTACCTGATTGATGAAAGTTATCTATAACATCAAAGGATATGTCACACCTACTATAACAATTTGATGAAGATTAGTTTGGCAAGGGCAGTAAGAGATCCACCAATATTAATTGAACTAGATAATAGTGTTTGTAAAGAATACAAAGAGGGAGAACAAATAGATCTACTAGCTATCAAACCATTAGATTTGATATGCACAAGCTAGGAGCTTCAATTAGGATAATGAATCTACAAGATTAAAGGTATTTTATGTTCTCAATTAATGATCATTCTAGAATGACTTCGGTTACATTCAAGATAGTCAAAATTAGAGTTGAAAGTGAAGTTGATAGAAACATAAAATACTTGATATCTAGAAAAGGAGGAGAATCTGTTAATAATGGATTTAACATATTTTGTGAGATACATGAGATTATAATTCTACTATTGGCTCCTAGGTAATTTCATTGGAATAATGTTATGAAGAAATTGGACCAAACTATACAAATAGAGTATGAAATTTATGTATCCTCCATTGAAGATAAGAATAAGAAAGTCATTCTTTCTGAAATTGAACCTTATATAGTTGAAGAAGCTTGCTATGATCAGGGCTATTTGAAGGCAATGAAAAGGGGGCTAGAATAGATTGAGAAAAAACATATTTGGGAACTTGTTCTCAGACTGAAAGACAAAGAAGTTACTAAAACCAAGTGGGTGTTCTAGAATAAAATGGATAAGGATGGACATGTTGTGAGAAACAATGCAAGATATATCTACAAATTCTACACTCAGATTGAGGACATTAATTTTGAAGAAAAAAAATTTGCTTGAATGGAAGCTGTTAGGATTTTTTGGCATTTTCAGTATTCAAGAATATTAAAGTCTATCAATTGGATGTGAAGACATTGTTTTTTAATGCAAAATAAAATAAAAAGGTTTACATTGAACAATCGAAAGGATTTAAGTTATCAAATTATCTAAACATTGTGTGCAGGCTAAAGAAGGCTTCGTATGAATTGAAGCAAGATCCTAGATATTAGTTTGGAAGATTGGATAAGTATTTGGTTGATCAAAACTTTTAGAAAGGATCTACTGGCAACAAACTCTATTTCAAATTTGAATAAAAAAAACTCTTAGTAGCTATGGCATTAATGGATGACTTGATATTTAGAGGAGATGATGGCATATGAAAATACTTTTCTAATCATATGCAAGACAAATTTGATATTTTTATGATA